>CM062818.1:1417167669-1417492669 GCA_031772625.1 Pinus tabuliformis | reverse complement strand
AACATAATAGATAAAATATAACTACCTCTTATTATATATAGTTCATTTTAAATAAATTTATATATATGTTTAATTAAAAAACTACAAATTATAATAAAAATATATTTTCTATTGTACAACTTCAAATTTTAAAATTAAGTATCACACACTCCACTATAAATTTAGAGAAGTTCATATCCATTAAACATCAAATTTCAATATATTTAAATTAAATTAAATAACGCGTTTTTGCATAAAGTAATATTATAATATATTATATGATTATAATATATATGAAAGGTAATATTATATTGTTGTGTATAATATATTGCTATAATATCGATCAAATTAAAACAAAATTTACAATTATATATATATATTATATTTAAATATATTACGAAAGGTTACAAGTTAAAAATTCCAATTAATCTTAAATTACAGCATTACATTATTATGAAAAATGTATATAAAATCATGTGTGTGTGTTTTATATATAAATGTAAAGAATTCAAAAACACATGAATAACTAAAATATCAATTTTTCTTATTTCAAAGAATTTTAATCCCAATCGAGGTGTTGATGGACGAAAGAAATGAGTATGGGATGGACGGTCCACACAATTAAGAGAGATGGCTTGATGGCCATCCTTTGCCACACGCCTCTGCATCATGATAAATGGATTTGATTATGTGAGATTTCAAGAGACCTCCAACACTACTGTCATTGGTTTTTGGGAGAGTTCTCGTTTGTTTCATGGTAAATATTTGGGTCGCGCTAGTGGAAGGGAGGGTTTGAATTTAATTTATTTTTTTAAATGAGAGACAACACTATGTTTAAAATTTTGCACTCCAAGAGTGGTACTTTGGTAACACATTAACCCTTCACCAACAATTTTTTGCTTAAAACATTTTTCTTATATTCTTATTGTTTCATTATAATTAATAATTATAACATATTTTCTATTTTAAAATCTATATTTATATCATTTTTTCTAGTAACGAAGTTAATAATCAAATTAAAATTAATTGTAAATATTAAAAGTACTTGATTATAAGTCTTGTTCAAAAACATTATAGGCACTCTCTCATAGCAAAGACAGTGCAATGGGCCCTACTTTGTCAATCTTGTTATCATTTTAAACTTAAAACAAATCATAAGAATGACTAATTGATTTTAAATTAAAGACCATTTTGACATAGAGTAGAGGAGAAGTAAAGCAAATACACAACCTAAAGTGATTTGTTGTGGGTTGGCTTAGGTAAAGAATGATAGTGGCTGATTTTAGACTAAAATATGCCACCTTATATACAAGTATGCAACCATTCACCATGAAGTCCACCATTAGAAACCATTACTTTAGCAACATTGTGTTTAATAAGATCATTAGTTAATGGTCTTAGGATCTATAGGTATTATAAAAATCATGACATTATGGGCCTTTGGAGTTATTAGGGCTAATGGTTGCATACTTGTTTATAAGGTAAGAGCAGTTGAAGTTCAACTCTTCTAGCAAAAAAGATCAACACATATGTTTAAGGAGCTTTACAACATATAATTTTGAACTCAATTAAGTTTTCTTAGTCATTCTACATTTGAATGAGAATTGCGAAAAGAGAATCATGCAAAATAGAATTAGTATGGTCATTTTAATTTCCTTATTTACATGATTATAGTCCTACACATATAATCAATTAATTCGATTAAAATATGTGGAAAATTGAGTTTTCTTTTCCATGGGAAAGGTTTGAGTTCTCCTTCAGTGAATCGCTTCAGCATAGGATATATGGATTGAGATTTTTAATTAATTTTTAAACGTCCACATAATTAATTTATGTTGTGAGGACCTACAAGAAAATTCTCTATGCAGATTTACGTGCTTCCAAGCTTCTCCTCTCAATGATTTAGGCATCTGAACCCAAGCATTGTTTTCTCCAATTACTTTTTCGAACCCAAAACGATAAATTATATATATATATATATGTACACACACAATTGAGAAGCGAGAGAAGTAATCATCTAATCATGAAAAAGAGAGAATAATATATATTTTTTATAATGTCTAATCTAATCATGTATGGTGTAAGATGAATCAATTCTAAGCTAATATACACAGTACATATACTATCTCCTCTCTTCCATGTCTCACATATGAGCATGTAATCTTCTTTTAATAAAAGCACAATTCCATTTGAAAACCGAGGATTATCGAGTAAAAATAGTCTTACTTGTTAAGGGATCATATTTTAGAAGTTTCATTTAGGGTTTTGCTTGCAAAGGATGTGGACACCATCTCTCATATCGAAAATTGGTGCTTGCATCATAGAAATATACACTTCTATTGCTAGCCTCTACAACTAGCTCAACAATCCTACCCTTTTTTTTATATATTTTATGAAAACGAACACAAGAAGCATTTTGATCTTTCAAATGGCTGTGTAAGTGGCACCATTCAAATAAATAAAAGGTTTCAATCGATCAAACCTTGTTGCAACTCCATCAATTTCTGAAGCTAAAAGAAATATTCGATCATCAACTTTCAGTAGGCCCCGTAGAACAATACATGTCATATGAATACATGAGACATGAAGTCTCACAATCTCACATCGAAAAATACCTATTTAAACCCGAGTTTGACATGAATCTACGTAAGTTTCTGAGCTAAAAGTTGTATACGTAGAATGCACAATGTGTCAGTATGCATATCAAACATAGATTTTGATGCTTTTAAGAGACGTCAATGACTAATTCCACCATGACCTTATGCCTCCTCCACTCCTTTTCACAGATTAGATTTCATAGGTGACTATACTGTGGAATTACAATATACACATATTATGCAAAAAAGAGGAGAGCCCTTATCCAAAGCCTAATAGTCCATACTAACATGTAGCGATCCCTCTCCATATCATTCTCAGCCTGCTCAATGGGATGCCCTGTTCTCTCAGATATTGCACTCGCAACTTTTTTCTTATGATATATAATTTCTTATTCTTGAATCTCAACATCAATAGTGACTCGCGAGAGAGGCGCACAGACAGGAAACATTAATGTTTGCCTAATCTTTGCAATCTTACTCCATGCTCCATGAATAAATGGATGTGAAATACCCTTCGACACGATCGTCGAGCTCGCTTTGCAAGCAGTAAATTACATGACCAATGGAGCCATGACTTACATTGCATCAAGAGTTCCTAACATTGATTTTCCCATTCTTCGTAAGCCCAAACTGTTACTTAAAATAGTTTTTACAGCTGACACCGTGACAGGCACCAACCAAAGTGGAACACAAATTTGTATGGACTACTAATAACGTTTTAGGAAAATAATAAACCATCAAAAATGTGTTTTGTGAACTTTATAACACATGAGGAAAAACACTTAGGAAAAATGTTTGAACGTCAAATACGGGCAAAATGCCTTGTGACTGGCATTTTGCCCATTAAATTCCAACCCTCGTTGAAGGAAGTTGCTCAAACATAAGTCAAAGCAACTCAACTCTATCTTTATTGATATATATTTTATATAATATAAAATCACACAAACAAAATGAAATAACTATTTTTGAATCTTATCACGAAAAAAAAAATAAAAATAAATAAATAAATAAATAAAATAAAATAAAATAAAATAAAATAAAATAAATAAATAAATATTAAATAAAATTAAAAAAATTAAAAAATTAAAAAAAAAATAAAAAAAATTAAGAATAAAAAAATAAAAAAATAAAAATAAAAATAAAAAATAAAAAATAAAAAATAAAAATAAAAAAATCACCATTATAATATATTAAAAAAATGAATTTAATTAGGGAAGGGAACATATTGGCTATAATAATATTCATATATCTTTCGAAATGGAAAGAGCTCTCAAATCCCTTGCAGTGCCTAGGGTTTCACCCAAAACCCTAGCCACCCAATCTTTGCTCTATTTGCATGGATTTTCTGCACATAGTTCAATGGTGAATCCTCGTGATTTGGCAAATAAATATTTTTCTTTTGCAGTTATGGCTTGCAATCAGGCTATCTCTTCTTCATTTTCGTACAATTCTATGTTGAAGTTTGGTTGTGGTCCTCAAGTGGTGCAAGATAATTTTTCCCTATAAATTTTTCCAATGTACAAATTTTGAATCATATGATCCGCAATTAGATTGCACACTATAAATTTTTGTGCTACTTTCAACTTGCTATTGTTTGTGTGCCAATTTTATTTTTTAACCATCAAATCCATTGTCTAAGGAACTATGACTTATATAATGGGTATATTTCCACACAATATGGATATGGTGCACTATAGTGGAGAGATATTAGCCGTTAAATTGATTAGGGGTACAATCTCATTAAAACCTCTATGCAAGTTCCATCCTAATAAGAATTTGCGTTATTGATCTACTCCAAGATCAACCATTAGATTTTCAAGTGAGAAAGTTACCCTCTATGAGAGAAAATTCGAGAAGGACCCCGCATGTAGCTTTATCCAATAAAGAAATACTACATTCAAGGTCCAATTTTGACTCTAGGGCCTATGTGGGGACCAATATGTAAAGGTGAAAGATACATGTATGGCAAGTGTCTAATGAAAGGGATGTGAATATAGCTTGTGACCCATGTGAACCAAAAACTTATACATAAGGAGTTATTTTTCAATGGAATAAGGGTGCCCAAAAAAGGTCCATATGACTGAATTTCTTTATAGAGTAGGGTTATAAGTGAATATGATTGGTTCAAGGGGGTAAACCAACCAAAAATTTAACATTTTTTTTAAAATTTGTGTTTATTTTTTTTTTCATCTACTTGCAGGGCATTTTTAAGGCCCTAAATGGCATTTTGATGTAGTTAAACACCATGAAAACTACTTCTAGTGGAATAAGTTCATTTGTAGCTTAAATAAAGGAGCTTGGAGGGCTTTATAATGACATATTATGATCATGAAAGGGATCATGTAACACTTCAACAAGAACTCATATTAGGAAACTGAAGTGATGAATACAAAACTATTAGATAATAGAACATACTAATGGATTTTAAAATTTAGGTACATAATTATTCATAAAGTTGGCAAAAGTTTGTTGTGGTAGGGAAGGGAAAATTGGGTTAAATTGGCCAAAATTTTCACAAGCCATAACTTTCAAATTAGAACTTGGACTTGGGAACATAAATAGTAAATATAAATATATTGTAGAGGAGAATAAATGTGTGAAACTATAAATTTCACTTATAAGAAAAAATTTATTAGAAATTTAAAATAATGTTACAGATGACCTATAGGGAAGAATGAACCTAAGGATTCAAAGCATGGTAGTTTCTCAAGGGTCCTATAGCCATGGAGAAAAGGTTGGTAATGATGAAATGGAGTCAAATGGGCATGCATGGGATAGGTAGGAGGAGAGAGATGTTGCAGAGATAATGAGCAGTCTCAAAATGGGGGTGCTCACCTAGAAGGATTCCAATGAGAGGTTGATAAGGGAACAAGAAAAAAACTAACACAAAACTTTTATGGAGCTTAAATAAATTACATATTAGTGTGGAAAAGAAATTTGAATCTAGGTAGGTAGAGGATCATTATTAATGAATTAGAGAGAAGGATGTCAGATATTCAAGGTGTTCTAAGAGTGTTTTTAGGATACACCATTTCTCATCAACGAATTCAATTAAAAGATCTTATGTTTCCTTGAAATTAGGGAGTAGCCCAAACATATCACCCATAAGGCAACAAATAAGGAAACCTAATTTGAATAGTTTGCAAGGAGAGTTGAGGAATATTAAGCCTCCCACATTTAGTGGTGATCACAACAAGGGATAGAAGGTTAAAATTTGGGTATTAGAGATGAGAAAATACTTCCTCATCAAAGTTAGAGGCATTAAATACAATATGTCACTTGAAGTGAAAAATGAATTTATTGTGGGAGCAACTGAAAGAAGTAAAAAAAATTGGAGGAAAAATAGATATAAAGGAGAAAATATAGAAGGTAATTATAGAGGAAATACCTATCAATGCACTACTATGAAAGGAAAATGTTGGATTTCCTCGAACTCATGCTAGGAAACATGACCAAGGAAGAGTATGGTAAGAAAATAGTTGAATTGTTAAGTTATGTAGTTTTTATAAAGGTTGAAATATTGAAATTAAAAGGATTGGTGACATGTAAGAGATATGGTGGGGGAGATAAGAAGAGAGGGAGGAAATGGGGTTAACGGATAGAGGTGGATAGGGACATGATGAAAGAATGAGAGAAATGGGGGAGCATGGGGATAGGGATATGGGAAGCAGCATAAAAGGTGCAGATGGTGTTTATGGAGAAATCCCAAATGACTAGGGTGGATGAATTGATCTAGAAAATTCGGAGGATTTCTGGATGTTTCTTTGTTGTATTTTTATCTTATTTTGGGTTTCATAATCACTACATTAGGTGGAACCGCAATGTTGTGATATGAAGGGTGGAGACCACTACTCTCTAATATCCCAGTGTGTTTTATTGGTTTTAGTTCAGCTAGGGGGTGGACGTGGTTGAATCTTTGGAGTCCCTATTTTAGATGATGGATGCATTTTAATCCCTGAAGAAAATGATCGCTCTAACTTTGGAATCTAGCTTAGGGGTGATAACTACAAGTGAGGTTTGGCTATAGTTGTTTATGTCTTGGTGGAGAGTCATAGTCCGAGACTCAGTTACCCATTAATTTTAAGATAAGTATCCCTCATGTTCTCAAGCAATATATATATATATATATATATATATATATATATATATATATATATATATATATATATATATATATATATATATATATATATATATATATATATATATATATATATATATATATATATATGCATATATATATATATATATGTATATATATATATATATATATGTATATATATATATATATATGTACATATATATATATATATATATATATATGTATATATATATATATATGTATATATATATATGTATATATATATATGTATATATATATATATATATATATATATATACATATATATATATACATACATATATATATATATATATATATATATATATATATATATATATATATATATATATATATATATATATAGATAGATAGATAGATATAGATATATTGATAGCATGGTTCATAATTTATTTAACTATTTGAAATAACCAATGTGTTGTTACTATTTAAAAGGTGTTGCAAAAACATGTGGCATAATTGATTTAGATCTTTTGGTACTAGCATGCAATCTACTTTATTTCAGTGATATGAATTTGTTTAAATTGTAGGATTGTTTATGTTTACTATGGAATTTCAATCTACAAGAAGATGTAAGATGAATGAAATGCATGGTCTTATATTAACATGTTGGATGCAAGGGTTACTTCACTATGAAGATGCTAGTTTGCACTAGTAAAAAGAAGTACCCAATAGTGTTAATGAATAGCGTGGAAAGATTCATTATCTTGTGATCATTTCATGTTTAAATTGTTGTATATGTAATGGTAGATTTTTTGCATGTTAATGAGTACATTTTCATTGAAGGGAAGGAGGCCTTATTTCCATCCTTTGTCACTTTTTGGCTCTATTGACAACGATCATGAGCGAAGGAAATGAGTTTTCTTCTATCTTAATGAGTTGTTATAGCTCTCTATAATTTGTAATGAGTGCACTTAAAAAATGTTGTTAATTGATATCATATAAATTATTGAGTATCTCTTAAGTTTAGCCTTAAATTACTTATGCATATTTTAGCCAATAAGTGCAAGATATAAGGCTTGAAAAGTTGGAGAAGTTTGAAAGGTTCTACCACTATTAAAGTGATGGAAATATTTAAAAAAGGAATTGTAAATTTTGTTTACAAGTTGGCCAGGTCATAGGTCAGGAGGTCTACCTAAAAGGCTCGACCTCCTACGGGCTCCTCCCCTTGACCTTCGACTGACTGACTTGAATCTCCAAGCCCACAGGTTGGGAGGTTGGGGGGTCAAAAGGTCAGGGAAGTCAGGGGTCAAAACCACCTCGTCCCAATGAAATACCATGGAGGTGTGGTAGGGCCTACCTTGACCTATGTCAGGGTTTGGGGGTTGGTCCTATCGTTTAAAAGTTGATAATGCACCACGGAGAGAGGATGCAACCCAACCTCCTTGATACTTGCTACCACCTATTGACGAGTTGGAATGTACTACCAAAAACTAGGGGATCTCTTGGTGTAGAAACCCAATTATACTCTACACCATTTGGTTTAGGAGTCCCATATGGTATGTGGACTCATCTAGAATTTCATTAACTAAATTTTTCTTTGAACGGAATAAGTAGTAATTGTCAGAGTACAAATAAAGCTTTAACAAATGCAAGTGATATATAAAAATTCAACACATAAGATAGTATGAATAGCAACAACATAACATCAAAGCATGAATCTCAAGAAAATAATGGTCAAAGTATAATATGGAGTCATGTATTGGTTACTCTGCAAAAAAAATTATTGACTTGAGGACTGCTAGCATGTGTTTTTCATTCCTTTCCCTCAAAATATGGAGGCACTAAGAGTGTTGTTGTACCCAATTAGAGTGGTAAATTAAAGAGATATAAGGTCTCATAAAGATGAATATCAAGAGGACATATCACCCAAAAGGATCCACAACATACTTAAAGTAGATATAGAGCCACAAAAATAAATAGGAAATTTCACCAATAAGAAAGATTTAGCAAAAGCATGAGGACCTATTCGAAATAAATTAAGAACCCAAAAGGTACAATGGGGGATCTTAGTGGGGAGTATAATTCACCCACAAAAAGAATACTATAAGGAGATATGAAAGAACCCTCCTTGAGGAAGAATGAGTGCAACCCAAAGATGGTGGGTTCAACCAATTGAGAACCACCAAAAGGAAGAACAAGATTGACATGTGTTTTGGGTCCATGGTGGATTTGTAAAAAAAGTAGCAAATGGTGTGGGAGATGTGGTACCTACTATATTATGAAGGAAGGTGGATGACATAAGAACTATCATAGGCCACACAAGTTATATGAATAATAGTGACATAAGAAAAAATTGTTGGATTTGCATTTATTTTAAAGGTTTTTTCATTATGTTGCACATGTTTTGCATGTGCCATTGTCAAATAAACTAAAATGGTTCTTGTAAGCCTACCTACCCTATTTAGACTAGTTCATGGAAGTAAAAAAGAGAAATGAAATATGTTTCTTCACATTCTTTGAAACATCCCATAACAAAATCCAAATATAATAGGTTCCTTAACCCATTGTTTCTAGTGAGATAAATCACTATATTGTACAAAATATGGGAGCTTTATCAAAATCCAGCTTAGAAAATTTGTTAAAAAATAACAAGAAGACCGTAGAAATTAAAATAAAGAGGTGGGTGGGGAACTCGTACACTTATGTTTTTCACGGAGAACCACAAAATAAGGGTGGGTTTTTCTAAACTTCCCATAGGATTTCAAATGGAATGAAATATTATGATATGATCATGTCAATAAAGGAAAATAAAATCCTTAATTTAATGGAAAGAGAGAAAAATAATAGGAATCCTCGAAGGTTGTCAAATTCAAAGGCCTAGAATCTCCAACTAATCATGTTCTTGTGCTACTTTCCATAGTGTTGGGTGCATGTGTATTCTTCTCCTCCATCTCGTTCAAGCACTAAGCCAATAAATATTAGGGGAAAGGAAGTAAATCAAAATAGAAGAAGTTGAAGGAAGGAAAGGTACAAGCTAGAGGAAATGAAGTAGGAGTGAAATTATAAAGTTGCCATATTCCAAATATGCTTGATTTCAAGAAATGAATAAGGGGATGAGAATCAAAAACCCTAACTTGATCTCCAAAAATGGAAGTTTCTCACCATTATTCAAAAAATTAATGGGGGTGGCCCCTAAAAAATGGAGGAGCATATGGATTAGACTTATGAAAATATTCTTAAATATGGGTTCAAAATGTTGTGATGGAAGCCACATAAGTCACCAAACCACTTTTTTAGTCCTAAACCTACAAAATAAAAGGGGAAGAGCCATGGATGGAAAAGAAACATGCAAAAAAATGAAACAAAAAGGAGTGTTTCTCCTCAATAGGAGGAAACTATCCATCATCAAGAATCACAATCCAAGGGAAAGAGGGAAAATGTGCCCCCAAGGCCAAGCAATAAATTCAAAATGTTTTGAAGCTCAAGGCAAGGGAAATGAATCCTAAAGTAATAGGAGTTCGCTCGCTTTATAGAACAAGGATGAGGAAGGTAGGAATCAAGCTATAACAAGATTCAAATTAGGAATTGAGCTATAACAAGAGTCAAAGTGATGCTAATAGCTCTAGAAGATGGTTGAAAAGCCTAATAGGAGGGTCAAGCGGCAAAAGGGAGGCTAAGAAGAGGTTCAAAGCAAAGGTTAGACACCATCAAAGAAATAAGAGACTAAAAATAATTTCATGAGAAAAAACTTATAGCCCAAATGCTTATTACAATGTTGCAAGAACAACAAGAAAGCGAATAGGCCTAATTGGAGTAAAGTGAAAACTACACCCGATCTTATTTTAGGTAAACCTTTGTGAAATAGCCTTTCTTTATCAATGATAAAGACCAACTTACTAAAATTCACAACACAAGTAAAGGCATTGTATATCTAATTACTCTCTCTATGAAAGTTTCTCACTTATGGAATGATTTCCCTAACTTCTCTCTATGAAAAGTTACTACTATGGATTACTTTTCCTTGGAAATTGAAGGTTATCAACTATGGAATGCTTTTTAAGTTGCAACTTAAAGTAAAATACAATTTTCTTTTAGTATAATTAATCCTCATGGGTCCTTTTTGTCCAAAATTAATCCCATCATGTGACGTATTGTTCCCCTTCCTAGACAATCCAATTAATCAATCTATGAAAGGAATGAATTCCATTTAGGTTAGGATTCATAGTACGAGTGAAGGTACTTTCAATATAATTTCTCTATCTCTAAATAGTAATATAGAATTCCCCATCCTAGAAATTTGTTCTAAAACAATGTATCAACGCAAGTGAAAATTTCATGTAATAAAAGTTAATAAAGGCAAAAATAATAACCACAGTTGATGGGACGCTTATTCCAAATTGAATGGTGGGTAAGACATCTTAGTGTGGGTGTTCATTGATTTATTATGGCTAAGGAAATTGGCAAAGGCAATGGCTAAGGCTTTGGAAAGTCAAAATGGAATTTTTGGCACATTTATTTATGAAAATAATGGAAAATAGGAGAAAAGGAAAGTGAAAGGCCTGAGGTTGCATGTGAGGAGGAAAATGAAAGAAAATAGAGGCCTAATTAATGAAGATGCTTCTGAGGATTAGTTGGTACCTTTTGTTAGTTCAGTTTTGGAGCTCTCTCATTATTCTCTCTCTCTCACTCTCATTCTTGGACAATTAGAGTTTCCTTAGAGCACTTTGGCATTGGATTAAGAAAGGAAAAAAGGAAAGAGGTAGGAAGGAGAAAACAATGAAGAGCAGGATCAAGAAGCTACATTAGGATTCTTTACAGGTATCGATTTGCATGTGTGTTTTCCATACTAGATTTCGCATGCATGGTATTGCATGTGGTTACTTATTGTTATGGCATTGGTTTTTCAAGGTGTGACGGTGTTTTCAGCCTAGCCTTGCCATTTCCAAATAGCCATGGTGTGATGGGGTTCTCATGTTTTGGTTGAGTTGGATTGCTGGATTGATTCGAAGCTGAGTGAGGTGGGTCTCTGAATAATAGAACACATGGCCTAGTAACCCCTGGAACGAACTGTGGGTTGCGGTAAAGATAGATTTTGTGTTACCTCGATGGGCATAGGAATCCTTTACCGGTGAATGGAGGGATATACGGTAAATCCTAGAGGTGGTTTCCCTTGATTAGGCCTAGGAATCCTTACCGGTGAATTGTGGGATATACGGTAAATCCTATAGGGTGGAGTCCCAGTTTAGGGCCTAGTGATCCCTGGGTCAAACTATAGAATGTAGTAAAGCCTGAGAGACTAGGAAAAAGGAAAATTCCTAACGGTGTAGGTGGAGAAATCTGGTAGCATCCATGCTTGTTTGGCCTAGTGTAGTATGTTTCTGTCGATTCCACTTCCTTAAGGTCACCTAGGAGATTAAATATCTTTATAGTGGCCTCTTGTCGCATATTTACCCCAGTTAGCTGGTTACATGGGTCGATGTGGGATGAGGATGTTACAGAGTGGTACAAGAGCGGGTTGCGCTCTCTTTGGGACATATCTGACACCATAGAGTGGTATGAGAGCATGGTTCACCCCTTGGACTAGATGGGTTGTGCGTGTTGGTCATGAAATCATGTTGGTTGCATGTGTGTTAATCATCATGTGGTCTAAATGCTTGTTGCATATGCATGGTGTCGGTCATGGTTGTAGTGATGTCACATGTGAAAGAGGATGTTGTTGTTATGAAGTGCATCATCATGAGTGTATGATTGGTTACATGTTGTTTATGCTTAAGTATTTTCAATGTACATTGGTATGGTTGTTGTTGTCATGCATGAGGTCATGGTATGTGTAGTTGATATGGTCATGCATTAATGATTGGAATCTAGCTAGAATGATGGTTACATGGTTATATCTTTATGTATTATATGCATATATTCTGTCATGATTATGTTATACATGTTGTACTATGCTGATTGGTTGATATTGTAGATGAGATATCCTCCCCAAATTATGCTAAGGTACGTTGGTTTATTGTGATTTGGTTTAGCTGACATAGTATGCCTTAAAGGAAAGAGATCAAAATAACTAGCAAGATGGTAGACTACAAAGATTCTCCCTATGAATCAGATGAGAAGTGTGGTGTTGGGCACTCTTCTGATTTAGCAGACACATTGAGAAGCTTAAAAGAAGAAATAAGGAGTTGTAAGGCGAACAATGAGAAAATCATGCAGGCACAAGAGAAAAAAGCAGAGGTTAATGCAATACTCCTTCAGAGCTTGTCAGAATTGTAGCGACAAGGGCCACTTTGGATCAGCCATGGATAGGAGGATGGAACTAATGGGGCATATGGTAGTAGGTCTCATGGTGGTCACAGGTCAGATAGAGATGAAACAGTTAGATATGGCATATTGTTGGATACCCCGGATAGGAGAAGTGATGGATAGAAGTATTATTCTAGTTTTGGTTCTGATAGGCATCATGATCATCCTTATAGGAGGAGTGATAGGGGACACTTACCAAATGAGTTTAAGAAAGAAAATCCACCTAAATTTGATGGAGACTTGAAGAAACCAGAAGATGAAGAGGCTTGGATACTTTGGATGAACAAGTTCTTTGAGTTGCATGAGTACATAGAAAACATGAAGGCCATAATTTACTATCTTTAACCTGAAAGGTAAAGCAAATATCTGGTGGGAAGATGTGAAGTGGGTCAGAGAAATTAGGACAGAGGACTTGAGTTGGCATGAGTTCAATAGGCTTTTCAGGAAGAAGTAATTTTCAAAAAGGTACTACGATGGTAAGGCCAAATAATTTTATGAGCTAAAGATGGGATTGATGACATATGAGGAATATATGACTAAGTTCCTGGAGCTATTGAGGTATGTACCATATCTTAAAGATTAGAAAGCTAAGGTTCAACTATTTGTCAGTGGTTTTCCATTAGAATTTATAAATCGGATCGAGTATGATGAGCCTCAGTCACTTGAGGAAGTTATTGGGAAATTGAAGCATTATTATGAACATGAAAAATGTAAGAATGAATCTCGGCAAGGATGGAAAGGGAATGATAAAAGTAAGGGTAAATGGAAGTTGAAAAGAACAAGGCCTGAGAATGCATAAGAGAAAGAAAATGTGGCACCACAAAAGAAGTTCAATGCAACTAGACAAGACCATGGATCACAACAACAACATAGAGGTGATGGTACTAGACGATTGGAGTGTTGGACATGTGGTAAGGAACACCTTAAGAGAGATTGTCCATAAAATCAGGGTGGTAAGCCTCAGATCTATAGTGCACAGGAGGCGCAAACTATTGGGGATGTTGGTCAAAGCATTCCTCGTATCTATGTAGCACTGGACAACAGACAGGAAAACCATCATACATCTATCATTGAGATGGACGGTAAGCTTTGTGAGCAAGTTGTTTCTATTTTGATTGACCCTAGATCTAATTATAGTTATGTTAGTCCTGACTTGGTGGATAAGTGTGGTTTGAATAAAGAAGTGCATGCAAAATCTTGGTTAGTGCAGTTGACTACAGGTACAATGTAAAGAGTGCATCATTGGGTAAGAGCTTGTGCATTTGATTTGAATGGCATGTCTATAGCAGCGCACTTGAACATATTTCCATTGGGATCGTATAGTCTGATATTGGGTATGGATTGGCTATACCTTCATAAGACCAAGGTAGATTTTTATGACAAAGCCATTGAGCACTTGGATGACAATGGAGAACCAAGAGTCTTACAAGGAAAGAAGAAAGCCACATCAATTAGGATGGTGACAGTTATGTAGGCCAAACGTAGTCGCAGGAAAGGGTGTGTGTTATTTGCAGTGCATATTTGTAGTGACAAAGGTAAGGAAGTTGAAGATGAATAATTTTTTAGTAGGTACCCAGTTCTACAATAGTTTCAGGATGTGTTTTCCACAGATATTTCAAAATTTCCACCTCACACTGAAGTAGAATTTTCTATTGAGTTGGTGCCAGGGGCAGCTCCAGCATCAAAAGCAACTTACAAGATGAGTACGCATGAGTTGGTATGAAATAGATGCTTGACAAGGGATACATTAGGATAAGTGTATCACCTTGGGGCGCACATGTATTTTTTGTGAAGAAGAAGGATGGTACTCTTAGATTATGCATTGACTAAAGGTAGTTGAAAAACGTGACCATCAAGAATAGGTATCCATTGCCGAGGATTGATGACTTGTTTAATCAGCTAAAGGGATCAACAATGTTCTTGAATATCGACTTGAGATCAAGATACCATTAGGTATGCATCAAGGAAGATGACATTTACAAGACAACTTTTTGAACTAGGTATGGGCATTATGAGTTTGTTGTGGTTCCATTCAGCTTAACTAATGGCCCAACTACCTTCATGTGTTTGATGATTAGTGTGTCGTGTCCCTATCTGGACAAGTTTGTTATCATATTCATTGATGACATATTAGTATATTCTAAAAATGAGGAGGAGCATGTCGAGCATTTGGCAGTAGTGTTGAAGTTGTTGAGAGAGCATCAGTTGTATGCTAAGCTCAGCAAGTGAAATTTATTTCAGACTGAAATACATTACTTGGGACATGTTGTCTCCAAAGATGGCATAACAGTAGATCCAGAAAATGTAAGAGCTATCATGGAGTGGGAAGCTCCCATGAATGTGGATGAGGTGAGATATTTCATGGGGTTAGAAGGTTATTACAGGAGGCTCATTAGGAACTTCTCATAGATTGCTTATCCTATCAAATCATTGCAGAGGAAATGTAAGAAGTTTGAATGGACAGAGGAGTGTGAGACCAGTTTTGAGTAGCTCAAACAGTTGTTGACACATGCACTAATGTTAAAGATTGCAGATGCAGAAAAATAGTTTGTAGTATGCACAAATGCTTTCAAGAGAGGACTTGGTTGAGTCCTTATGCAGGATGGATAGGTGGTATGTTATGAGTCAAAAAATTAAACAAGCATGAGAAGAACTATCTGGTGCATGATCTTGAGCTAGCAGTAATCATACATGCATTGAAGATGTGGAGGCACTATCTTCTTGGAATGAGGTTTGTATTGATGAGTGATCATAGTGGGTTGAGATACTTATTTGACCAACCTAATTTCAATTCCATGCAAGCTAGATGGTTGGCCACGATAAGTGAGTTTGATTTTGAGATCAGAGACATCAAAGGAAAGGAGAACAAGGTCATAGATGCTCTTAGCAAGTGAGTACAGGTAAATCATATATCAACTATGAGTTCCTATGGGACAAACCTACAGGGTAGGATCTTGCAGGAATATCAGTAGGATATCAAGTATATGGAGATTATGCACAGGTTGTAGCAGAGTATGGGTACAGGTACAAGTGGTGGTACATGTATAGGTACAGGTGCACAGGATGTGGACTATTGTCTCACAACAAATGGATTGGTTAGGTTTAGGGACATGATATATGTGCCAGATAGCAGTGAGCTCAAGAAGGTGATCTTGAGGGAGTTTCATTCGAAACCATATTCAGGTCACCCAGATTATCAAAAGACACTGACAACAGTGAAGAAATTCTATTATTGGCCAAATATGAAGAAGGCTGTAGTAGAGTTTGCAGCTAGATGTTTGTATTGTCAGTAGGTAAAAGCAGAGTGTAAGTGTCCAGGTGCACTACTACAACCTATTTTTGAATCCAAAGTGGAAATGGGAGATCATTTCCATGGAATTTATCACAGGTTTTCCGAGGATAGTGAGACAACATGATTCCATCATGGTCGTTGTGGAAATGTTGACAAAGGTTGCAAACTTCATTCCAATGAAGTCTACATTCTTAGCGAGTGATGTAGCACATGTCTTCATTAACAACGTGGTCATATTGCATGGAGTCCTGAAGACGATTGTGTCAGAAAGGAATGTGAAGTTCACTTCCGAGTTTTGGAAGGAGTTGTTTGTAGGTTTGGGCACAGAGTTGGCCCTCAGTCCAACTTATCATCCATAGATAGATGGAAAAACTGAGAATTTCAACAAGATATTGGAGGAAATATTGAGGATGTACGTGATGCATAAACAACGAAAGTGGGATACCATTGGTAGAGTTCGCTTACAACAATGGGTATCATGAATCTTTAAAGATGAGTCTGTTTGAGGCATTGTATGAGTGGAGTTGCAATACTCCCATCAGTTGGAGTGATATGGTTAACAAGGTGTTGATTGGACCAACCACATTGGCGGAAATGGAATAGAAAATGCAAGTAATCAAGAAGAATTTGAAAGAATCATAGGATGGGAAGAAGAGCTATACATATCGGAATAGGTTGTTCAAGGAGTTCCAAGTTCTGGAGTAGGTGTACTTGCGCATCAAAACAAAGAAATGCTCCTTGCGGATTGGATCATGTGCCAAGTTGGCACCCTAGTCTTGTGGACCTTTCAAGATTATTGCGGATTGGACCAGTAGACTATCAAATTTCACTGCCTCCAAGAGTGAAATTACATGGTGTTTTCCATGTGTCATTTCTTAAGAAGTATGTTAAAGATGTTGATCATGTCAATAACTAGTTTGTGTTGCAGGTGGAGCCAGATGGAGAATTCCAGCCGGAGCCTCAGCGCATATTGCAGAGAAAGGTTCTCATGCTCTGGAACCGAGCAATCGAGTAGGTTAAAGTGGAATGGAAGCACTTTGGGTTTGATGAAGCTACATGGGAGATGGCAGATCAAATGCAGGCTATGTATCCTTCCTTATTCGTTGGTTGAGCGGATGTTTTGATATATGTTTTTGGTACATGTTTTGGTGACGTTTGGTATATGTACATATGTATGTGGATGTAAATACTGCCATGAGCTAAGTTATAAATCTCCAATAAGAAGTATGGGTGTCATGTTATTATAGTTGTCATGTTGTTATGTTATCATGTTGGTTTTCTTTTCATCAGGGTGATCATTGTAAATATTGTGTTGAGCTATGTTATAAAGCTCCATGGGTAGTATGTTTTCTTTTAAGCAGTTTTGTTGAGGTATAAGTGTGGTCGAACACCGAGGACAGTGTCCCCCAATGGGGAGGGTTCTGTAACAACCCTGGTGAAAATTTCATGTAATAAAAGTTAATAAAGGGAAAAATAATAACCATGGTTGATGGGACACTTATTCCAAGCTGAATGTGTGGCAAGACATCCTAGTGTAGATTTTCATTGGTTTATTATGGCTAAGGAAATTGGCAAAGGCAATGGATAAGGATTTGGAAAGGAAAAATGGAATTTTTGGCACATTTATTTATGAAAATAATGGAAATTAGGAGAAAAGGAAGGCGAAAGGTCACAGGTTGCATGTGAGGAGGAAAATGAAGGAAAATAATGGAAATGAAAAAAATAGAGGCCTAATTGATAAAAAGGCTTCTAAGGATCAGTTGGTACCCTTTGTTAGTTTATTTTTGGAGCTCTCTCATTATTCTCTCTGTCTCTATCTCACTCTTGGACACTTAGAATTTTCTTGTAGCACTTTGGAATTGGGTAAAGAAAGGCAAAGAAAGAAAGAGGAAGGAAGGAGAAAGCAAGGAAGAGTAGGATCAAACAACTATAACAGGATCCTTTCCAAGTATCAAAGTGCATATGTGTTTTCCATACTATATTTGGCATGCATGGTATTGCATGTGGTTCTTTGTTGTTATGGCCATGGGTTTTTCCAAGTGTGACAGTGTTTTTAGCCTAGCCTTGCCATTTCCAGATAGCAATGGTGTGATGGGGTTCTCATGTTTTGGTTGAGTTGGATTGTCAGATCAATTTGAAGCTGAGTGAGGTGGATTTATAAATAATAGAACACATGGCCTAGTAACCCCGGAACTAGACTATGGGTTGCGGTAAAGCCAGATTTTGTGTTGCCTCGGTGGGCCTAGGAATCCTTGACTGGTGAATGACAATATATATGGTAAAGCCTAGAGGTGGTTTCCCTTGATTAGGCCTAGGAATCCTTCCCAGTGAATGGCGGGATATACAGTAAAGACTAGAGGGTGGAGTCTCGGTTTAGGGCCTAGTTATCCCTGGATCATACTGTGGATTGTGGTAAAGCCTGAGAGACTAAGAGAAGAAAATTCCTCACAGTGTAGGTGGAGAAATCTGATGGCATACATGCTTATTTGGCCTAGTGATCTGGTAGAGATCATGATAAATCCAGTTATTACATGTTTATTGTGTTGGCCTAGTGGTCCATGATGGATTATGGTAAAGCCTGGTTTCTATTGATGAGGGTGAGGTGATTTAGCCTCAGGACGACCTGGTTGGTTCTTTTCGTTTGAATCCCACATTCATGCTTGGAATACGAAACGGGGGTGAATGGCTGAAGTGAGAATTCACTCATCCATTCTATGGTTGGGTAGAATTTGGTAGTCATATCCTGAGTTGGCTTTTGAATTCATTAACAAGAGGTTATTTCCTTGACATCTTATCTGTAAATGTATTTGTGTATATGTGGATTCTATGGTTGATGTATCCTTGATATTTTTGTTGTTATTATGCTGGTTATAAGCATGTTTTATGTAGTGATGATGTATGGCCCTCCTCGCGTTTTTATTTGTAAAGGAATGAATAATGTATATATGACCTAATATATGATAATGCAACTAATGATATAAGGGAACAATGCTTCTTAGTGATTCTCAGATAAGTATGAGATCCATATGCTCAGATCTGTTGTTTAAACATGTAGATTACATATTCGTGACATGTTTAACAAAATGGTTTTCATGGCTATTAGGGGTCCAGTCTAGACATTGTCTTTGTTTTTGCAAATGTATCATTGTTATGTTTCGTAAATTCATTTCCGAAAGTATCATTGAGTTTTGGGCAATGACTTGGGCTCTAGGCCTGAAAAAGTGGCTCAAATCCTGAAGATCTAGGCACAACACTAGGTAGAAAAGTCCCTTGACGCATGCATACCCATGTTGTGGGAGCGTCTGGAGCCTCCTAGATACATGCTTTCCCATATCAAGGGATCGTACGAGGGTTTAATGGACTAAAAATTCAGTTGGTCTCAAGGGCTAGTTACCTGAGTGGTAGGGTTCGCTCCTAGGAGTCATGTTGTTGATGTGGAGGGTTTGTGTGGTATGTTTCCATCGATTCCACTTCCTTAAGGTCACCTAGGAGGTTGAATCTCTTTATAGTGGCCTCTCGTCGCATATTTACCCCCGTTGGCCGGTTACTTGGGTATATGTGGGATGAGGGTGTTACAAATAAGATAGTTTTACATATTGATTTGATAGATTCCACATTATCTAGCTACTCATCAGTACTTATAATTATCAATGTTCACTTTATGTTTTGATAAACTTCTTATTGGAAAAAACGAAAGGAAAAAATTAAGAAATATTTGTAAAAAGTAGGTTCTCTATTCGTAATGGAGGTAAACATCATTCAAGGTAGTGAATATTGTAATTTCCCTACTCTAACTACTTAGCCCAATCACAAGGGTCTCAAAAAATAAAGAAAATGTATGGAAATTCAATCACCAAACAACTCCTTTGAATGGAAAGTGGTGTTATCCATAATCTGGGAAAGAACTAAAGGAATTATGAGTAAAACTATTAAGTTGGAGACAAGGAATTGACAATGTTGATCCTCAAGGCATGGTAAGTAGCTATTGGAAGCATAAAAAAGGAATTAAGGGAAGGAACATTTATTGAGACATTAAGAGTTTTAGAGAAGACTGAAAATATAAAATAAGACAGAAAGGAACACAATAGGGTCTAACAGTTAATGGAGACACTATAGATAGAAGAGGGGAGTCCTTAATGGATGAAGATACTTGAAAGGAAACAATATGATAATGTCATGGGATATTCTACAAGTGACGGGGTTTGAAGTTGTAGGAATTAAGGGTATACACATTCATACACATGCTATTAATAAGAAAAAATAAGTAATATGTGCTATTAATTATGATGTAAACATGAATATCTCAAAACCTCTTCAATCATCATAGGTGATAAGTATATAGTATCTAAAGTTATTTATATGGTTTAACACTTAACTACAAATTATGGGATCTTGAAATTACATTAAACACATAATCAATGGATACAATGGCATAAGTAAACACATCACACATACATCATACACACATATAAACATGCATAAAAACACACACACAAATCTATATGTGTATGCATGTATGTATGTATCTGTGTGTGTTTTCGTGTGACAACCTTACACTAATCTCCCCTCATTGTAAATGTTTCATATATTTTGATTATAATTAAAAGGGACTGAGAATTGGGACACATATTTTAGAGTTTGGGGAAGGGAGATTGCTTGAGGAATTTAGGATATTTAAATTTAAAATTGAGGCTAAGCTTCCTACCTTAAATGGGATGACCATGAAATTAAATGAGTTGGTAAAATAAGGACGAAACCAATGCATTTCTTTGGAAAAATATGCAAGAAAGAGAACAAAAAATAAATAGATGTATGATTGTGTTGGCAGGTATCCAGGGTAGGTTGAGGAGTGGCATAGGAGGATGGCGTAACAACATCTCCAAGAACACACATGAAGCATAACCAATGAATGAATACTGAAAGGTGTGGGAAAGAGTGCAAGCACATGATCCCACAACTGACATACAATTATAGCATTAGTGGAAGCCAAGGGGTGACATTCATTCATTCAGGATTAAGGATTAACTGAATTGTTGGAGTGAATAGGAAGAAGGGGAGGTTGATAGGCTCCTATTGATCAAGATTATTCACTAAGGGGGCAGAGAAGGATATGGGGACTGAGAGAATTGAGGGAGAGGATAAGCTTTGATAATAACACAACTGAGAAACCCATGAGTTTTGTTGGTTGATAATCACATAACGTAGCTATTATGATAGCATAACTAAGAAACCCATGAGGCTTGCTGGTTGATAATCACAGAGCATAACTTTGATGATAGAACAACTGATAAACCCATAAGGCTTGTTGGTTGATAATCACATAGTAAGCTCAAATGATAATCCAGTTAATACATTTAGAAGGCTTGTTGGTTGATAATTATTAAGAAATGGTTGCACCTTACAGGGTTGATAAATCACTAGAGACTATGTTGGTTGACAACTTCTAAGAGGTGGAGGTACCTAGGGTTATTGGTTTGATAACACCTTATAGTAGTTCCATGGGGTTGCGCTGAGAACATAGGTGGAAGTTCCACTTAAAATTTGTTGGATAATGCACTCTTATTCTTTCAAAGGTAACACAACTTATAAAACCTCCTTATTATTAACTATTTCTCTCTCTCTCTCTCTCTCTCTCTCTCTCTCTCACGTCTAAATTGATACTCTTTGTGTCTAAATCCCTAAAGATGTTGGGATGTTATATTATAGGTCCCTCTATATAAAAGGAATTGTTCCTTGCTTTAAGTGAAATTGTTGTATAACTGGTGGGTGAAGGGAGAGTAGCCTTGAGACACATTGCTTTAGCTGATGATATTGGTTTAATTTCTTGAGTAGATGATGGTTGTATGCAAGTGAAGTTGTTCACTATCTTTATTCGGTTAATTTGATATCTAGTGGTTGAAGGCGATGTAGCCTTGGAACACCCTGTTTCAAGTGATATCATTTGTTTATTGCTCCGAATTCACTTCTCAAGTTTTGGAATTTGGCTTAGGAGTGAAATCTACAAGAAATACTTGGATACAACTTATTTAATGTTGGGTGAAGATTCAAAGTCCCAACCTCAGTTGGTAATCATTTTAAGTTAATAAGTTAAGTTGCTTACCTGTATACTTGATGCATTGAAAAGATGAACGTTGTTGTTGTGTGATGCATTCATGTTTTGACATTGTTAATGTAGGAATATGTTAGTCTTGTTTGTCTATGATGAGATGCCTTATGTGATCTAGGTGGCTCCAGGAACGCTTAGAATTCAGAAGTGGCTTAGAATAGCTCGAAAATCAAAGTTCTTGGATTTCACCCAAACCAGGACCAAATCATAGTACTCATCTTCTTGATTCCAATGGCGCAAACGACACTCAAATCTGAGTTCATATGCTCAAGATATTCGTGGTCAAATTTTATGTCAAACTAGGCCAAGTGACAGTCACTAACGAGGCAACAATTTGGCAAAGGGTTGGTGCACGGAATCCAGTGGTCGAAAAGGGAAAATTTGTTGCCTCCTTAATTTGTTCAGTAAACCTTAAAATCTGGTGAATGGTTTTTAACCGTATGGTTTCAAACATTAATAAAAAAATAAAAAATAAAAATAATTAATATGGGTTGGTGGGCCACCATCCCCGCCAACCCCCAAAACAACATATTAAGTATGGGGTGATAGGCAATCAAACCTCGCCATATATATATATATATATATATATATATATATATATATATATATATATATATATATATATATATATATATATATATATATATATATATATATATATAGAGAGAGAGAGAGAGAGAGAGAGAGAGAGAGAGAGAGAGAGATATAACAACGTAGGACCAATGGGGCTTGAACCCGTCGGCCGGGTAGTTGGTCTGCCCACGCGGCGGTCCCATAATATAACACACCATAACCATTACCATAAACTGCCAGAGTTACAACGACTTGCCAATGCAACTTGCCGCCAACGATTAATAAAAACGCACCACATTAAAATAGCGCTACTAGGGTCCCGCGGGATTTGACCCTTAGGCCTCCCCCCAACAACATGCTTTATTTATCGTCCACCAACCGAGAGGCCAACGACTCCTTCATTGATTTATTTGCCCAAAAACATTTATAAAAACCAAGTTAATTCATTCGCTCAAGGCAGAGGAAGCGAAGGCTGAGCGGAACCAAGTGCAAGGAGGAACCGTGCCCAACGAGACATGAATTTAGAGATGGGTATGTTTTAGGGGAATATTCTTGAGGATATTCCACAGAATACTCTCATGCTGAATCTTGGAGGGATCTGTAAGATTCCCTAGAGGCTGATTTTTCACAGTGTCAGATTCATGTCAAATTTATACTCAAATGAACCTGAATTTTGCAGGGAACTTGTTGGTGTGTTTGTTTCCCCATAAGAGCAACAAAAATTCAGGCGACCAGCAGCAAGGAATCTTTGCAGAATCTTGTGGAATCTAAAAGATTCCCTTGGAGGTTGATTTTTGACAGAGACAAAATAATGCTGACTTTATAGTCATTCTTCACAGAATTTCGTAAGGAGTGTAGTGGTGTGCTCAAAATTTCATCCAAGCAACGGATTTTTTGGCTCTCTCTAGGAAAGAATCTTTGAGATTCCCGAGGGTCCAGAATTTGACGATGTCAGAAAGGGGTCAAGTTTATAGTTGTTTGACACGATTTCGCACCACGAGTCCAACGGTGCAATCCATTTCGTCAACAAAGATACGAATTTTCAGGCCATCCCTGAAAGTGGAGGTAAATGATGCAGTGACGCCATGTTTTTCTTCTGATTTGCTGAGATGATGTTTTTATTGTTGAAATCCTTGTTACCATTATGTTGAGGGATACTTGTATGCCACGTCATGTGAGAATTTATTAGATTATCATGCTAAAGGGGGGTCATTTGAGTGAGAGTTCCTACAGGTAAAATGTCTCATGGAGAGACATATCAATTTGATTGAGGGAGTTTATCCTTGTAATGACAAAGAATGTACCATGTACTCATCATCATCTTGCAACATTTAATGAAGCGACCTCCCCACTCTTGAAACCGGGCCCGGAGACATAACCCACACTGGGTAAACTTCGTTATCAATGTGTTTGTGTTCTGTGATTATATGGTTGTTGCTATGTTTCCTCTTCTTTCAAGAATGCACATGTGGTTGTTTTATACTCTTTCACATGAAATTCTGATAACGTCAAATAAGTAAAAGATCTTGGCTAATTCTCGTAAATGAAGAGATTCAAATTAAGTTTGATATCAGAGTAGTCTTCTCGCTGATGTGAATTGCAGGTGTGAATGATTAAACATGCAACAAGAAGGGAAATGGAGAACACCAAAGATATCTACGAGGACCTCATCCGGATGGCACACATGGTGAAAATAATGTATGCAAACTATGAGGAGATGATGGCAAGAGAGGAGCTTGAGAAAGAAAGAGTAGAGGATGATGCTCTATCTACCTCTTCGAGTGAACAACTTCTTCTTCATCATATTCTCATCTTTCGAATGAGGAGATCAATTAGAGCCTTCAAGCAGAGAATGCTAAATTCAAGAGACTTCTACGAGAAGAAAAAGAGGAGAAGCAGAGATTGCAGCTTCAACTACGAGCCACAAAAGAGGCCTTGGAAAAAATGAAGCGCAAAAAAGGCTTCGTGAAGTCATCATCACCTATGTCAGAATTGACAGTTGAGGTAAACATTGTTGATCATTCTTCAATTTTATTTTCACATGACACTATTTTTTCTTTAAACATGGAAGTACCCATTTTAGGAATTAGCATGAGACTCAAATATGAGTTTGTATTCTCAAGATATTCTCGGTCAAAGTTCAGGTCAAACTAGGCCAACTTGTGCCAGTCACTAATGAGGAAACAATTTGGAAAAGGGTCAGCACATGAAATCTGAGGGTCAGAAAGGGAAAATTTGTTGCCTCCTTAATTTGTCCAGTAACCCTTAAAATCCAATGAACGATTTTTAACCATATAGTTTCAAAAAATAATATTAATTTTGGGTTGGTAGGCCGCCACCCCCGCCAACCCCCAAAACGACATATTAAGTATGGGGTGTGTTGGGACTCAGAAATGTCATATTTTCATCCACCTTTTTCTTCACTATTCCTTACATTTCATCATCCCATTAACCTTTTATCATATCATTTTCATACATACATTTGGGTTTCACCATCTTATTTTCCATTTTATTCATTTTTGTATTACAAGTGAATTTATGATTAAATATTAGAAAATATACATATTTTTATATATATCTCAAGAATATGTGAGTTATGTGATGTGTAGGAAATATGTGAAGAATTAATTCCAAGAGACTTATCCATATCTCCTCCACCATATTAAGGAGATAATTATGCAAGCCTATTCCTAAGGAGGATCATATCTTGTAATAATGGGAAATTAGTTGAGAGTGTTTGAGAGAATATTGGATATGTAATTATGAGAAGGTTATCTTCCTCATGTATATAAGAGAGTGCTCTCTCTTCATTTTAAGGAGGAATAATGAATAATGGAAAGGAATTCTTAGTTTTTCAGTTTTATTGTTATGCTTTCATGATTTGTAATTTGGTTCCTGTAATATAATTTAAGATATTTTTATTGTCGTGAGCTCACATATGTTGTTTGTCATTCAATTCTTCACATGTTGTATTGCTTTTCCTTTATGAAATTTCTTGCTTTCATTGTTAATGTTTCAATGCCTTCTTAGATTAAGTTGATTTCATTGATTTAGATTAGATTAGATTAGTTCCACTTCAGTCCTACATATATAGTGCATGTGTCTCTAAGTCTACAAACCTCGTATTGACAAATTAAATAGTTGGGTAAGTACTACAACATAATTAAACGAACATAGTTTCACCCAACAGGGTGGCAGGCGGTTAAACCCCACCACCCCCGTCTATATATGTGTGTGTATGTGTGTGTGTGTATACACACACACACACACACACACACACATATATATATATGTATATGTTAAAACATCATGGGACCGACAAGGCTTGAATCTGTGTCGGCCAGGTGGCCGGCCCGCCCATGCGACAGTCCCATAATACAATACACCATAATTGTTACCATAAATCGTTGGAGTTACAATGACTTGCCAACGCAACTTGCCACCAACGGTTAATAAAAACATGCCACATTAAAATAGCACTATGGGGGTCTTTGACCTCAAGACCTCACCCCAACAACATGCTTTATTTATCATTTGCCAACTAGGAGGCCAACTACCCGTTTATTGATTTATCCACCCAAAAACATTTATAAAAACCAAGTTAATTCATTCACCCGGGGTAGAGGAAGCGGAGACTGAGTGGAACCAGTTGCAAGGAGGAAATGCACCCAGTTGGGCATTAATTTCGAGGTGGGTATATTCTAGGGGAATATTCCTTGGAATTATCCACAAAATATTCTCATGAAAAATCTTGGAGGAATCTGAAAGATTCCCTGGAGGTTGATTTTTCATAGTGTCAGATTCATGTCAACTTTGTATTCAAAGAGAATTTCGTAGGGAACGTGATGGTGTGGTATGTTTCCCCATCTGAGCAGCAGAAATTTAGGTAGCGATTAGCAAGGAATATTTGCAGAATCTTGTGGAATCTAAAAGATTACCTTGGAGGCTGATTTTTTACAGAGACAAAATAATGGCGACTTTATAGTCATTTTTCACAGAATTTTGCAAGGAGCGCAGTCATGTGCTCAAAATTTTCATCAAAGCAGCAATTTTTTCAGCCATCTATAAGACGAAATATTTGGGGGAATCTTTGAGATTCTCAAGGATCTAGAATTTGACAGTGCCAAAAAGGGGCCAAGTTTATAGTTGTTTGACATGATTTCACGCCACGAACCTAACGGTGCAATCCATTTTGTCAGCAGAGCTACACATTTTCAGGCCATCCCTGAAAGTGGAGGTAAATGATGCAGTGATGCCATGTTTTTCTTCTGATTTGCTAAGATGATGTTTTTATTGTTGAAATCCTTGTTACCATTATGTTGAGGAATACTTGTATGCCATGTCATGTGAGAATTTATTAGCTTGTCACGTTGAAGGGGGGCCCATTTGAGTGAGAGTTCCTATAGGGAGAATGTCTTATGGAGAGACATGCCACTCTGATTGAGGGAGTTTATCCTTGTAATGACAAAGAATGTACCATGTACTCATCATCATCTTGCAGCATTTAATGAAGCGACCTCCCCACTCTTGACACCGGGCCCAAAGACGTAACCCACACTTGGTGAACTCCGTTATCAATGTGTCTGTGTTCTATGATTTGATGGTTGTTGTTATTTTTCCTCTTCTTTCAAGTATGCACATGTGGTTGTTTTATACTCTTTCACATGCAATTATTCTAACATCACAGAAGTAAAATATCTTGGTTAATTCTAGTAGCTGAAGAGATCCATATCATTATGTATACATGTAATTCTCGTGATTATAAGGGGATAGGAGGCCTTTGTGTTATGCTAATATGTTCAAGAAGTGTGGAGTTGTTCGTATGGTTCCATGTGACTATGAAGTGTGGTCGACTAAGCTGTTATAGTGTGTGCATGCCCCAATGGTTAATCTAGTCAATGAGAAGGCTAGGTCGTCAATGGTCTAAGAGGGTGGTTGTTGCACTGTCAAATGTTTAGTGGAAATAAATAAAGGCACGAGTTGGTGGTGAGGAATCTAGCATAGCTTCACACTAGGCCAACTGAAGGTTACTCAAATTCTATGGTCGATTTCGGCTCTAGTTGAGCCGACAAGTTGTGTCATGTGCATAATTAGAAAGGTGCTAGACTTACATGTCGACACTCAGTAGCTAGTGTGGGGTCCATTTTGGGTGAACTCAAATTGTTGGTACATTAGTCATTTGAGGAAATTGACTAATGAGGTCGTGTCTTGTCCATTACTTGTATAAATTTTTCAACATAGGATAGAGGTCCTCAAGAACATGGGACACATTCATCGTGGTTGATTAGATGAAGGCTTCGATTGGTGGGGTCACTTTAAGTAATCTTGTTAGTTGAGGTAAGTTGAATGTTTTGGGTCATTCGACTAGTCTTGTTTAGTTGAGGTAAATCGTTTGGCTGGGTCTTTTCAAATTATTTGGTTAAGTCAAATTAAGTTGACTATTTAGGATTACCTCGACTGGTCTTGTCACGTATTCTAGAGAATTCTATGTAAATTTATCCGTGTGATTTCAACGTGTTTCACTGATGGTTTGGTTGTAATGAGCCATAGAAGGGAATGCATATTGTGACTAGATTGAGAGGTCGGGTTGATTTCCCTATAATGTTGAGAAGTGCACTCAGATGCATGCTCTCTGTATGTTTTTATTGGCTACGTGATGGTCGAGTCTTTCAATCATCCTAGAGAAATCTAGAAGTAAATCCGACCTGTATGCATTGAAAAGTTTTGTAGATCTACCTAAGCATGTTGATTATGACCTCCATGGCCAAGGCACATTGGATGAAGTCTATGCATAGATAAGTTGCACATGATTAGAATTTGTGCAAAAAGTGATTAGAGTTTGTGCAAAAATCTTATAATAAAGTTCAAAATTTCTAAGTGTTGAGAGTTGATAAGGGAGGTCGATTTTGTTGGTGGGACCTTAGGTCGGGGGTCAACAAGTCGAACCAAATCTTGCTTGATTCATAACAATTTTTGAATATATGGGTTTAACTTGACGAGCCACCTTATTCTCTCAATCTGCTCATTCAACCTCTCACTAATTTTAGATAGAAAACTTCTTGTATAAATACCTAGATTTGATGCCCGACATCGAGGAGAAAGAAAGGATAATTTACTATTAGATGTTGTAAAATTTATCTCTTCACTATAATATAAAATCTCCTTTGTTCCAATTGCTCAATGCTAATTTCATGATCGTGTGACTGAATATTTCACAATACCTCATCTAAGGAGATAGGGTTCCCTCCTTAGGTTGGTATTGTTAAGTAGCATTAATAGGTAGTTAGTATTTACAGTTATGTTGTAACAATCTCCGGTTAAAGTTTCATGTAATAAAGGACATTATAAAGGAAAAAAGAAAACCAAGGTCATGGGACACATATTCCAAGCTGAATGAGGGGAAAAACATTACATTGGGCATTACTTGTGGTTAATTATTTATTGACTATGGAAATTAGCATTGGCATTGGCATTGAAAAAAGATGAAGGGTAATAAATGACAATTAATTCAAGAAATAAAGGAAAATAAGAGAAAAGGAAGATGAAGATACAAGAATATGCATGCAAGAGAAATTGAAGAAAAAGGAAGAGAAAAGAAAGAAGAGAGAGAACATTCTAACACACTCTTGGACATTCTAGCATTCACTGGGAGGAAAAGAGGAGAGAGCAGCTACAACAAGAGAGAGAGAAAACTCTACAACACTTAGACATAACATAGAGGAAGACACAAGAAAGAGAGCATGAGGGATCACAAGTAAGAGAGCCAAGCAAGAGGGGTTCAAGTTGCAACCAAGAGGAAGATTGGAACAACAACTAACAAGGTAGAAAAGAACAGGAAACAAAGTAGCCAACAAGTGGATTTTGCAGGTAACAATGTGCATGTCTTATTATCTTGCAGGGATTTGGATTCATGGTTCATGCATTGGTTTATTGGACATGTTTACTATCATTGGCATGGGATTTTCCTAGATTGACAGTGATGTACAACCTTTCCTTCGCCATTTCCTAGATAACCATGGTGTAGTGGGTTTCCATTTTGGTTGAGCTTTGGATTGTTGACAGATTTTGGATCCGATTGAGGTCGTCTTAGGAAAATCCCAAGGGTTGGGGGTGGAAATGGTTTTCTTCAAAAGGCCCTTGGCAGGTGGGTGAAGACAGGAAAATTCCTATGGGTATGGTGAAGGAATTACACGACATTCAAGCTTGTATTGGTTTGGTGATATCTCGATCCGATATTGGGTGAAATCACTGTGGCCTAAGGGTGGAGGTGGTTTAACCTTTGGATTCTTTGTTTGATTGTGTTTTGGTTTATTCCTTGTAATCCCACATTCAAGCTTGGAATATGGCATGGGGGAGATTAACTGAAAGAAATGTTTGGTTCAGTCCCAATCTATGGTCCGGTGGTATGTGAAAGTCCCTAACTTGGTTGGTACTATGCATATGTTAAAATGTGTTATTCTTTATTGATGATTAATGAGCATAAGTATTGATTTACTATTGTTTATATGACTAGTTTTTCATGGCTTCATTCTAATTAAAGTTTGGTCACATGCATGGTATATTTCTTATTATATGATGTGCTCTTGATCTAGATTTAATTCATGGTTTGATGGCTCATGGTTGATTTATATGAATGCATGTGTTAATTTGTGTTTTATTGCAGCTAGTGCAAGAGGGAAATAAGCCTTCTTGATGAATATATGATGAACAAATGAAAATAATGAACAAACTATGCATTCATGACCTACATGTACCATAGTCATAAGGTGATTGTATACATGAATAATTTGGACTGCCAACTTCCCGGGGTCGTAACTTTGGCATATGATCTTCTTTTGGCTATCATAATATCTCGCTTCAAAGTTCTCCACGAGGAGGCCAAAATTTAATTTAGACCCTCAAAACGGCCTTGGAAGTTTAGGACCCAAAAAACTGCCAAAATAGAAAGTTGTGTTAAATTTAAGGAAAAGAAATTGAAAGGAAATAATGTTGGGTCATTTTAGGTTGATAACAATGTGATCATGTGTCACTACGTGTTTGCAGTTAGTTATGAATATGTGGACTCCATTTCCATAGGCGTATCTAGGAAATCGGGTCATGCATAGTAAATCTCATCTCATGTTTACCATGGTGAGAAAGTTAAAGTGGGTAAATGTGGGGTGGGTTGTTACATATGTTAATTTACAATTAGTTCCTATTGTTGTAATTCCATTAATTTCCTTTTGCTACAATTCCGTTAATTTCCTTTTGTTGCAACTTCGTTAGTTTCCCTTGCTGCAACTATGATATTTCATATGTTGTCATCATGCTACTTGTTGTTGCAACTCCAGGTTAAGTAATTAGAAGCATAATTCTAGGGTTAATGATTGGCTAACAAATTTGTGTGTTTATGGAAATTTGGTTGTTGTTGCAACTCCCATTGTTGCACCTTCCCTATAGCTTAATTTTACTCTATTTTTAGTAACACTTTATGATTGAGAACTGTTTGATGTTTGCATATTTCTGGGTTGTTTTCTTGTGATTCATTGCATCATAGACATGTGCCATTGGAACTTTGTTACAACAAACCAAGAATATCATTATACTTGAGCAAGTCACTTCTAGCAGTTGATGTGTTTAATTTTTTGCAAGTGCATTTACTTTCATGAATTGTTATTTACTTTCCTTGCAATTTATTTTCCTGCAAGAGGACTTTATTCCCCCCAAGTATGGTGTGTTTAGTCAGATAAATGACCTATGAAACCATATTTATCTTGTAGTGCAATAACCACCATATTACTACAACTTTAAGACACTATGAAACCATATTTATCTTGCAATGAGATAACCACCAAATTACTACAACTTTAAGACACATAACATATTGCACTAGCATATATTGTTCATGATAGTTCACAAGTTCCAAACGAACCTTAGATTGACAATTTAAATGTACAACTAATCAATTGCTCACTAAGATAATTAGAAGTAATTAAAAAGCTCGTCAAAATGCATGAATGGTATGCGTGCATATATGCATGAATGAATGCATGGATGCATGTATGTGCATGCATATGTGGTATGCATGTATATATGTATGCATTAATGTAATGTATGCACATATGCATGGATGGATGGGTGTATGGGTGGATGTAAGCATGCATGTATGTATGTATGTATGTATGTATATATGTATGTATGTATGTATAGGTTAATTTGTAGGTAGGTTTAAATATGTGTGTTGTGGGTTAATTTGTAGGTAGGTTTAGACATGAATGGGGTTATTTTGTCTTCATTTCCATATATGAGGGTTCTTTAGACTTCCTATGGGTCTCACATGCCCCATGGACACTTTAGTGTTTTCGAGATGTTTCTAAGGCATTTCCAAGTTTTTGGAAGTTTCTAATACTGAAATGTAGGAAATTTAGGAGTTTCATGCAACAAAGAAAACCATGGATGCATACATGTTAAATCAAATATTAAAGCAAATGACAAAGAACCTATGCCTAAGAAATGAATGAGCAACCTAGAAAATGCTCAAAAGTAATATGAATGCCAATGATGAAACCCTCAATGGAAATACAAAAGGCAAAACACAAAATTTTTAAATGGTAATTAGGTAGGCATGTAGGAAATGTTAAATCAATTACAAATATGGTGTAAAGTAATTAGAAGTAAAAAAATGTATGAATGAGATGTTTAAATCTTATACTTTTCAAAAATATTTAAACAAGAGTTTTAAATAACTATTTGAAGATTTATGTTAACTAATTTAAATAGATATCAACTTTAAGATTTTATGGTTAAATTTTTTATTTGGTCTTATAATACTCTATTTAACATTTAAAAATACAATTTAAACAATAAAAAATAACACATTATATTTTACTTAATAATTTACACATGAAAAAATTTACTCTAGCAATCCATATTTAAAATAAATCCATACTAAGAATAAAAAACAAAAACATTACTGAGAAACATAAATAAAAAGGTTACTAAAAACATAAATAAGGAACTAACCTTACATCGTAATATAAAGATGATAATGGTTTTGTGTTAATTGAACGCTGTATTCCAAGAGCACTTGTTAACATCTCGATGTACTGTACTTTAACAAACGTAATATTAAGTACACATTGATTCCGTACATGTTTACCTTAACTTTGAATCCGAGGTTCAATGTTTCAACTTGGTTTTTTGATAATATAGGAATATGGTCATGCATCTATCATCGGGAACTTGTATATGTTTTTTCAATGTTAAGCTTGGTTTGTTTTCTATTTTGCACGGTAGGCGTGAGTAATCCCATTGCATTTTATTAAAAATTAAAAGAGAGGCGCGCGAGTATTGCCATTCTTTTTTATAGCGTCGAGAAACAATCCGAATTCGATAAATGTCGGTGTAATTTTGAAGAAAGGCATTCCGAGCCGTTGATATATGTCGGTGAGGCAAAAAAGCAAGATAGAATAGAGTTTCCTTTTAAAGAGCAGACGGAGCATTTAATGATTTCGTCTCCTCATTCGTGCGACGGAGCAGTGGTCGATGCATTTTCCATATAGGCGTAGGGCGTGGCGTGTTAAAAGCATCATGGCTCGTGTGATATAACCTGTGAGTTGTACATTTGGCTGCTCAAATTCGGGTGCTGCGTCGTCCAGTGAGGTGACTAGTCTCTAGTGATAAAGGTGAAGTATAATTGTGCAGTGTTGTGATCAACGGGCGAGCCTTGATGCCTTATCTGTGGGCTAGATTAGGTCGTTGTAGGCGCAGTGTTGATAATGGATTCTCCTGAACCCTCTAGATTACAGCCGAAGCCCAATGATACGACATCCCGAGCATATTCGTGATTCTCTCAGGGTTATCGGAGGTATGGCGGATAATTAGTTCGTTGAAGTGTATGATACTCTTCACATTTTCAGATTCCTCACATTCTGTATATTAATTTATTATATTCCTTTAACATCTGTCGTTCATAGCAAATGTGCCTTTCATTTAATTTTATCAATGGTCTGATATGAATTATTATTTCTTTTTATAGGTGGTTTGTCCAGGCAAGATGGCGGATAGAGCGACATTGGAATTCAATGAATCTACCTGAACTTAAAAAGGATGATTATTAAATGTTCTCAACTAAATTTCAAATATCAGTGCAGAGAGAAAGAGAGAAGTAGGTTCGAATGATTGGTTCATAGAAATGAAAATCAAAGGAAGTTATTACAGAGAGAAAAGAGGTTACATTCAGCTCCGATTACTCACATTCACCTCCTCCTTTATCTATGTCATGTTTTGGTCTGTCTCGTTTGTTTATGTCCGTGTATGGAAGCGCTTCCCGTGTGATCCCGGTGAATTATTTGTGGTTGCTTTCTTGTTTGTGCCTGTTTCATGTCATATGTCTTGTGTGTGTTGTATATGTGAAATTGTAAAGTTCTAAAGGTTGGAGGCTGAATTGAATTTGAATCTCCCGGAGCTTGAATTATAATTGTAAAGTTCTAAAGGTTGGAGGCTGAATTGAATATGAATCTCCCGGAGCTTGAAATATAATTGAAGAAACTGAATGGGGAGTTAAATCATGCCACCACGCTGAATGCCAATTCCTAATATATTCCATTGAGGTATTTTATTTATTTTTCATTTTCTTATAAATGTTTTCGTAATCCTTGGACTCTTGGCTCAAACCGCCCTCTCTTTATTTTTGTGAATTTATTATTATTATTATTTTTTTTATAGCAGTATGAATTAATTTATCATTATATCTTATCTTTGTATATTTTGTAAATTAAATCCTCTTTGTGCAGTAAAGAGTAAAATATGCATTCCAGAATTCAAGAGCGAATTGAGCTCGTCAACTCTTGTGTGCCGAGGACGAGCTGAGACCAGAGACTTACCAGACAAAGCAGAGTTCCTATCCTCAAGTCATCAACTCTAGGCAAACAGGTACACATTACTTCATTTCTAAGCCTTTTAAGACTTAAAAACAACAGAGCAGAGTTTCTTTCCTCAAGCCATCAGCTCTAGGCAAACAAGTACACGTAGTCCCTTTCCTCAGTCATTGGCTCTGGGCAACCGGATATGCATCATTCCCTTCTCTCATTTTAAGGGTTTAAACAGTATTAATACTATATAAATTGTTTTATTATAGATCTTTCTGAGGAAATATAGGCTTGGCTTGGTTTGCAGTTTATTGAAGCAATATAGAGTAGATTTGACGCGATATTGGATTGATTTCATTATGCTTTAATATAAACCAAGAAACCCAGCCGACAACCATTAATATCATAATGCTATTACAGCATGATGCTTTTAAGGTTGTCCTTTAGTACAACTTAGAAGTACCTAATTTTAATATTACAATGGCCGAGGATGCTTTTACATCAACTTATAGGTTTGAACTTGGAATTTGTTTGCTAGTATGCGAGTATGATTACACTTCCAATATTTCATGCTCCAAATTGAACATTATCCATTACAAGGGTGAGCTGAGTCGGTCAGCTCATGCGAGACAACAAACGTGAAAGGCGGAGCAGAGTTCCTGTCTTCAAGCCATCAGCTCTAGGCAAACAGGTACACATTACTTCATTTCTAAGCCTTTTAAGACTTAAAAACAACAGAGAAGAGTTTCTTTCCTCAAGCCATCAGCTCTAGGCAAACAAGTACACGTTATTCCTTTTTCTCAGCTTTTAAGAGTAATGAATAAAGACAAAATTGTGGCCATGTGAAAACGAATACGCATTTTATTCCTTCTCTCAACTTTCAAGGGTTTAAACAGTATTAATACTAAAGAAATTGTTTCATATTAAATTGTTCCGAGTTGGCTTTGTTTGATTTGCAGTTTACCGAGGCAATATAGGGTAGATTTGACGCGTTGTTGTTGGGCTAATTTCAATCTCCTTTAATATAAATATAAAGGAAGAAACCATTAATATCATAATTATATTACATCATCATGCTTTTTAGGTTGTGTAATTAGGAGTACAAATGAAGAGCTTATGGATGTTTTCTAAGTTACTTGATTTTAATATTATAATGGCCGAGGATACTTTTATATTAACCTGGAATGATAGGTTTAAACTTGGAATCTGGAATGATATGTTTAAACTTGGAATTTGTTTGTGAGTATACAGTATGATGGTGCATCCAACAGTTTTAAAGCTATTCAAAGATTTAAAGTTGTTTGTGTTTTCTCTATGGAAGGTTGATGTTCCCATTTTGATTTTATATAATTTGACAGCTGTCTGGTATATGTCGTTGGGGTAAAGAATCAAAATGGATCTCGGTGGACATAACTTTTCTTTCGAAGAGTATGTAGACCATTTAATGAGTGCGTATCCAAGAAATTGCATGTAGTGGTGGATGTCTATTCGTTGGAGGCCTGACGTGTTGAAAGCAACACCAAGCCGTCTAATCTGACTTGTGCATTAGTGATTTGAAAAGGAATCAAAAGATAATGGAAGGGATTCAATAGTCTAGAAAGAAATTGTAAGGGCATTTGTCATTATTGGGAAATGGTTATTAGAGGATGTTAAATTATCCTAAATCCAACTATCTAAGCAAACTTATCAGATCTAGTTATTTGTTGGAATTATTGACTTTTGTATGCAACCAGAAATGAGAAAAGCAATAACAGACAGTGCACAATTATTTATGGTCTTCTAGATTGGTTCAACATATTAAAAGAATATTTAGAACTTACAAGAGCCCCCTTACAGGGAAAATGGCTCTGAGAAATTAACCAAGAAAACAACAAACCCAAAAATTTAAGTCTTCATAGAAATTGAGGCAACTTGCTCTCCAATCTATACTATTGTACAAAATCTATACAAATGGTTGTATGACATGCTCTGTTGGGTTGTATGGTTGCTCTTTTCCTTGTTTATGATTGGTTTCCTTCTCCTTGCTAAAGACTCACTGCCTTCTGCTTGTTGAAAAAATGTTGAAATACTCGCTAATGACTGAAAATTAGATTAATTTTCTTCTTCACTCACGTGACTTGTGAAATGAATGCTCTTTGTGTGTCTTTTCCTTCCCCTGCTTTTTTAACTTTGACATGAGCTAAAAACCTAATCTTCAACTAATAAGATCTAATCATTTTAATTAAATCTTTAAGTGACCCACTTTATTCATTTTATTAATTAAAAGTCACTTTAATGAAAAACGTTCACTTAATTAATTAATTTAACTTCTAGAAAAAAGCATAAGATACATTTAATGAGGATTTCCATAAGTAGACACCATCATGGAAATACTTGCCTGAGCTACAAACACTAACATTCCCTCTTAGCGAGGAAAGTATTTTCCACCACTCCAAGCTTGTCTCGGAACTAGACAAACTTTCCCTTCACCAAGGGCTTGGTGAAAATGTCTGCCAACTGCTCCTATGTAGAAATATATTGGAGCTTGACTAGCTGCCATGTACTCTGCGTCAGCTAAACTTAGTGCTATTGAGGTTTTCTTCCTACTGAATCAAGAAATAACTATTGACCCCAAACTAAGAAACACCCAAAGGTGCTCTTTCGATCTATATCATTGCCTTCCCAGTGTGAATTTGAGTACCCCTGCAACCTCACACCGTCTCCACCAAGATACTGCAATACATATCCTAATGTTCCTTGAAAATATCCGAGCACGTGCTTTGTTGCAATCCAGAGAACCTCCCTTGGTTCTACTATGAATTTACTTAGGGTGTTAACGACAAAGTTGATGTCTGGTCAAGTGTTGACTAGATACATCAATGCGCAAGTCTTAAACTGAAGAATCAATATTCTTCACATTGGTCACCATTAGAGTGGCCATTGGTATGCTATTCTCCATCTTGAATCTCTTTAGCATCTCTAGAGTGTACTTCCGTTGTCTGAGGAGGATCTCGCCTGGTTGCTACCAAACCTCAAGTCCTAGAAAGTAATGTGTTGGCCCAATATCCTTCATCTCAAATTCTATCGCTAGATCTGACTTGCAACCTGAATTAGTCTCTCTACACCTGTTAGAATGAGATCGTCCACATATAACATGAAAATGAGGGTCTCAGATCCAACCAAAAATAAGTATAGGTTGGGATCTGCCTCACTCTTGGTCAAGTCTTTACCCTAGATATAGTTGTCAATCCTTGCATACCAGGCCCTAGGTGCCTGTTTGAGTCCATACGGGGCTTTACAACAAACCAAGATGATGATTGACTTGGCAGAGAGGGTTCTGAGCCTTGCTGAGAGACCTTAGATGGTTGATGCTAAGACATCATCACTTGAATTTAATGATTTTGTTGACATTTATGATGAGGAGGGAGATTTGATTGAGTATTACCTTGATGATGATGGAGCCAAGAGGATTTCATATGTAGTATGGGATGAGGTCAAAATGATGAGCCTTGGTATAGACGAGCCAACATGGAAATTGAGGATTCTAGGTAATCAACAGAGTCAGTTGTATGGCTTAAGGATCCAAAGTTGGAGAGATTACTTGAGGACAAGAAGGGTAAGGTAGGTTCCTATCCCCCATTATTGAGATACATTGCAAACAAATATGGAGGGGTCATTCCAGGAGCTAGAGGATCGTTTCTAGCATCAGATAGAGCATATTCAAGAGAGCAGGGTACATCTTCAGGAGGTGGAGTTGGCTATGGAGTGTGGAGAGGTAGTCCTCAAGACTCCCTGACTTCATTTTCTCTATGAGCTCTTGGAGATGGGTTCATCGTGAATTGCTCAGGGTGGCAAGTATAGAGATATGTGGAGTGCCTAGTAGAGGTACTTCTTGATGAGAATATTTGAGATGATGGATTTTATATGTAGAGATGTTTGGGACGACATTGGGATGTGACATGTTTGCACTTGTTTGGATGACATGAGTTCTTGTGGAGTTGGCACTACAATCAGATTAGCTACCTGATTAGCTAATGACACAAAGGGGATCCAATGGATGGCATTCTTATGAGAGCATTTGCATGTTCACATGATTGATCTAGTGTTAGGAAATGATCATTCATCACATGATTCATGCAGTTTGATAGGAGGTTGTTTGATGGCATGAGATGTTAGTTTGATGGACAGTTTTCTTGAGGATGCAACACCTTGGTGATGGATGGATTTCCAAGGGTGTTTGTTGTTGAGGGCGACAACATATTTTAGTGGGGGAGGATGTTAGGCCCTTAGGGTTGAGTGCACGTAAGCGCCACATGTTTGGCTAGTTGAGTTGCAAGACTAGATGCCCATTGCATGATTTGCAACAATTATGCCACATTTTGGTGTTTCTTAATCTAGTGAGTGGAGATGAGCATGCCCATGATCGAGTGAGACAGTTGAGACGAGTGTGCCCGAGTGCAATGAGTTGAATGGGGATGAGTTGGCTCAAGTGTTGAGTGATCGCCCAAATTCGAGGTGTTATGTACAATGGGCTGAGTTGGCCGAGTCGTGCCAACCGAGCCAACACATCGCCACATTAGAGATTTCACCATGCATGGGTCGGCTTCATCAGAAAGGAAGTCGGCATGCATATTTGTAGTGTTGGCTAGTGAGATGTGAAGGGTTGGCCAACATAAGAGACGTGTTGATGGGGTGAGACACTTCCCTTCACATGCCCATATGATGCACATATATTGAGAGCCATGTAACTGAGTTGGAAGGAAAGAAGCAAGACTTGGGAGGCAAGTCCGCAGGGCAAGGCAAGACAAACAATATGCAACTCAAAACTGTGTCACAAGTCCAAGCCATGAAGGAGAGCAAAACTGAATTTGAGGTTTGCTCTACCCTCATGGGTCTTTAAGAGAACCAAACCGAATCAACAGAAGTTGGAGAGGAGGTTTTGTGCATGAGTTGGATGAGAATAGTAGCTGAGGGATTGGAATTGTGATTGTAGTAGCAGACCGAGATGTTTAGGCCTCAATATTCTTTAGATTGGTTAGGATTAGAGTGGCCATCATTCTGCTATCCTCCATTATGAATCACTTTGACATCTCTAGAGTGTACTTCCCTTGTTCGAGGAGGATCTGACTTGGTTGCTGCTAAACCTCAAGTCCCAGAAAGTAACATGTCGACCCAATATCCTTCATCTCAAATTCTGACACTAGATCTGACTTCCAACCTACATTAGTCTCTCTACACTTGTCAGAATGAGATTGTCCTCTTACAACACCAAAATGAGGGTCTTAGATCCAACCAAGGAGAAGTATAGTTTGGGATCTACCTCACTCTTGGTGAAGCCTATGCCTTGCAGATAGTTGTCAATCCTAGCATACTAGGCCCTGGGTGCCTATTTGAGTTCATATAGGGCTTTCTTAAGCCTGCATACATGCGTCTCTCTATCATGGACCTCGAACCCCTGTGTTTGCTCAATGTAGAATTCTTCCTCAATGATGTGATTAAGGAAGGTGATCTTCACATCCATTTGATGGATGCTCCATCCCATCTCAAAAGCTATTGAAAGAACTACTTGAATAGAGTAGTATCTAGCTTAAGGAGAAAGCATCTCCTCGTTTGAGAGGCAAAATTTCTGTTTTGCATTAAAACATTTGAATACAAAATTTTTCTCATTATAGGTCAAATTAATGATGGAAAAATACATCACTCTAAGATCAATAGAGGAGTGATTTGAAAAGGAATCAAAAGGTAATGGAAGGGGCTCAACAGTCTAGAAAGAAATTGTAAGGGCATTTGCCCTGATTGGGAAATGGCTATTAGAGGATGTTAAATTATCCTAAAACCAAAGTTATCTAAGCAAACTGATTAGATCTAGTTATTTGTGGGAATTATTAACTTTTGTATGCAATAGGAAATGAGAAAAACAATCACAGACAATGCATAATTATTTTTGGTCTTTTAGATTAGTTCATCATTTAAAATAATCTCTACAATTTACAAGAGCTCCCTTACAAGGAAAATGGCTTTGAGAAATTAACCACAAAAACAACAAACCCAAAAATTTCAGTCTTCATTGAAATTGAGGCAGCTTGCTTTCCAATCTATACGACTGTACGAAATCTATATGGACGATTGTATGACCTACTCTGGTTGGTTGTATGGCTGCTCTTTTCCTTGCTTATGATTGGTTGCCTTCTCTTTGGTTAAACACTCACCGCCTTTTGCTTGTTGTACCATTGTTGAAATCCTCACCAATGGCTGAAAATCAGATTAATTTTCTTCTTCACTCACGTGACTTGTGAAATGAATGCTCTGTGTGTCTTTTCCCTCTCCTTCTTTTTTAACTTTGACATGAGTTAAAAATCTAATGTTCAACGGCTAAGATCTAATCATGAGATCAATGGCTCTATTTTAATTAAATCATAAAGTGACGCACTTTATTCATTTTATTAATTGAAAGTTACTTTAATGAAAAAATGTTCACTTAATTAATTAATTAATAAAGTGAACTTCTTGAAAAAATCATAAGATACATTTAATGACGATTTCCATAAGTAGACACCCTCATGAAAATACCCACCTAAGCTACAAACACTAACACTCCCTCTTAGTAAGGAAGGTATTTTGCATCACTCCTAGCTTGTCTCAGTACTATAAAAACTTGCCCTTCACTAAGGACTTGGTGAAAACGTTTGCCAACTGCTCCTCTGTAGAAATATATTGGAACTTGACTAGCCACTATGTACCTCACCTTAGTTGAACATAGTGCTATTGAGGTTTGCTTCCTACTGAATCATGAAATAACTATTGACCCCAAACTAAAGCAGCACCCAAAGGTCCTCATCCGATCTATATCACTGCCTTCCTAGTCTGAATCTGAGTACCCCTGCAACCTCACACAATCTCCACCAAGACACTGCAATACATATCCTAATGTTCCTTGAAAATATCCAAGCATGTGCTTTGCTGCAATCCAATGAACCTCCCTTGGTTCCACTATGAACTAGCTCAGGGTGTTAACAACAAAGCTAATGTCTGGTCGAGTGTTGATTGGATACATCAATGAGCAAGTCAACTGCCAGTACTATCTAGAGTTAGCCAACTCTAAAACTGAAGAATCAATATTCTTCAGATTAGTCACCATTAGAGTGGCCATTGGTATGCTATCCTACATCTTGAATCTCTTTAGCATCTCTGGAGTGTACTTCCCTTGTCCGAGGAGGATCTTGCCTGGTTGCTACCAAACCTCAAGTACTAGAAAGTAATGCATCGGCCCAATATCCTTCATCTCAAATTCAGATGCTAGATTTGACTTGCAACCTTCATTAGTCTTTCTACACCTCTTAGAATGAGATAGTCCACATACAACACCAAAATGAGTATCTTAGATCCAACCAATAAGAAATATAGGTTGGGATCTACCTCACTCTTGGTCAAGCCTTTGCCCTACAAATATTGTCAATCCCAGCATACCAGACTCTGGGCACCTCTTTGGGTCCATACACTACTTTACAACAGACTAGGATGATGATTGACTTGGCAGAGAGGGTTCTGAGCCTTGCGGAGAGACCTCAGATGGTTGACACTAAGACATCATCTCCCAAATTTGATGAGTTTGTTGACTTTTATGATGAGGAGGGAGATTTGATTGAGGATTACCTCGACGATGATGGAGCCAGGAGGGTTTCATTTTCAGTATGGGATATTAATTAAGGACAACAAGGGTAGGATAGGTTCCTATCTCCTATTATTGAGATACATTGCAAACAAATATGGAGGGGTCATTCCAGGAGCTAGAGGCATGTTTCTAGCATTAGATAAAGCATATTCAAGAGAGCAAGGTACATCTTCAGGATTTGGAGTCAGATATGGAGTGTGGAGAGGTAGTCCTCAAGACTACTAGACTTCATCTTCTCAGTGAGCTCTTAGAGATGGGCTCATCGTCAATTGTTCAGGGTGGCGAGTATAAAGATATGTGGAGTGCTTAGGAGAGGTACTTCTTGATGAGAAGATTTGAGATGATGGATTTTATGTGTAGAGATGTTTGGGATGACATTGGGATGTGATGTGTTTGCACTTGTTTGGATGGCATGAGTTCTTGTGGAGTTGGCGCTACGATCAGATTAGCTACCTGATTAGCTAATGACACAAGGGGATCCAACACATGGCATTCTTATGAGAGCATTTGCAAGTTCACATGATTGATGTAGTGTTAGGAAATGATCATTCAACACATGATTCATGCAGTTTGATAGGAGGTTGTTCGATGGCATGAGATGTTAGTTTGATGGAAAATCTTCTTGAGGATGCAACACCTTGGTGATGGATGGATTGCCAAGGGTGTTCGTTTTTTAGGATGACAACATCTTTGAAGTGGGGGAGGATGTTAGGGCCTTAGGGTTGAGCGCCCATAAACGCCACAAGTTTGGCTAGTCAAGTCACAAGACTAGATAGGCATAGCATGATTTGCAACGATTGTGCGACATTTTGGGGTTTCTTAGTCAAGTGAGTTGAGATGAGTGTGCCCATGATCAAATGAGACAGTTGAGATGAGTATGACCTAGTGCAATGCGTTGAGTGGGGATAAGTTGGCTCAAGTGTTGAGCACTCGACCAAATTTGAGGTTTCTTGTACAATGGATTGAGGAGGCTTGGTTGTGCCAACCGAGCCCACACATCCCCACATTGGAGATTTCAACATGCACGGGACGACTTCATGAGATAAAAAGTCGGCATGAGTATATGTAGTGTTGGCTAGTGAGATGTTAAGTGTCGGCCAATCATAGAGACCTGTTGATTGGGCGGGACTAGTCTGTTCACTAGCCCATATGACGCATATATATTGAGAGTCGTGTAACTGAGTTGCAAGGCAAGAAGCAAGACTTGGGAGGCAATTTACCAGGGGGAAGGCAAGATGACCAGTACACAACTCAGAACTGTGTCACAATTATGAGTCATGAAGGAGAGCATAACCAGATTTGAGGTTCATTGTACCCTCACAGATAAAGAATATAAGCAAACTGAATAAACAGAAGTTGGAGAGGAGGTTCTGTGGATGAGTTTCAGGAGTGTATTAGTTGAGGGATTGGAATTGTGATTGTAATAGCAAACATAGATGTTTAGTCCTCAATATTCTTTAGATTGGTCATCATTAGAGTGGCCATCGTTATGCTATGCTCCATCTTGAATCACTTTAGCATCTTTAGACTGTACTTTCCTTGTGCGAGGAGGGCTTGCTTGGTTGCTGCTAAACCTCAAATCCCAGAAAGTAATGCGTTGACCTAATATCCTTCATCTCAAATTTTGACACTAGATTTGACTTCCAACCTGCATTAGTCTCTCTACACTTGTCAGAATGAGATCGTCCATATACAACATCAAAATGAGGGTCTCAAATCCAACCAAGGAGAAGTATAGGTTGGGATCTGCCTCACTCTAGGTGAAGCCTATGCCCTGCAGATAGTTGTCAATCCTAGCATACTAGGCCCTGGGTGCTTGTTTAGTCCATATAGGGATTTCTTAAGCCTGCATACATGCGTCTCTCTGTCATGGACCTCAAACCCCTGTGGTTGCTCGATTTAGAATTCTTCCTCAATGATGTGATTAAGGAAGACAATATTCACATCCATCTGATGGATGCTACATCCCATCTCAAAATCTATTGAAATAACTACTCAAATAGAGGATTATGTACCATAAAGAGCAAGCATCTCCTTCGAGTCTACTCCCTTTTCGTGAGAGAATCCAAGAGCACCAAATTTGGCCTTATATTTCTCTGCAATTGGAAATATCTAATCTTGGCTCCTCCCTTGGTTCCTCCTCTTGAGGCCCCTCTACAACTATTGGTAGGTCCTGAGATTTCCTAGGTTCCAAGTTCTCCTCGAACTTGACAACTTCACTAAATATTGTCTTTCATCGATCTATTAGGAATATTCTATAAGCTTTCGAATCCTTGCAGTATCCCACCATAATGCTCCTCTCACTTGATGGCTGCAACTTTGTCCTCTTTTGTAGAGGTATGTGGATTAAGATTGGAAAACATATATCTAGAGACTTCCCATCTTAGGTTTCTTTCCTGTGAATGCTTCCTCTAGTGTCTTATCCTCTAGAATCCAGTGTGGGATCCTTTTGTGCAAATACACATCTTTGTTTGCATGCCTCGATGTTGAAAAACATCAGCAAACTCTGATCATGGATCACGGTCTTCACCGCACTAATGATTCATTTGTTGTTCCTCTCTGCAACCCCATTCTGCTGCAGGTTGTTGGCCACTGTATTCTCCCTCTCGATCCTTGCGTCCTTGGTGTCGAAAAGTGTAACTAGGTTCAGTCTTCATAATGACATGTAATTGTGAATTTTATGTAAGAGATGTAAAGAAGAAAAATAAAATTATTGTAATGCTTGCATCATGGGTTTCATGAGCAAGAGATTTTATTTTAGTATAAGCTCCCATTAAGAGCCCTTAGGAATTTTTTCATCTAGTCATAAAAGTCTAAAGAGTCATTGTCATGTAATGAAGACATGTTACACATTGTAAAGAGTCACACTTGTCTATGTAAAGTCATCCTCCAAGACCTTGTCACTAGCCCTCTTGAATTCAGCTTACCACGAAGGGCGAAATATAGAAGATGATGTCGGCCCTCCTCCAAGTGATCATGTTGGCCTAAGGGACATGGGCAAACGTGTGTATATAGCAGTGCTTGACCTCATTTGAAGGCAAGCAGTTCAGTGAAGCAAGTCTCCAAAAGGAAGTGTGCATTACATCTTAGAAGAAGCCTCCAAGCCAACGAGAAACAAAGGAATATAGCGAAGGAGAGGGTCATCTTTAGAGGACTGTTTTTGGGTCAGATTACCCTCACACGTGCGAGGAAGAGCAGGTCTGAAGTTAGCAAGGATAGACCATAGTTTGCATTGATCTAGTTTGGGAAAGGACTTCGCTCAAGAAGGTTGAGTAAGGAAGTGAAATTAGTCTCCCTCTTAAGGAGATTAATCAAGGAGCAAAAGTCTTCTAGGGTTTCTGTGATAGTGTTGTAGACCTACAAGAAGAGACAAAGATTCTCAAAGGAGCCGAGAAAGAGAAGAGGAAGAATAGTGTTAGGGAGGAGGCTAGTGACTTGGTCTTGGGAGGACTCTATTGTCAAGGGTCTTTGTCATGGTCTTGGTATTCGTCAATTGAAGATCTATAAGAAGAATTTTGTTTGGGTTTTCCTCTAAAAGAGAGAGAGGTTTTGGCCCTGGTTGACAAGCCTATATACTGTGTCTCTGGTCTCTTTATTGTTCATAATTTGGTAATTGTCTTGATGAAAAGAACACAATAATAACTCAAGAAGAGAAGATCGTAATCAAGTAGTAAAAAGACAATCACAAGCAATTATCATAAATAGAGAAATCACCTAACTATTGATGCCCTAGATTTCTCAACATGGTATCGAAGCTAAGGTGCTAAGGTCAAGGAGAGGCATCTAATCAACGAGACACATAAGAATCAAGGTTCAAGAGAGGGATCAAAACAAGACAAAGAATACCAAGCAAGAGATCAAGATCATTAAGGAGGAAGCAGAAAGAAAGACCAAAACCCTAGTAGCAACTTCGAGATCATAATTCATCCATCATCTAGGAGTGGAAGATTTTGAAAGACTAAAGAAGGGTAGATCAAAAGGTGTTGTCACAAAAAGGGTGATCTTCTCTTTATTGAAGCAAGGACTTCAGTTGCAAGAAGATCGTCAAAAAGAGGGCAACCTTTCCTTAATCAAAGTAAGGACCTTCTTATCCTTGAGAGGATCATCCAAGAAGCATCAAGTTCATCACCAACAAAGATATCTAGTTGAAGATTCCATATTCACATGTAAGTACCTTTTCTCTTATAATCTAGTAAATGTTGGAAAATACGATTGTTGTTACACCAAAACCCGCAAGTGTTGGTAAATGGACGCATCACCAGAGTTAACGGATCCACTAGAGGCGGTTAAGCCATGTCTCAAAACACATGGGGAACACAAGATTATCCAATGCCCAACAATCTCCCTGTTGGCATTATGAGACAAGTGTTGTCCTTGATGGCAAACCTCACTGATGACAAATCATAGTGCAGAAGGTCAGCAGCAAGGAATTGATGATCAGACTATAAGAAGAAGAGAAAATTCATATACGTAGGTTCATCAAGCCCAAGTCGCGTGTACACGCAGGTTGACTTTAGTAAAAGCGCGTGTATGTGGAAAACTTATTTTTGGTCCGTGGCGGTTATTCCTTGGAAGTTGTGCCTATGGTTTCGGACCATGGTGTCTCGACGGACGTGTCGATCCCTAGTTTTGAGGATGATGGTATTGGATTTCTATGGTTTTGGCTCTTGGTATTGAACAAGGCCTAAGGCTATATAAGGAGAAGGAAATCATTAGGCAAAAGTATCCGAAAAGTCTTGAATATCTGATGAAGTATTAGATCCAGTATGCAGGTTATTGGTTGATGATGTATTGCTTGATCTGAGCTAAGGAGAGATCTCATTGGTTGATGGAGAACAAGATCTAAGGAGAGATCGGGATCAAATGGTTTGAAATGAACTATCTTTATATGGTTGATTATGCGTGTTTCTAGATCTGCATACTGACGCAATGTTATATTCTGGGTATAACTGATATCTGGTACAGCTGCAAGTCATGAAAAGTTATTTTTAGATCTGTACGCAGGTTGTCTTCGGTAAAACCGCGTGTATACGTGGGTTGCCTTCATTGAAGTAGCGTATATCTTTTGAAGCATGATTTTTGGGTTTGCAGTTGGGTCTGACTGATATTACAGAGTTCTGTAGTCTGCTCTGTGTTCTGGTGACAGGTGTTGACAGGGTTTCAGTGGTTCAGTGATTCAAAGATTGATGATGCTAGTATTGGTTGTTTTATGCTTCAATGATTTGTGAATGAATCATAGTCTTCAGATTGTAATGTTGTGCTTCAGGAATATCCAGTCTGAAAATTGATGAAAAGTGGTACCTGAAGGAAAGAAGATTGTAGGCCAGCACCTATGTACTAGTATCTTAGCTAGTACAAGAGCAAAGGGGGTTGGAGCTCCCTTCCAAGGAAGTTTGGAGAACGAGAGAAGGTTGAAGCCTTCTGCAGGTTGTAGCCTGCGTACTGGTATAAGGCTGCACCAGTACAAAAGATTGTAAACTGAAGTTCTTATTAAAGAAAGATAGAGACGACTTGCAGCAGGTGGTTTTCACCCACATTGGGTTTCCACCTTATATCATGGTGTTCATGTCTGTGGCTTTTGTGTGATGATCTGTTCTATTATACTGCATCTGTTTACTCTTAATATGGTGAATAATGACCTGATGCACTTAACTGAAGATAAACTAACTGAATTATAAGTTTTCTGGTTATACGCTGTTTTCTTTAGACACAGTAGCGTATACACGCTGGTTCACTTAACCGAAGTAGCGTATATGTTTCTGAGCATTGAAAAAGTTTTATTGATTTGATAATACTGATTCACCCCCCCTCTCAGTATTATTTCCAACAATTGGTATCAGAGCCAGGTTCTTCAGAGAAGCTTGATCGCTTGAAGGTAGATCGTTCATCATGAGCAACTACGAGAGAGAAGCATCAATCAGGCCACCGGTTTTTGATGGGACAAACTTCAATTATTGGAAGGTAAGAGTTACTGCCTATCTTCAATCTCTTGGTACAGAAGTTTGGGACATTGTAGAAACAGGCTACGATTTTCCTTCAGCTACTCCTACAGATGCAGCCGAGAAAAAGAAGTATGAAACAAATGCGAAAGTAGTCAGTACCCTATTAGGATGTATATCCCAAACGGAATTCATGAAGGTAATGCACTACAAATCCGCAAAAGAGATATGGGACAAAATTGTCACGAGCTATGAAGGTGATGAACAGGTAAAGCGTGCTAAATTTCAAACTCTCAGGATTCAGTATGAGACTCTCAAGATGTATAATGATGAAAGTGTGGCTAACTATTTTCTTCGGGTAGATGAGATCATTAATTGTATGAAAATTTTGGGTTAAGAAATAAAAGAGGCTATAGTGGTTGAAAAGGTTCTAAGATCATTGTCCCCCAAGTTTAAATCTAAAGTATCTGCAATAGAAGAAAAGGAAAATCTACGAATTCTTACTATGTCTCAGCTACATGGAATTCTAACTGCTTATGAAATGAGAAAGGGAGGTCCATCAGACAGAAGAGAAGCTGCTTTCAAGGCATCAGGAAAAGAAGATTATTATGAAGCAAGCCACGTCCCAGAACAAGAGGAAGAAGAATCAATTTTTGTCAGAAATCTTCAAAGGGGTTCTGGAAGGTTCAGAGGTAAGTTACCTTTTAAATGCTTTGCTTGTGGAAGAGTAGGTCATTATGCTGCAAAATGTCCTTATAAGGATAAAGGAAAGGAACCTGCTAGATGGAACAAGAAACAGAGTGCAAATAAGAAAAGTTACTACACTCATGAAGATAGTGATGGTCTATCGAATAGTGATGAAGATGAACGAGGTAATGAATATAAGTTGTTAATGGCATTTGAAGATGATGATTATATGGATGCTATAGATGTGGATAACCTTTATGATGAAATTACTAGACTCAAGAGATGTATAGAAGAAAAGAATATAATCATTGATACTTTGCAATTCCAAATTGATGAAAAGGAAAAACATCTTGAAAAACTAGAAGGTGAAATTGTTGGTCTTAGAAAAGAGATTGAGAAAACAAAAGCTATTAATCTTAAATTTGTTAAAGGATCTGAAACCTTGGATGAGATTATCAATGTGCGGCGATCTCCTCTGATCAAGATAGGTCTTGGATATAATGGAGAAACATCTCAAGCCTCTACCTCTAAAAGTTATCTTGATGCAGCAAGGAAAAGCGAGCAAAGGCCAAATAAAAGTAATCAGGTGAATCAGGGACAGTTTACCTCAAGAACAAATAAAGACCATCAAGAAATTTGGGGACAAACTGCCTTAAGGATAAACAGAAGCTACAATCAGCCACAGGTAAAATCTTCCCAATTTGCTCCAAGAATAAATAGAAGCTACAATCGGTTGGATGATAGATCTGATTATCGCAGAAGTTTCTTTAATGGCCAATGCTTTTCTTGCCATAACTTCGGTCACAAAGCAGCTCAATGTGTTGCATACAAGACAATCATGACTAGAGAAGCTCAAAAGCAAGGGAGAATGACTGAAACCATGAAAAGGACTTATAACAACTTTTCGGTTCTTGAAAGTGAAGTTGAATGCTCTATTTGTAATAACTTTGGTCATGAAGACTCTGAATGTAGGAGCAGGTTCCGGAAGCCAATTCAGAAGGAGCAAAACTCAAATGTCAGAACATGGAGGATAAAGGAACCACAACCAGAAAGATGTGGGATAGCCTTTTATGCAGAAGGTCAAGAAAGTCTATGGTACATTGACAGCGGATGTTCGAAGCATATGACAGGGGACAAAGAAAAGCTTGAGTCATATACCGCATTAGAAAAGGGGAAGAAAGTTTCTTTTGGAAACGATATCTCTGCAGCCATAAAAGGAAAAGGTGTGGCTCCATTGAAAGAGAAGGTCAAAGCTGGAAATGTTTTGTATGTTGATGGATTGAAGCATAATCTTCTGAGTGTCAGTCAGATGTGTGATCAAGGAACAGAGGTAATATTTAGATCAAATGGATGTTGTGTTCGTGATCTTGATACAGGTAAAACAGTGATCAAAGGAAGAAGGACTCCAAATAATCTATACATATTTGAAGAAGGACCACAACAATGCTACTTGAGCAAGGATGATGAACACTGGCTATGGCATCGAAGGTTGGGGCATCTAAGCTTTTCACAGATAAGGAAATCATGCAAATATCAGGCAGTTCGTGGTCTTCCAGATATCAAAATTCCAGACAACACTATATGCAAATCTTGTCAATTTGGAAAGCAAACCAGAACTAACTTTTCAAAGAAGGAAGGATCAGCTAGCATGCCTCTTGAGCTAGTACATACAGATACATGTGGTCCATTCAGAAAAAGAACACCTCGAGGAGAAGAATACTTGATATTATTCATTGACGATTTCTCCAGGTTTTTCTGGTTAGGACTTATGAAGCACAAAGATGAAGCATTCGAAAAATTCAAATCCTTCAAAGCCTTGGTTGAAAATGAATCAGGACACAAAATTATGTGCCTCAGATCTGACAGAGGTGGGGAGTTTACCTCAAACGAATTTTTCGATTTCTATGAAGAACATGGGATAAGAAGAGAATTCTCTACAGCTAGAACTCCTTAGCAAAATGGGGTGGTGGAAAGAATGAACAGAACAATCCAACAAATGGCTCGTGCTATGCTTGATGAATCAGGTACTCCCGCAACTTTCTGGGGTGAAGCTGCACATGCTGCGGTTATTATTCTTAACAAAACAAATGTTCGAGTAAACAACACTCAAACACCTCATGAGCTCTGGAGTGGTGAGACTCCTTCGGTGAAGCACTTCAAAATATTTGGGAGCAAATGTTATATTAAGAATACTGATGAGCAACTTGGCAAACTTGAACCAAGAGCAGATGAAGGCATTCTTCTTGGTTATTCTCCATATAGCAAAGCATACAAGTGCTACAATAAAAGACTTGGCAGAATTGTTGACAGCATTGATGTAGTGGTTGATGAGAAGGGATATATTCCTAGGCAAGTTCATCATGAAGACATTGAAGAAGATGAAGGCTACCCCCAAAGGCAGAATGATGAAGAAGAAGAACCTCAAGAAGAAGAAGAACCTCAAGAAGAACCAGAGGAGCAGACAAGAATAGAAGAGAAGACTCCATCCAGATATGTTCAAAAGAATCATCCAGAATCTCAGATTGTGGGGCAGAAAGAAGCAGGAATACAAACAAGAAGAAGAATTGCAGAAGCCTCAAGCTATTTGGCATTACTCTCTTCCACTGAACCACAAAATGTGAAAGAGGCATGCAAAGATGAATGTTGGGTCAAAGCAATGGATGAAGAACTTGAGCAGATCGAAAAGAACAACACTTGGGAACTGGTTCCTAGACCAAAAGATAAGAATGTCATAGGGACAAAATGGGTCTTCAAGAATAAATTGAATGAAAATGGAGAAGTAATTAGAAACAAAGCCAGACTTGTTTGTAAAGGGTATGCACAGCAAGAAGGGATAGATTTTGAGGAGACCTTTGCTCCTGTAGCAAGACTTGAGGCCATCCGAATGTTCCTTGCTCTCTCAAGCTTTCAAAACTTCAAGGTATTTCAAATGGACGTGAAATCAGCCTTTCTGAATGGAGACTTAGAAGAAGAAGTATATGTTGAGCAGCCAGATGGTTTCATTCTTGGGAATGATCCAAACCTTGTATGCAGATTGAAAAAGGCTCTTTATGGTCTCAAACAAGCTCCAAGGGCTTGGTATTATCGGTTGGACAAATATCTTCACCAACAAGGTTTTTCAAAAGGATCAGCAGATAGCAATCTCTATATGAAAGTTGAAAATAACAAATTGCTAATACTTGTTGTGTATGTAGATGATATTATCTTTGGTAGCAATGAAGAGGCTATGAGTCAGAACTTTGCCTTGGTTATGCAGAAAGAATTTGAAATGTCATTACTTGGAGAATTGACATACTTTCTTGGATTGCAAATCCAACAAAATGAAGGAGGTATTTTCTTGTCTCAAACCAAGTACCTCAAGCAGATCTTGAAGAAGTATGGCATGGAAGATTCAAAGCCAGTTTGTACCCCCATGGTTACAGGATGCAGCCTCAGTGCAAATGACGAATCAGCAGCAGTTCACCAACCCACTTATAGATCCATGATTGGGAGTTTGCTTTATTTGACAGGTACCCGGCCAGATATTATGCATGCAGTAGGAATTGTTGGAAGATTTCAAGCCAACCCAAAGGAAACTCATCTTCAGGAAGTCAAAAGAATCTTCAAGTATCTTCAAGGGACCCAAAACTATGGCTTATGGTATCCTAGAGATACAGATCTCACTCTTCATGCTTACACAGATGCAGATTGGGCTGGAAGTGTGGATGATAGGAAAAGCACAAGTGGTGGTGCTTTCTTCATGGGTTCCAGATTAGTATCTTGGTTCAACAAGAAACAGAGTTCTATTGCTTTATCTACAGCTGAAGCAGAATATGTGGCTGCGACATCTTGTTGCACACAACTTCTTTGGATGATGCAGACCTTGCAGGATTTTCAAATCACTTGCACGCCACTAGTCTCTATCTTATGTGATAATACAAGTGCAATCAGCATTTCAAAGAATCCAGTCATGAACTCAAAGACCAAGCACATACCAATCAAGTACCATTTTCTTCGGGAACAAGTGCTTGAGCAGAAGGTCAAGCTGGAGTATGTTCCTTCTAAGGAACAAGTTGCTGATATTCTCACAAAACCACTGCCCAGGGAAACTTTTGAATATCTCAGACAAAAGCTGGGAGTAGTTGATGCTTCATCCTGCTGTTAAAGCTTGTCTGTTCTACAGAAAAGTTGGTATACGCAAGTTACGTAAGGGAAATCCGTGTATATACGCTGATTTATGCTGGGAAAGTCGCGTGTATGGTGTACGTGTGCTGCAGGAAGCATATCCGCGTGCATACGCTGTTTTATGCAGGAAAAGTCGCGTACATGGAGTTCTGAACAGCAAGGGTAGACTCCAGTTGGAGAAGATCTGAGATGGGTATGCCAGAATTCTTCAGGCACAGTTTCAGGGGGTGCAGCAGGCACAGGTTCAGGGGGAGCAACTTAAAGTCTCATAAAGCATTGTTGGCATTTAGATGCTTTTGGTTCTAGTACACAACTGTTGTTGGTTTCAGGAGAAGGAGCTCAAAAGGAAATCTTGGTTGCTGATCTAAAAGATGTGTATCAGATGCTGCTTGTGACTTTCATAAGTCTTGGTCTATATTTGTTGTCTCTATGTCATGTATCTCTTCTGTGATATCTCTTTTATGGTGTCAAGGTCATGTAACGGCCTATGTTGGTTTCCCCACTATGCCTGGGATGAATGATGTAATATAATTGGTTGGTTCTAATGTATCCCCTCTTGGTTGGGAGTATGGATGTATGTATTGAGTCTTTTGGTGATAGGAACGTCCTTTATGATGTATAAGTCTTGGTTCGTTTGAAGAACATCTTTTGCAGATCTTGCCTATAGTCAGGGAGAGCATGTTCAGCACAGCTGAGCAAAGAGATCAACATGTACTCAGGGGGAGCACAGCCCTTTGCCCTTGATGACAAAGGGGGAGAATAATTCTAAGGATCTTGGGGTTGCCATCAAGTCCAAAGGGGGAGATTGTTGGCATTATGAGACAAGTGTTGTCCTTGATGGCAAACCTCACTGATGACAAATCATAGTGCAGAAGGTCAGCAGCAAGGAATTGATGATCAGACTATAAGAAGAAGAGAAAATTCATATACGCAAGTTCATCAAGCCCAAGTCGCGTGTACACACAGGTTGACTTCAGTAAAAGCGCGTGTATGTGGAAAACTTATTTTTGGTCCGTGGCGGTTATTCCTTGGAAGTTGTGCCTATGGTTTCGGACCATGGTGTCTCGACGGACGTGTCGATCCCTAGTTTTGAGGATGATGGTATTGGATTTCTATGGTTTTGGCTCTTGGTATTGAACAAGGCCTAAGGCTATATAAGGAGAAGGAAATCATTAGGCAAAAGTATCCGAAAAGTCTTGAATATCTGATGAAGTATTAGATCCAGTATGCAGGTTATTGGTTGATGATGTATTGCTTGATCTGAGCTAAGGAGAGATCTCATTGGTTGATGGAGAACAAGATCTAAGGAGAGATCGGGAACAAATGGTTTGAAATGAACTATCTTTATATGGTTGATTATGCGTGTTTCTAGATCTGCATACTGACGCAATGTTATATTCTGGGTATAACTGATATCTGGTACAGCTGCAAGTCATGAAAAGTTATTTTTAGATCTGTACGCAGGTTGTCTTTGGTAAAACCGCGTGTATACGCGGGTTGCCTTCATTGAAGTAGCGTATATCTTTTGAAGCATGATTTTTGGGTTTGCAGTTGGGTCTGACTGATATTACAGAGTTCTGTAGTCTGCTCTGTGTTCTGGTGACAGGTGTTGACAGGGTTTCAGTGGTTCAGTGATTCAAAGATTGATGATGCTAGTATTGGTTGTTTTATGCTTCAATGATTTGTGAATGAATCATAGTCTTCAGATTGTAATGTTGTGCTTCAGGAATATCCAGTCTGAAAATTGATGAAAAGTGGTACCTGAAGGAAAGAAGATTGTAGGCCAGCACCTACGTACTAGTATCTTAGCTAGTACAAGAGCAAAGGGGGTTGGAGCTCCCTTCCAAGGAAGTTTGGAGAACGAGAGAAGGTTGAAGCCTTCTGCAGGTTGTAGCCTGCGTACTGGTATAAGTCTGCACCAGTACAAAAGATTGTAAACTGAAGTTCTTATTAAAGAAAGATAGAGACGACTTGCAGCAGGTGGTTTTCACCCACATTGGGTTTCCACCTTATATCATGGTGTTCATGTGTGTGGCTTTTGTGTGATGATCTGTTCTGTTATACTGCATCTGTTTACTCTTAATATGGTGAATAATGACCTGATGCACTTAACTGAAGATAAACTAACTGAATTATAAGTTTTCTGGTTATACGCTGTTTTCTTTAGACAGAGTAGCGTATACACGCTAGTTCACTTAATTGAAGTAGCGTATATGTTTCTGAGCATTGAAATAACTATTGACCCCAAACTAAAGCAGCACCCAAAGGTCCTCATCCGATCTATATCACTGCCTTCCTAGTCTGAATCTAAGTACCCCTGCAACCTCACACAATCTCCACGAAGACACTGCAATACATATTGTAATGTTCCTTGAAAATATCCAAGCATGTGCTTTGCTGCAATCCAATGAACCTCCCTTGCTTCCACTATGAACTAGCTCATGGTGTTAACAACAAAGCTAATTTCTGGTCGAGTGTTGATTGGATACATGAATGAGCAAGTCAACTACCATGACAATCTAGAGTTAGCCAACTCTAAACCTGAAGAATCAATATTCTTCAGATTAGTCACCATTAGAGTGGCCACTGATATGCTATCCTACATTTTGAATGTCTTTAGCATCTCTGGAGTGTACTTCCCTTGTCCGAGGAGGATCTTGCCTGGTTTCTACCAAACCTCAAGTACTAGAAAGTAATGCATGGGCCCAATATCCTTCATCTCAAATTCAGATGCTAGATTTGACTTGCAACCTGCATTAGTCTTTCTACACCTCTTAGAATGAGATAGTCCACATACAACACCAAAATGAGTATCTCAGATCCAACCAATAAGAAATATAGGTTGGGATCTACCTCACTCTTGGTCAAGCCTTTGCCCTACAAATATTGTCAATCCTAGCATACCAGGCCCTGGGCACCTCTTTGGGTCCATACACTACTTTACAACAGACTAGGATGATGATTGACTTGGTAGAGAGGGTTCTGAGCCTTGCGGAGAGACCTCAGATGGTTGACACTAAGACATCATCTCCCAAATTTGATGAGTTTGTTGACTTTTATGATGGGGAGGGAGATTTGATTGAGGATTACCTCGACGATGATGGAGCCAGGAGGGTTTCATTTTCAGTATGGGATATTAATTAAGGACAACAAGGATAGGATAGGTTCCTATCTCCTATTATTGAGATACATTGCAAACAAATATGGAGGGGTCGTTCTAGGAGCTAGAGGCATGTTTCTGGCATTAGATAAAGCTTATTCAAGAGAGCAAGGTACATCTTTAGGATTTGGAGTCAGATATGGAGTGTGGAGAGGTAGTTCTTAAGACTGCTAGACTTCATCTTCTTAGTGAGCTCTTCGAGATGGGCTCATCGTCAATTGTTCAGGGTGGCGGGTATAAAGATATGTGGAGTGCTTAAGAGAGGTACTTCTTGATGAGAAGATTTGACATGATGGATTTTGTGTGTAGAGATGTTTGGGATGACATTGGGATATGATGTGTTTGCACTTATTTGAATGGCATGAGTTCTTGTGAAGTTGGCGCTACGATCAGATTAGCTACTTGATTAGATAATGACATAAGGGGATCCAACACATGGCATTCTTATGAGAGCATTTGCAAGTTCACATGATTGATGTAGTGTTAGGAAATGATCATTCAACACATGATTCATGCAGTTTGATAGGAGGTTGTTCAATGTCATGAGATGTTAGTTTGATATAAGATCTTCTTGAGGATGCAACACCTTGGTGATGGATGGGTTGCCAAGGGTGTTCGTTTTTTAGGATGACAACATCTTTGAAGTGGGGGAGGATGTTAGGGCCTTAGTGTTGAGCGCCCATAAACGCCATAAGTTTGGCTAGTCAAGTCGCAAGACTAGATAGGCATAACACGATTTACAACGATTATGCGACATTTTGGGGTTTCTTAGTCAAGTGAGTTGAGATGAGTGTGCCCATGATCAAATGAGACAGTTGAGATGAGTATGACCTAGTGCAATGAGTTGAGTGGGGATAAGTTGGCTCAAGTGTTGAGCGCTCGACCAAATTTGAGGTTTCCTGTACAATGGATTGAGTAGGCTAGGTTGTGCCAACCGAGCCCACACATCCCCACATTGGAGATTTCAACATGCATGGGTCGACTTCATGAGAAAAAAAGTCGGCATGAGTATATGTAGTGTTGGCTAGTGAGATGTTAAGTGTCGGCCAATCATAGAGACCTGTTGATTGGGCGGGACAAGTCTGTTCACTAGCCCATATGACGCATATATATTGAGAGTCGTGTAACTGAGTTGCAAGGCAAGAAGCAAGACTTGGGAGGCAATTTACCAGGGCAAGGCAAGATGACCAGTACGCAACTCAGAACTGTGTCACAATTCTGAGTCATGAAGGAGAGCATAACCAGATTTGAGGTTCGTTGTACCCTCACAGATAAAGAATATAAGCAAACTGAATAAACAGAAGTTGGAGAGGAGGTTCTGTGGATGAGTTTCATGAGTGTAGTAGTTGAGGGATTGGAATTGTGATTGTAATAGCAAACATAGATGTTTAGTCCTCAATATTCTTTAGATTGGTCATCATTAGAGTGGCCATCGTTATGCTATGCTCCATCTTGAATCACTTTAGCATCTTTAGACTGTACTTTCCTTGTGCGAGGAGGGCTTGCTTGGTTGCTTCTAAACCTCAAATCCCAGAAAGTAGTGCGTTGACTTAATATCCTTCATCTCAAATTTTGACACTAGATTTGACTTCCAACCTGCATTAGTCTCTCTGCACTTGTCAGAATGAGATCGTCCATATACAACATCAAAATGAGGGTCTCAAATCCAACCAAGGAGAAGTATAGGTTGGGATCTTCCTCACTCTAGGTGAAGCCTACGCCCAGCAGATAGTTGTCAATCCTAGCATACTAGGCCCTGGGTGCTTGTTTAGTCCATATAGGGTTTTCTTAAGATTGCATACATGCATCTCTCTGTCATGGACCTCAAACCCCTATGGTTTCTCGATTTAGAATTCTTCCTCAACGATGTGATTAAGGAAGATAATATTCACATCCATCTGATGGATACTACATCCCATCTCAAAATCTATTGAAATAACTACTCAAATAGAGGATTATGTACCATAAAGAGCAAGCATCTCGTTCGAGTCTACTCCCTTTTCGTGAGAGAATCCAAGAGCACCAAATTTGGCCTTATATTTCTTTGCAATTGGAAATCTCTAATCTTGGCTCCTCCCTTGGTTCCTCCTCTTGAGGCCCCTCTACAACTATTGGTAGGTCCTGAGATTTCCTAGGTTCCAAGTTCTCCTCGAACTTGACAACTTCACTAAATATTGTCTTTCATCGATCTATTAGGAATATTCTATAAGCTTTCGAATCCTTGCAGTATCCCACCATAATGCTCCTCTCACTTGATGGCTGCAACTTTGTCCTCTTTTGTAGAGGTATGTGGATTAAGATTGGAAAACATATATCTAGAGACTTCCCATCTTAGGTTTCTTTCCTGTGAATGCTTCCTCTAGTGTCTTATCCTCTAGAATCCAGTGTGGGATCCTTTTGTGCAAATACACATCTTTGTTTGCATGCCTCGATGTTGAAAAACATCAGCAAACTCTGATCATGGATCACGGTCTTCACCGCACTAATGATTCATTTGTTGTTCCTCTCTGCAACCCCATTCTGCTGCAGGTTGTTGGCCACTATATTCTCCCTCTTGATCCTTGCGTCCTTGGTGTCGAAAAGTGTAACTAGGTTCCGTCATCATAATGACATGTAATTGTGAATTTTATGTAAGAGATGTAAAGAAGAAAAATAAAATTATTGTAATGATTGCATCATGGGTTTCATGAGCAAGAGATTTTATTTTAGTATAAGCTCCCATTAAGAGCCCATAGGAATTTTTTCATCTAGTTATAAAAGTCTAAAGAGTCATTGTCATGTAATGAAGACATGTTACACATTGTAAAGGGTCACACTTGTCTATGTAAAGTCATCCTCCAAGACCTTGTCACTAGCCCTCTTGAATTCAGCTTACCACGAAGGGCGAAATATAGAAGATGATGTCGGCCCTCCTCCAAGTGATCATGTTGGCCTAAGGGACATGGGTAAACGTGTGTATATAGCAGTGCTTGACCTCATTTGAAGGAAAACAGTTCAATGAAGCAAGTCTCCAAAAGGAAGTGTGCATTACATCTTAGAAGAAGCCTCCAAGCCAACGAGAAACAAAAGAATATAGTGAAGGAGAGGGTCATCTTTAGAGGACTGTTTTTTGGTCAAATTACCCTCACAAGTGAGAGGAAGAGCAGGTCTGAAGTTAGCAAGGATATACCATAGTTTGCATTGATCTAGTTTGGGAGAGGACTTTTCTCAATAAGGTTGAGTAAGGAAGTGAAATTAGTCTCCCTCTTAAGGAGATTAATCAAGGAGCGAAAGTCTTCTAGGGTTTCTGTGATAGTGTTGTAGAACTACAAGAAGAGACAAAGATTCTCAAAGGAGCCGAGAAAGAGAAGAGGAAGAATAGTGTTAGGGAGGAGGCTAGTGACTTGGTCTTGCGAGGACTCTATTGTCAAGGGTCTTTTTCATGGTCTTGGTATTCGTCAATTGAAGATCTATAAGAAGAATTTTGTTTTGGTTTTCCTCTAAAAGAGAGAGAGGTTTTGGCCCTGGTTGACAAGCCTATATACTGTGTCTCTGGTCTCTTTATTGTTCATAATTTGGTAATTGTCTTGATGAAAAGAACACAATAATAACTCAAGAAGAGAAGATCGTAATCAGGTAGTAAAAAGACAATCACAAGCAATTATCATAAATTGAGAAATAACCTAACTATTGATGCCCTAGATTTCTCAACATGGTATCGAAGCTAAGGTGCTAAGGTCAAGGAGAGGCATCTAATGAACGAGACACATAAGAATCAAGTTTCAAGAGAGGGATCAAAACAAGACAAAAAATACCAAGCAAGAGATCAAGATTATTAAGGAGGAAGCAGAAAGAAAGACCAAAACCCTAGTAGCAACTTCGAGATCATCATTCATCCATCATCTAGGAGTGGAAGATTTTGAAAGACTAAAGAAGGCTAGATCGAAAGGTGTTGTCATAAAAAGGGTGATCTTCTCTTTATTGAAGCAAGGACTTCACTTGGAAGAAGATCGTCAAAAAGAGGGCAACCTTTCCTTCATCAAAGTAAGGACCTTCTTATCCTTGAGAGGATCATCCAAGAAGCATCAAGTTCATCACCAACAAAGATATCTAGTTGAAGATTCCATATTCACATGTAAGTACCTTTTCTCTTATAATCTAGTAAATGTTGGAAAATACGATTGTCGTTACACCAAAACCCGCAAGTGTTAGTAAATGGACGCATCACCAGAGTTAACGGATCCACTAGAGGCGGTTAAGCCATGTCTCAAAACACATGGGGAACACAAGATTATCCAATGCCCAATAATCTCCCTGTTGGCATTATGAGACAAGTGTTGTCCTTGATGGCAAACCTCACTGATGACAAATCATAGTGCAGAAGGTCAGCAGCAAGGAATTGATGATTAGACTATAAGAAGAAGAGAAAATTCATATACGTAGGTTCATCAAGCCCAAGTCGCGTGTACACGCAGGTTGACTTCAGTAAAAGCGCGTGTATGTGGAAAACTTATTTTTGGTCCGTGGCGGTTATTCCTTGGAAGTTGTGCCTATGGTTTCGGACCATGGTGTCTCGACGGACGTGTCGATCCCTAGTTTTGAGGATGATGGTATTGGATTTCTATGGTTTTGGCTCTTGGTATTGAACAAGGCCTAAGGCTATATAAGGAGAAGGAAATCATTAGGCAAAAGTATCCGAAAAGTCTTGAATATCTGATGAAGTATTAGATCCAGTATGCAGGTTATTGGTTGATGATGTATTGCCTGATCTGAGCTAAGGAGAGATCTCATTGGTTGATGGAGAACAAGATCTAAGGAGAGATCGGGATCAAATGGTTTGAAATGAACTATCTTTATATGGTTGATTATGCGTGTTTCTAGATCTGCATACTGACGCAATGTTATATTCTGGGTATAACTGATATCTGGTACAGCTGCAAGTCATGAAAAGTTATTTTTAGATCTGTACGCAGGTTGTCTTCGGTAAAACCGCGTGTATACGTGGGTTGCCTTCATTGAAGTAGCGTACATCTTTTGAAGCATGATTTTTGGGTTTGCAGTTGGGTCTGACTGATATTACAGAGTTCTGTAGTCTGCTCTGTGTTCTGGTGACAGGTGTTGACAGGGTTTCAGTGGTTCAGTGATTCAAAGATTGATGATGCTAGTATTGGTTGTTTTATGCTTCAATGATTTGTGAATGAATCATAGTCTTCAGATTGTAATGTTGTGCTTCAGGAATATCCAGTCTGAAAATTGATGAAAAGTGGTACCTGAAGGAAAGAAGATTGTAGGCCAGCACCTACGTACTAGTATCTTAGCTAGTACAAGAGCAAAGGGGGTTGGAGCTCCCTTCCAAGGAAGTTTGGAGAACGAGAGAAGTTTGAAGCCTTCTGCAGGTTGTAGCCTGCGTACTGGTATAAGGCTGCACCAGTACAAAAGATTGTAAACTGAAGTTCTTATTAAAGAAAGATAGAGACGACTTGCAGCAGGTGGTTTTCACCCACATTGGGTTTCCACCTTATATCATGGTGTTCATGTCTGTGGCTTTTGTGTGATGATCTGTTCTATTATACTGCATCTGTTTACTCTTAATATGGTGAATAATGACCTGATGCACTTAACTGAAGATAAACTAACTGAATTATAAGTTTTCTGGTTATACGCTATTTTCTTTAGACACAGTAGCGTATACACGCTGGTTCACTTAACCGAAGTAGCGTATATGTTTCTGAGCATTGAAAAAGTTTTATTGATTTGATAATACTGATTCACCCCCCCTCTCAGTATTATTTCCAACAATTCGTATCAGAGCCAGGTTCTTCAGAGAAGCTTGATCGCTTGAAGGTAGATCGTTCATCATGAGCAACTACGAGAGAGAAGCATCAATCAGGCCACTGGTTTTTGATGGGACAAACTTCAATTATTGGAAGGTAAGAGTTACTGCCTATCTTCAATCTCTTGGTACAGAAGTTTGGGACATTGTAGAAACAGGCTACGATTTTCCTTCAGCTACTCCTACAGATGCAGCCGAGAAAAAGAAGTATGAAACAAATGCGAAAGCAGTCAGTACCCTATTAGGATGTATATCCCAAACGGAATTCATGAAGGTAATGCACTACAAATCCGCAAAAGAGATATGGGACAAAATTGTCACGAGCTATGAAGGTGATGAACAGGTAAAGCGTGCTAAACTTCAAACTCTCAGGATTCAGTATGAGACTCTCAAGATGTATAATGATGAAAGTGTGGCTAACTATTTTCTTCGGGTAGATGAGATCGTTAATTGTATGAAAAATTTGGGTGAAGAAATAAAAGAGGCTATAGTGGTTGAAAAGGTTCTAAGATCATTGTCCCCCAAGTTTGAATCTAAAGTATCTGCAATAGAAGAAAAGGAAAATCTACGAATTCTTACTATGTCTCAGCTACATGGAATTCTAACTGCTTATGAAATGAGAAAGGGAGGTCCATCAGACAGAAGAGAAGCTGCTTTCAAGGCATCAGGAAAAGAAGATTATTATGAAGCAAGCCACGTCCCAGAACAAGAGGAAGAAGAATCAAATTTTGTCAGAAATCTTCAAAGGGGTTCTGGAAGGTTCGGAGGTAAGTTACCTTTTAAATGCTTTGCTTGTGGAAGAGTAGGTCATTATGCTGCAAAATGTCCTTATAAGGATAAAGGAAAGGAACCTGCTAGATGGAACAAGAAACAGAGTGCAAATAAGAAAAGTTACTACACTCATGAAGATAGTGATGGTCTATCGAATAGTGATGAAGATGAACGAGGTAATGAATATAAGTTGTTAATGGCATTTGAAGATGATGATTATATGGATGCTATAGATGTGGATAACCTTTATGATGAAATTACTAGACTCAAGAGATGTATAGAAGAAAAGAATATAATCATTGATACTCTGCAATTCCAAATTGATGAAAAGGAAAAACATCTTGAAAAACTAGAAGGTGAAATTGTTGGTCTTAGAAAAGAGATTGAGAAAACAAAAGCTATTAATCTTAACTTTGTTAAAGGATCTGAAACCTTGGATGAGATTATCAATGTGCGGCGATCTCCTCTGATCAAGACAGGTCTTGGATATAATGGAGAAACATCTCAAGCCTCTACCTCTAAAAGTTATCTTGATGCAGCAAGGAAAAGCGAGCAAAGGCCAAATAAAAGTAATCAGGTGAATCAGGGACAGTTTACCTCAAGAACAAATAAAGACCATCAAGAAATTTGGGGACAAACTGCCTTAAGGACAAACAGAAGCTACAATCAGCCACATGTAAAATCTTCCCAATTTGCTCCAAGAATAAATAGGAGCTACAATCGGTTGGATGATAGATCTGATTATCGCAAAAGTTTCTTTAATGGCCAATGCTTTTCTTGCCATAACTTCGGTCACAAAGCAGCTCAATGTGTTGCATACAAGACAATCATGACTAGAGAAGCTCAAAAGCAAGGGAGAATGACTGAAACCATGAAAAGGACTTATAACAACTTTTCGGTTCTTGAAAGTGAAGTTGAATGCTCTATTTGTAATAACTTTGGTCATGAAGACTCTGAATGTAGGAGCAGGTTCCGGAAGCCAATTCAGAAGGAGCAAAACTCAAATGTCAGAACATGGAGGATAAAGGAACCACAACCAGAAAGATGTGGGATAGCCTTTTATGCAGAAGGTCAAGAAAGTCTATGGTACATTGACAGCGGATGTTCGAAGCATATGACAGGGGACAAAGAAAAGCTTGAGTCATATACCGCATTAGAAAAGGGGAAGAAAGTTTCTTTTGGAAACGATATCTCTGCAGCCATAAAAGGAAAAGGTGTGGCTCCATTGAAAGAGAAGGTCAAAGCTGGAAATGTTTTGTATGTTGATGGATTGACATGGAAAAGAAGGATAGACATAGTCCTCGAAGTAAATGATGTCATTGATCATGTCCATGGAAAGATCTCCAAGCCATCTGAAGATCAAGCACTATCTGAATACATGGAAAAGGATCTAAAGGCTCAGAATATTCTCAAGGAATCTATCAAAGATCCTCTCATTCCTCATATAGCCGAGCTGGAGACATCAAAAGAGATATATGATGAGCTAGTAAATCTATTTTCTGGAAGCACAATAAGAAAGATCATATCACTTAGATATAATCTATATAAATTGATGGTATCAAAGGATGAAAGGATATCTTCATGCCTCTCAAAAGCATCTCAAATAAAAACTCAATTACAAGACCTAGGAGAGATAGTATCTAATAAGGAAATGATCTCCATAATTCTAAATGCATTGACTGATGAACAAGGTAACATTGTGTCCAATGAAGAAGAGGAATCTATCCCATTCAACAATTTGTGGTCTCTATGTAAGACAAAAGAGAACAAGTTGAAGGGAAAATGTGATGAAGAACCTAGAAAAAGTGGTCAAACAGGTACTAAAAGAGAAAGAAAGTTCAGTAAAATTGGTCATTAAAAGAAAAAGAAAAAAATAGCTAAAGTTTAGTGCTATATATGTCAAGAATATGGGAACTATAAAAGAGATTGTCCTCAAAGGGACAATAACAAGATAACTAAGGGAGAAGCCCATATTACCAAAGGAGTGGAAGAACCTGAAACAAAGAAGCCTAGGAAGGAAGAAGTGAGAGATCTCTAAGATATTCTTCTGTTCTGTAAATTATAGATAGGAAAATTTGTAAATAAGATAAGATGCATCATACTAGAGAATGACATCATGGTAGAAGAATTAAGATCTCATGACATGGGTAGCATGAAACATTTCTGGGAAAAAAATCTATAGCTATGTAAGGCATAGCTCTTGAAAACCTCACTGAAAGATACTTATGGATAATGAAGAAGTCATCTAGGACAAGGCTCATCATACATAACATTTGTAGGATAGGATATGCTAGATCCTCTAGATTCTTTGATCTTCATTGTAAAATTTCACAGATCATGAGGAGAGACAAGTGTTTCATCAAGAATTCCAAAGTTGTGGAATTCATGGGATGATGGCATGATGACATAATAGGGAAGCAGGTTAATGGAACAAATCTCCTTCATTCAGAGGATGTTGCTATAGGAAGACTAGATGAACCAAAGGAAAGATGCGATATGTATGCTCACAGGTGATATTATAAAAGTCATGTCGTATGGTTGCAGAGAACATGGATCAATGCTCTATCTTGAGAAGCATGATCAGAGAAAGGATCTCCTCCCAAGATATAGGAATGCATAGATCACATATTCACTAGATGAAATCAACATAATATGTCCTCATATGGAAGATGAGGCAACTAACTACAATTGAGGAACTCTAATTGGAAGTACCTGGGAATGAAATATGTCGAAAGAATGGAAGAGATCATGGAATAAGCAACAATGGTAAAGGCAGTCAAACATCCGAAAGACCAAGAATATTTGACTATGATATCTCCCAGAAAGATATGAAAATTCTGATGGAAGTCATGAAAAGATAGAGACCCTTGACAATACATATCTTTAGGAGATGTGTCAACATGTACGTTGGATGCTAATGCCTATAGGAAGATGTCATGATGTAAGACCATCACAAAGGTAACTATGATTCAAGTGTTCATTTCTTATTTATGAACTACTATCTGGATGGGCTTATGCAGGGCTACCAAAGTGAAGAACTATGGATATCTTCCAAGATAACCATGTAAAAAGATGCAAGATCCTTCCAAAGAAATGAAGCAATTCCAGAGTCCGAAGTTAGCAAGGATAGACCATAATTTGCATTGATCTAGTTTGGGAAAGGAATTCACTCAAGAAGGCCGAGTAAGGAAGTGAAAGTAGTCTCCCCCTTAAGGAGACTAATCAAGGAGCGAAAGTCGTCTAGGGTTTCTATGATAAGGTTGCAGACCTACAAGAAGAGACCGAGATTCTCAAAGGAGTCGAGAAAGAGAAGAGGAAGAATAATGTTGGAGAGGAGGCTAGTGACTTGGTCTTGGGAGGACTCTATTGTCAAGGGTCTTTGTCATAGTCTTGGTATTAGTCAATTGAAGATCTATAAGAAGAATTTCGGTTGGATTTTCCTCTAAAGGAGTGAGAGGTTTTGGACGTGGTTGACAAGCCTATATACTGTGTCTCTGGTCTCTTTATTGCTCATAATTTGGTAATTTTCTTGATGAAAAGAACACAATAATAACTCAATAAGAGAATATCATAATCAAGTAGTAAAAAGACAATCACAAGCAATTATCATAAGTAGAGAAATCACCTAACTATTGATGCCCTAGATTTCTCAGCACTTGGAAAAATCAGTGAACTCATTAAAGGTGTATTCACCTTCGTTGTCTGTCCTCAACACCTTCGTTGTGGTAAAATTTTCCCAGAATCTCATAGGTCTTTGTTGGAATCACAAATTTGAGTTGTGAACTCTCCACACTCTGAGTGCCTTAGGGTTTTTCAAGGTGATGAATCCATATATGTAGTCAAAAACACATTTTAAATACAAAAGATCATAATTTGACCAAAAATTGTTTCGCCAAATTCCAACCAAAAACTCCAAAATGTATAATAGTGTGAAACACATAACAAATCTAGATCTAAAGCTTTGTAGATCCATTACCAGTGTAATTATAATATTCCAACACGCCCACTTAATCATGTTGCGAAGCATTTACAATACGGTTCCTTAATGTTTATCTTCTTATCCAATCTTCTATTTATTCATTTGTTGTCTTGGTCTTGATTTGAGTCATGTTCTCATCTTTAGTTCTTCATTCTTGGGATTGCTTGCTCCTTCCTTTTGTACCTACAGAAATCTGATCGTTGATGTCCATATAAAAGGAAATCCATCTATTGAGATACATGGGTGGCAACCATTGTACTCATCCATGACTTGGTCTCAACTATCACACATTCTAAGATTGCTTCACACATTTTCCCCTTGATAGAATATTGAATATCTCCAAAAACATTGGGTCAACATACAAGTACCTTCGACCGTGGTACCTATCCAAGTGGTTCATTCCAAAAATTGATCCTACATGCTCTCCATGCATGAGAGGGAGGACTCCATGTGTTACAAAATGTATGCTTAAATAACTTGCCTAAGGCTAGGCATTACAAATTGGACCAAAAAATCGATGGTGTTCGATACAACCAATAATGCATCCCTTCAACCATTATATCATTTCAATTCAAGTAAAACAAGTGTTTGAGTGTTGTACAACAACATCAAGATTAGCTTCATCATGTGCCCAAAACACAAGCCAATCACAGAAACTATGTTTTCTTACTAGAGTTATCACCTAATGACGATCTTGTTTACGAGAACTCATTCCATTCATCTTCTATTCTAACTTTATAACATTAGATATAAGTACAATTTAGATATTCAAACTTCCATTATCTACACTGGATTTTAGCCAAATGGGAAACTCTAGCAATCAAACAAATCACTGTACAAAATGTATGCTTAAATAACCTGCACAAGGTCAACCTTTATAATTTGGTCCAAAAATTGATGCAACACCTGCAACATTACATCATTTCAATTAAGGTACACTGTACAACAAGTATTTGAATGTTGTGCAACATCAAGGTTAGCCTCATCATGTGCCCAAAACATGAGCCAGTAGAAAAACTATGATTTCTTACTAGGGTTATCGCTTATTGTTAATCTAGTCTACTAGAGGTCATTCCATTCAGCTTTTGTACTAACTCTACAACCTTAGATATAAGTACGATATAGATATTTATACTTCCAATATCATTGTATTTTAGCTAAATGGGAAACTCTAACAATAAAAAATGAAATATTGAATTATGGCATCCAGAATTAAGTGAGTCGACACTTGTTTCTCACACTTACAAATATGATATGTATTTAAGTATATCTAAACACAAGATTTTGCAACACCTTCATGATCTCAGCAACACCTACAAAACACAATAGTTGCAACTTTCTTCTAAGATTTATAGTGTGGACAATATGCAACCAACAACAATATAGTCCTCCTACACAAAAATAGTAGACAAAAAAATTCTCCATCTTACAACTTTCACAATCTCTCTCTCAAAGCAACCTATGCTTTGACATTGATTGTTAGGAATAAAAAATGATGTGAGATGGAAAGAAGTAACCAATAACCAAAAAACAACTACATGGATGAGTTGTGACTCATCTCAACTTCATGGTATATCCTTGGCCACTTCGGCTGAGCCTGACCACTTGAGATGGCTTAAAATAGAGTTCACAAGCCTTTTTATAGGCTTCATTACACTTACATATATGTCTCTTGGTTGTTGCAAAATAAATAAAGTTGTTTTTGAGAAACATTTGTTGGCTTATAGGCAAGAGTAGTTCATATACAACCTTCCATCATAATTTGGTTTAAGCCAAAAAAATATGACACTTTTTTTCAAGGGAAGTTACACAAGTCATTCTAAATTCTAAAAAATCAACAAGTACAATTTTTTTCTAAAAGTTGAAAAGGTCTCTTCAAGGATAAATCCTTTTTCGTTTGTCTCATTTGTGATTAATGACCCTTATTGACACTTCTTGTAGGAGTAAGGCTTGGATAATTTATCTGTAGGTTGATTATATTCTTAAAACACATGTTTTATTGCTATATTTTCAAATGATTTTTTTCATTGATCTTCACCATGACTCATACAAACAATGGAATTTTCAAAGTGGTCTTTCCATTTGTTGATTCAATGACAATTTTGTTACAATCAAATACTTGTCGATTTACTAATTCCCTATAGGGTTTTGTTGATTTACTATATATTATAATATGTCATTACAACACAAAAAAGGATTATGTCTATTTGACTTACTCCTACAGGGTCACTTGTTATAGTCAAGAATGATAAATTAAGAATATGCTTGTTACACCTCATTGGTGTGAGAAAGGGTTTTCATTGTTTTCCTTACCTAGGGTTTTGGTGAGCTAGGGGATTGCAATAGTGTGGTGATAATCCTTTGATGTACATGAACATTGTCTTTATGCATATTAATGAATTTTTTAATCATCCACTACTTGTTTAAATTGTAGATTTGATTGTCAACCATTTAGATTCTTCATGGTGCGTAATTTCCAATAATATATTTTTTGCCAATTTAACACAAGTTAAGGGTAGATATGCTAAGTGATTTAATATTATAATTAAACAAGAAAAATGAATGTTTTATTGATGCTATTATAGGTTCCATTAGTGTTTTTAGATATGTTAAATGCATGATAAGATTGCCCTAGAGGGATGAAAGTCATTGGAACACATCGGTGTCTTATATCTTGAATTGCCTAGTCGATTAGGGGGGTTAAGGAATGGAATCTTGTTTGCTGTCAACAATGATTTGTTTATATTTCATAACAACCCTAAAGGATGAAAATTAATAGGGTTACTATTTAGGAAACCTCTTGTTTGAGAAGTGAGATTTTTGTTTTGCATTAAGACATTTGAATACACTATTTTTCTCATTATAGGTCAAATTAATGATGGAAAAGTACATCACTCTAAGATCAATAGAAGAGTGATTTGAAAAGGAATCAAAAGGTAATGGAAGGGGTTCAACAGTCTAGAAAGAAATTGTAAGGGCATTTGCCCTGATTGGGAAATGGCTATTAGAGGATGTTAAATTATCCTAAAACCAAATATCTAATCAAACTGATCAGATCTAGTTATTTGTGGGAATTATTAACTTTTGTATGTAATCAGAAATGAGAAAAACAAGCACAGATAGTGCATAATTATTTCTAGTCTTCTAGATTAGTTCATCATTTAAAATAATCACTACAATTTACAAGAGCTTCCTTACAAGGAAAATGGCTTTGAGAAATTAACCATGAAAACAACAAACCCGAAAATTTCAATCTTCATTGAAATCGAGGCAGCTTGCTGTACAATCTATATGACTGTACGAAATCTATATGAACGATTATACGACCTACTCCGGTTGGTTGTATGACTACCCTTTTCCTTGCTTATGATTGGTCGCCTTTTCTTTGGATAAACACTCGCTGCCTTTTGCTTGATGTACCATTGTTGAAATCCTCGCCAATGGCTGAAAATCAGATTAATTTTCTTCTTCACTCACGTGACTTGTGAAACAAATGCTCTCTGTTTCTTTGCCCCCTCCTTTTTTAAGTTTGACATGAGTAAAAAACCTAATATTCAACGGCTAAGATCTAATCATGAGATAAATGGCTCTATTTTAATTAAATCATAAAGTGACCCACTTTATTCATTTTATTAATCAAAAGTCACTTTAATGAAAAACCATTCACTTAATTAATTAATTAATAAAGTGAACTTCTAGAAAAAATCATAAGATACATTTAATGACGATTTCCATAAGTAGACACCCTCATGAAAATACTCGCCCGAGCTACAAACACTAACACTCCCTCTTAGCGAGGAAGGTATTTTCGACCACTCCAACTTCTCCTATGTAGAAATAAATTGGAGCTTGACTAGCCGCCATGTATCCTACCTCAGTTGAACTCAGTGCTATTGAGGTTTGCTTCCTACTGAATCAAGAAATAACCATTGACCCCAAACTAAAGCAGTACACCAAGGTGATCTTCTGATCTATATCACTGCCTTCCAGTTTGAATATGAGTACCTCTGCAACCTCACACAATCTCCACCAAGACAATGCAATACACAACCTAATGTTTCTTGAAAATATCCGAGCACGTGCTTTGCTACAATCCAATGAACCTGCCTTGGTTCCACTATGAACTAGCTCAGGGTTTTAACAACAAAGCTAATGTCTGGTTGAGTGTTGAATGGATACATCAATGAGCAAGTCAACTTCCAGTACTATCTAGAGTTAGCCAACTCTAAAATTGAAGAATCAATATTCTTTAGATTAATCACCATTAGAGTGGCCATTGGTATGCTATCCTACATCTTGAATCTCTTTTGCATCTCTGGAGTGTACTTCCCTTGTCCGAGGAGGATCTCGCTTGACTGCTACCAAACCTCAAGTCCTAGAATGTAATGCATCAACCCAATATCCTTCATCCCAAATTCTGACGCTAGATCTGACTTGCAACCTGCATTAGTCTCTCTACACCTCTTAGAATGAGATCGTCCACATACAACACCAAAATGAAGGTCTCAGATCCAACCAACAAGAAATATAGGTTTGGATATACCTCAATCTTGGTCAAGAATTTTCCCTACAAATAGGTATCAATCCTAGCATACCAGGCCTTGGGCACCTCTTTGAGTCTATACAAGACTTTACAACAGAACAAGATAATGACTGACTTGGTGGAGAGGGTTCTGAGCCTTGCTGAGAGACCTCATACGGTAGACAGTAAGACATCATCTCTTTAATTTGATGAGTTTGTTGACTTTTATGATGAGGGAGATTTGATTGAGGATTACCTCAATGATAATGGAACCGGGAGTGTTTCATTTACGGTATGGGATGATATTCAAAATGATGAGCATTGGTATAGATGAGCCAAAAAGGACACTGAGGAGTCTAGGGAGATAATAGCGAGTTGTATGGATTGAGGATTCAAAGCTCGAGAGATTAATGAAGGAAAAGGAGGGTAGGATAGTTTCCTATCCCTTATTATTGAGATAGGTTGCAAAAAAATATGGAGGGGTCGTTCCAGTAGATAGAGGACGGTTTCTAGCATTAGATAGAGCATATTCAAGAGAGCAGGGTACATCTTTAAGATTTGGAGTCAGATATGGAGTGTGGAGAGGTAGTCCTCAAGACTACTAGACTTCATCTTCTCAGTTAGTTCTTGGAGATGGGCTCATTGTCAATTGTTTAGGGTGGCGAGTATAAAGATATGTGAGTGCTTAGGAGAGGTACTTCTTGATTAGAAGATTTGAGATGATGGATTCTATGTGTAGAGATGTTTGGGATGACATTGGGATGTGCTGTGTTTGCACTTGTTTGGATGGCATGAGTTCTTGTGGATTTGGCGCTACGATCATATTAGCTACCTGATTAGCTAATGACACGAGGGGATCCAACACATGTCATTCTTATGAGAGCATTTGAAAGTTAAAATGATTGATGTAGTGTTAGGAAATGATCATTCGACACATGATTCATGTTGTTTGATAGGAGGTTGTTTGATGGCATGAGATGTTAGTTTGATGGACAATCTTCTTGAGGATGCAACACCTTGGTGATGGATGGATTGTCATGGGTGTTCATTTTTGAGGATGACAACATCTTTGAAATGGGGTAGGATGTTAGAGCCTTAGGGTTGAGCACCCGCAAGCGCCACAAGTTTGGTTGGTCAAGTTGCAAGACTAGATTGGCATCGCATGATTTGCAACGATTGTGCGACATTTGGCATTTCTTAGTCAAGTGAGTCGAGATGATTTTTCCCATGATCAAATGAGACAGTTGAGATGAGTGTGCTCGAGTGCAATGAGTTGAGTGGGGATAAGTTGGCTCAAGTGTTGAGCCTTGCCCAAATTTGAGGTTTCTTGTATGATGGATTGAGTAGGCTAGGTCATGCCAACTGAGCCCACACATCCCCACATTGGAGATTTCAACATGCATGGGTCGACTTCATGAGAAAGGAAGTCGACATGAGTATTTGTAGTGTTGGCTAGTGAGATGTGAAGTGTCGGCCAATCAAAGAGATGCATCGATTGGGCGGGAGAACTCTGTTTACTAGCCCATATGATGCATATATATTGAGAGTTGTGTCACTGAATTGGAAGGCAAGAAGAAAGACTTGGGAGGCAAGTTTGTAGGGCAAGGCAAGATGAGTAGTACGCAACTCAGAACTGTGTCACAATTTTGAGTTATGAAGGAGAGTAAAATGGAATTTGAGGTTCGCTCTACTCTCACGGATAAAGATGAGAAAAAAACTGGATCAACAAAAGTTGGAGAGGAGGTTTTGTGCATGAGTTGGATGAGAATAGTAGTTGAGGGATTGGAATTGTGATTGTAATAATAGACATAGATGTTTAGTCCTCTATTCTTTATATTGGTTAGCATTAGAGTGGCCATCGTTATGCTATGCTCCATCTTGAATCACTTTAGCATCTCTAGACTGTACTTTCCTTGTGCGAGGAGGATCTCGCTTGGTTGCTGCTAAACCTCAAGTCCCAGAAAGTAATGCGTTGACCTAATATCCTTCATCTCAAATTCTGACACTAGATTTGAATTCCAACCTGCATTAGTCTCTCTACACTTGTCAGAATGAGATTGTCCATATACAACACCAAAATGAGGGTCTCAAATCCAACCAATGAGAAGTATAGGTTGGGATCTGCATATAGGGATTTCTTAAGCCTGGATACATGCATCTCTCTGTCATGGACCTCAAACCCATGTGGTTGCTTGATGTAGAATTCTTCCTCAATGATGCGATTAAGGAAGGAAATCTTCACATCCATCTGATGGATGCTCCATCCCATCTCAAAAGCTATTGAAAGAACTACTCAAATAGAGGAGTATGTACCTTCAGGAGCAAGCATCTCCTCGTAGTCTACTCCCTTTTTGTGAGAGAACCCAAGAGCACCAAATCTGGCCTTATATTTCTCCGCTATTGGAAATCTCTACTCTTGGCTCCTCCTTTGGTTCCTCCTCTTGAGGCCCCTCTACAACTATTGGTAGGTCTTGAGATTTCCTAGATGCCAAGTTCTCCTCGAACTTGACACCTTCACTCAACATTGTCTTCCGTCGATCTATCAGGAAGATTCTATAAGCCTTCGAATCCTTGCAATATCCCACCATGATGCCCCTCTCACTTGATGGCTGCAACTTTGTCCTCTTTTTCTAGAGTTATGTGGGTATATATTGGAAAACCATATATCTAGAGATGTCCTATCTTAGGTTTATTTCCTGTGAATGCTTCCTCTAGTGTCTTATCCTCCAGAATCTAGTGTGGGCTTTGATTGTGCAAATACACAGCTTTGTTGCATGCTTGGATGATGAAAAACATCAACAAACTCTGATCATGGATCATGGTCTTCACCACACTAATGATACACTTGTTGTTCCTCTTTGCAACCCCATTCTAGTGTAGGCTGTAGGCAACTGTATTCTCCCTCTTGATCTCTGCTTCCTTGGAAAAATTAGTGAACTCATCAAAGGTGTATTCACCTTCATTACCTGTCCTCAACACCTTCGTTGTGGTCAAATTTTCCTAGAATTTGGTAGTGATTTGTTTGAATCAAAAATTTGAGTTGTGAACTCTCCACACTCTAAGTGCCTTAGGGTTTTTCAAGATGATGAATCCATATATGTAGTAACACATTTTAAATACAAAATATCATAATTTGACCAAAAATTGTTTCTCCAAATTTGTTAATTTTAGGTATGTTTTATGCTGATAGCAAATTTACTTCAATTTTCCATGTTAGCTCAATATAAATTTCAGATTAGCAATCACATTTAGCATGATAGTAAAATGTATATAGAACATAAACATAAATCGCCGAAGACAAGCCCAGACAAGAGGACATAAGATGTGGCGCTAGCCAGGGACAAACCCCAATGTCGGGAAACCCTTGATCAATTCTTCTTATATGTTCTCCATTAGTTCAGCAGAGAGAGAGAGATAGTACATATACATCAGAAGTCAACACTTTGACTTGACAAGATAAGAGAATAGATCTTCTCTAAGATGATGTCTCATGAGGTAGCTGATATGGACTTACGTGACTCCACCTTTCTATACCCATCACAGTGTTGCACCATCATACCATGCCCATCATCACTGAACTACACCATGCTGCACTACTGCCTAGCTGTACCTCATCATGTTGTACCCAACATGCTACTCCTCATCATCATGCTGCACACATCATACGGTTGCACCATATCATCATGCTACACCTCCTTGTGCTACATCTTCAAACTGTACATTCTTGTCCCCATCATGCTGCATCTCCTTGTGCTGCATCTTGATACACTTGTGTTGCACACCCTTGATTGCACTTAGCAGCCCTACCTATGGTGTTATGGCTTGCGGCATAGCACATACCATCCCTTGTGGAAAACTTATCCCAGATAGTGTACAATCATCATTAAAGCAGCAACATTTAACCTACAGAAATGTCAACGCTCGAACATGCTGCAATGTTGCAATTCTGGGACTGGTTAGGGTATTAACCACAGTCCCTAACAACCCATCAAAACTGGCCCAGAATTGCTCCTAATGACTGCAGTTGTCATCCAATGAGATGTTGCCCTTCATGCTGCCCCTTTGAGGTAGTTTCAAGCCCAACACTTTTAGCTATCTCCCTAACACAGTTGCGACATCCAAACAATCCCAAACAATAGTGTTGTCTTCTCATAAACTCTACCTAACTAACAGCACATGCCAACACCTAAACACATTCATTCTTCATGCTGTCATAGGGTTCCTTCTGCTGCAGCTAGGGCTCTTCTCTTTGCTTTGGCTAGGTCTTTTAGATCTGTGGCTAGGGCTCCTTTAAGGCCTCCTCATGATAGCAGATCTTGCTGTGTATAGAAGCTCTCTTAAACAGTGGATAGATCTCCCTTCACTGCGGCTAAGGAGCCTCTTTTGCTTACGGTTAGGGCATCCCTCTTTGCTACATATAGGGTCTCTTTATTGCTGAATGGAGTCTTCCTTTTCTAGCGTATAAGGCCTCCTAGACTGCTGCCAGATGTCTCCTTTGAAATGAAACCAGACCTTCACAAGACTGTTGCTAGATGTTGCTTTCAACTGCGGCTAGGCTTCATAATTACAACAGCTAGAGCATCCTTCTTTTGCTGCGTAAAGGGTATCCTTCTAGACCTGCGTTTAGGGCTTCATCCTCTTAGCTCTCTCTTGCCACTAAAAGCCAAAACAAGTGGAGAGAAATCAAGAGTGAAGTGTGTGTCTAAATGACTATCAAGCCACCTCCTTTTATACTAAAACATTGAGCACAAGTGGGAGTTATTTGGTTGCTGGCCGACCTTAACGAATTGTCCCATAACACAAATAAATTCATATCTCCATGAATACTTATTGGAAGCAGATGATCTTTAAATCAATCCTACACCTCTCGATGAGAGGAATCCAAGAAAAATACTTATTGGAATCGGATGATCATTAGATCAATCCTACACCGCTCAATGAGAGGAATCCAAGAAAAATATCAGCTGCCATAAATAAGATGACCCACATGGAGTTTGGCCCTAGTTGCCAATTTTAACACTCCCTCTCGAGTCTCAATTAGGGAGAACTCCATCCGCTGATCCATCTGCTAGAGTGTGCTATCTCTGCCATCAGTGCCTTGCATTGCTCTACTGAACCATGAAGAAGAAGAATTGATCGTGAATGTCTCATACCATTCTCTACTGACCCAAAGTTAGTCCCATATGAAGAGAGTGTGTCATACCACTCTTACTGATCCTAGATCAGTTCCAAAAGAGAGTGAGTTATATCACGCTTACTGACTCGAAGTCAGTTTCATTGATCCTATATCAATATAAAAAAGAGAGTGTCTCAAACCACTCATATTGACCCAAAGTTAGTTTAATTGATCCCAGATCAATATCATCCTAGCATAGGGAGTACAGTAGTAACATGATGTGTCTATCGGTATTACTATGGTCCCTATCCTCATTTCCCTACTCATTGGCCAGATGAGAGGTACTTCCCATGATTTCGAGACTGCATGGGTAGGATGTCTCAGTAGGAGAAGGATGAACCATTCATGTTGCCTACATGTCGCAAGGGTTATCCCAAGGGAAGGCTGAACCACTCACCCTGTACACAACAGATCACTAGGGGAAGGCTAGACCACTCACGCTATGACTCTATCTTGGCAGGAGAAGGATGAACTACTCATCTTGCCTACATAGAAAACCACTTGGGGAAGGCTGAACCACTCACCCTATGGTTCCTCATCGCTCCACAATGTACCCCCAAGCCCCCCTGGAGCTCCTAGAGTTCAATATCCATATCACATAGGACCCTTAGGGGAGAGTCTCTCCACGGCTCCTAGTTGTTCTCAGAAAGCCACAAATTTGACCTTTCCCAGGGGCTTCGGTAGAATGTCGGCGACCTGCACATTAGTCCTAATGCAATGGAGCCTTCTTGCTCATCGACGTACCATATCCCAGATAAAGTGGTACCTGATGTCTATATGCTTGGAGTGATCATAGAATACGAGATTCCTCAACAATCAAATCCCCCTTTGGTTGTCACAGAAGATCACGGTGGTATCTAGCATGTGTCCAAACAACTTACTAAAGAGCTTCCTCAACCAGACAGCTTCATACAAGGTCATACTCACAGCTATGTATTCGGTCTCAACAGAGCTTAAAGCAACCTACTTCTGTGTCCTGCTCATCTAGGATATCAAGGTAGAACCCAAAGAGAACCAGCATCCAGAAGTGCTTTTGCAATCCTTCACACTGCCTGCCCAGTCAACATCAGAATAATCATGTAGTTTCACATTTCTGGCATTGTATCTCGATCCATGAGAGATTGTTCTTTGAAGATATCTCAAATGATTCTTGGCACCAATCCAGTGAGGCTCAACCATATATGAGCTCAACATGCTAATTTCAAAACATATATCCGGACGAGAGTTCACCAAGAACATCAATGCTAGTATGAGTTTATGAAACTTAGAGGCATTTCCAAAATCAGGTCTGGCATCACTATCACATAACTTTTGAAAGTTAAGCTCCATTGAGGTAGTCACGGGCTTGTAGTTTACCATTCCAAATCTAGAATCCAACTTCCTCTTACTTTTGCAAATGAGAGGGTCTGCACCTGTCACGAAGAGGTCATCCTCATAAGGTGCCGATATGAGAGGTCTATCATCCACAACCTTCAAGCAATGGTTTGGATCAGCTTCACTCCTAGTGAATCTCAGCTTCATCAGATAGCTGTCTATCCTTTCATACCAAGTCCGGGTTGCTTTGCTTCAAACCGTAGAGGGCTTTCTTCCACTTGCATACAAGAGATTCCCGATCATGAATCTCAAACCCCTCGGATTGTTCCAAACTTGTGGACCCGCTACATGAGGGGAATGGTCCCTTTGTAATATTTTTCTTTGGTACATCTCGGACATGTACCTTCATGCTCTTGAATTCAGGCATCCCTGTCACCATCTGACTCACACCGTGTAGGGCCCATAGATCTCCGGTGCTATAGAAGAGATGTGTCAATCGACATGGTCCCCAATGGACTTTTTGCAACTTGATATGAATTGCCAACCCTGAACCCATGAGTAAAAGCATCTTTGAAAATTCCATTTTTAAACATGTACCTTTCCATCGATGAATGCCACCCTGAAACCTTTGATTTCCATTGCCGAAATGGACACCAAGTTCTTCCTGAGATTAGGTACATAAAGAACTTCTTGTAAATGAATTGTGTTTCCCTCATTTAATTGAGGGGTAACATTCCCTACACCCTTTCCGAGAAAGGTGAGATTGACTCCAAGTATAATCCCACAATTGTTTCTATCTCTACCAAATTAGAGAGACCATCCTTCTATCCGATGAAGTGCCTTGAAGCACTACAATCAATGATCTGAAAATCACTCGTGAATGATCTCAGTTAAATAATTAACGAATGAAGGTATTATGGATCTTGCTGCGTATAGAAGCTCTCCTAAACGGTGGATAGAACTCCCTTCACTGCGGCTAAGGAGCCTCTTTTGCTTACGGTTAGGGCATCGCTCTCTGCTGCGTATAGGGTCTCTTTGTTGTTGAATGGAGTCTTCCTTTTCTAGTGTATAAGGCCTCCTAGACTGCTACCAGATGTCTCCTTTGAATTGCAGCCAAACCTTCACAAGACTGCTACTAGATCTTGCTTTCAACTGCGGCTATGCTTCATAATGACAATGGCTAGGGCGTCCTTCTTTTGCTCCGTATAGGGTCTCCTTCTAGACCTGCATTTAGGGCTTCATCCTCTTAGATTTCTTTTGCCACTAAAAGCCAAAATAAGTGGAGAGAAATCAATAGTGAAGTGTGTGTCTAAATGACTATCAAGCCACCTCCTTTTATACTAAAACATTGAGCACAAGTGGGGGTTATTTGGTTGATGGCTGACCTTGACGAATTGTCTCATAATGCAAATAAATTCATATCTCCATGAATACTCATCGGAATCAGATGATCTTTAGATCAATCCTACACCAATCGATGAGAGGAATCCAAGAAAATATTAGTTGCCATAAATGAGATGACCCACATGGAGTTTGGCCCTAGTTTCCAATTTTAACAAAATTCCAACCAAAAACTCCAAAATGTATAATAGTTAGAAAACACCTAACAAAACTAGATATAAAGCTTTGAAGATCCATTAACAATGTTTGCTAAGTATTTACAATATGGTTCCTTAATGATTATCTTCTTATCCATCTTCTATTTATTCATTTGTTGTCTTGGTCTTGATTTGAGTCATGTTCTCATCTCTAGTTCTTCATACTTCGGATTGCTTGCTCCTTCATTTTGTACCTACATAAATCTGATCTTTGATGTCCATATAAAAAGAAATCTATCTATTTAGATACATGGGTGGCAACCATTGTACTCACTAGTTCTATGGAAAATCTTTTCATTTGCATGTTAGATTCCTCAGCCATGACTTGTTCTCAACTATCACACATTCTGAGATTGCTTCACACATTTTTCCTTAATAGAATATTGAACATCTCCAACAATGTTGGGTCAAAATACGAATACCTATGACCATGGTACCTATCCAAGTGGTTCATTCCAAAAATTGATCCTACATGCTCTTCATGCATGAGAGGTAGGATTCCATGTGTTACAAAATGTATGCTTAAATAACCTGCCGAAGGCTAGACATTACAAATTGGATCAAAAACTCATGGGTGTCAGGTACAACTGATCATGCATCCCTTCCAACATTATATCATTTCAATTCAAGTACAACAAGTATTTGAGTGTTGTACAACAACATCAAGATTAGCTTCATCATGTGCCCAAAACACGAGCCAATCAAAGAAACTATGTTTGCTTACTAGGGTTATCACCTAATGTCGATCCTGTTTGCAAGAACTCATTCCATTCATATTCTATTCTAACTTTATAATGTTAGATAAAAGTACAATTTAGATATTTAAACTTCCATTATCTACACTGGATTTTAGCCAAATGGGCAACTCTAGCAATCAAACAAATGATTGTACAAAATGTATGCTTAAATAACTTGCATAAGGTCAGCCTTTATAATTTGGTCCAAAAACTTGAGGATGTTAGGTACAATTAATGATGTAGCACCTGCAACCTTACATCATTTCAATTCAGGTACAACAAGTATTTGAATGTTGTGCAACATCAAGGTTAGCCTCATCATGTGCCCAAAACTTGAGCTAGTAGAAAAACTATGATTGCTTACTAGGGTTATCGGTTAATGTTAATCTAGTCTGCTAGAGGTCATTCCATTCAAATTTTGTACTAACTCTACAACTTTAGATATAAGTACAGTATAGATATTTATACTTCCAATATCATTGTATTTTAGCCAAATGGGAAACTCTAACAATAAAAAAAAGAGATTGAACTATGACATCCAGAATAAAGTGACTCGACACTCATTTCTCACACTTACAAATATGATATGTATTGAAGTATATCTAAACTCAAGCTTTTGCAGCACCTTCATGATCTCAGCAACACGTGAAAAACACAACAGTTGCAACTTTCTTCTAAGATTTGGAGTTTGGACAATCTGCAACCAACAACAATATATTCCTCCTACACAAAAATAGTAGACAAAAAAATTCTCCATCTTACAACTTTCACAATCTCTCTCTCAAAGCAACCTATGCTTTGACATCGATTGTTAGGAATAAAAAATGATGTGAAATGGAAATAAGTAACCAATAACCAAAAAACAACTACATGGATGAGTTGTGACACATCTCAACTTCATGGTATAAAAAATGATGTGAAATGGAAATAAGTAACCAATAACCAAAAAACAACTACATGGATGAGTTGTGACTCATCTCAACTTCATGGTATATGCTTGGCCACTTCGGTTGAGCCTGACCACTTGAGGTAGCTTAAAATTGAGTTCACAAGCCTTTTTATAGGCTTCATTACACTGACATCTATGTCTCTTGGTTGTTGCAAAAGAAATAAAGTAGTTGTTTGAGAAACATTTGTTGGCTTATAGGCAAGAGGAGTTCATATACAACCTTCCATCATAATTTGGTTTAAGCCACCAAAATATGACACTTTTTTTCAAGCGTAGTTACACAAGTCATTCTAAATTCTAGAAAATCAACAAGTACAAGTTTTTCTAGAAGTTGAAAAGGTCTCTTTAAGGAGAAATCCTTTTTCATTTGTCTCATTTGTGATCAATGACCCTTATTGACACTTCTTGTAGGAGTAAGGCTTGCATAATTTATCTGTAGTTTGATTCAATTCTTAAAACACATGTTTTATTGCTATATTTTCAAATGATTTTTTTCGTTGATCTTCACCATGACTGATAGGAACAATAGAATTTTCAAAGTGGTCTTTCCATTTGTTGATTCAATGACAATTTTGTTACAATCAAATACTTGTCGATTTACTAATTCCCTATAGGGTTTTGTTGATTTACTATATATTATAATATGTCATTACAACACTAAAAAGGATTATGTCTATTTGACTTACTCCTATAGGGTCACTAGTTATAGTCAAGAATGATAAATTAAGCATATGCTTGTTACACCTCATTGGTGTGAGAAAGGGTTTTCATTGTTTTCCTTACCTAGGGTTTTGGAGAGCTAGGGGATTGCAATAGTGTGGTGATAATCCTTTGATGTACATGAACTTCGTCTTTATGCATATTAATGAATATTTTAACCATCCACTATTTGTTTAAATTGTAGATTTGGTTGTCAACCATTTAGATTCTTCATGGTGCGTAATTTCCAATAATATATGTTTTGCCAATTTAACATAAGTTAAGGGTAGATATGCTAAGTGATTTAATATTATAATTAAACAACAAAAGGAAAGTTTTATTGATGTTATTATAGGTTCCATTAATGTTTTTAGATATGTTATATGCATGATAAGATTTCCCTAGAGGGATGAAAGTCATTGGAACACATCGGTGTCTTATCTCTTGAATTGCCTAGTCGATTAGGGGGGTTAAGGAATGGAATCTTGTTTGTTGTCAACAATGTTTTCTTTCTATTTCATAACAACCCTAAAGGATGAAAATTAAATATTATAATTAAACAACAAAAGGAAAGTTTTATTGATGTTATTATAAGTTCCATTAATGTTTTTAGATATGTTATAAGCATGATAAGATTTCCCTAGAGGAATGAAAGTCATTGGAACACATCTGTGTCTTATCTCTTGAATTGCCTAGTCGATTAGGGGGGTTAAGGAATGGAATCTTGTTTGTTGTCAACAATGTTTTCTTTCTATTTCATAACAACCCTAAAGGATGAAAATTAATAGGGTTACTATTTAGGAAACCTCTTGTTTGAGAAGCGAAATTTCTGTTTTGCATTAAAACATTTGAATACACAAATTTACTCATTATAGGGAAAATTAACGATGGAAGGGGTTCAACAGTCTAGAAGGAAATAGTAAGGGCGTTTTCCTTGATTGGGAAATGGCTATTAGAGGATGTTAAATTATCCTAAAACCAGTTATCTAAGCAAACTGATCAGATCAATTATTTTTGGGAATTATTAACTTTTGTATGCAATAGTAAATGAGAAAAATAGTCATAGACAATGCATAATTATTTCTGGTCTTTTAGATTAGCTCATCATTTAAAATAATCTCTACAATTTACAAGAGCTCCCTTACAAGGAAAATGGTTTTGATAAATTAACCAAGAAAACAACAAACCCGAATCTTACAACTTTCACAATCTCTCTCTCAAAGCAACCTATGCTTTGACATCCTATTGTTAGGAATAAAAAATGATGTGAGATGGAAATAAGCAACCAATAACCTAAAAACAACTACATTGATGAGTTGTGACTCATCTCAACTTTGTCTTATATCCTTGGCTACTTTGGTTGAGCCTGACCACTTGAGGTAGCTTAAAATAGAGTTCACAAGCCTTTTTATAGGCTTCATTACACTGACATCTATGTCTCTTGGTTGTTGCAAAAGAAATAAAGTTGTTGTTTGATAAACGTGTGTTGGCTTATAGGCAAGAGGAGTTCATATACAACCTTCCATCAAAATTTGGTTTAAGCCACCAAAATATGACATTTTTTTCAAGTGTAGTTACAAAATTCATTCTAAATTCTAGAAAATCAACAAGTACAAGTGTCTTCTAGAAGTTGAAAAGGTCTCTTTAAGGAGAAATCTGTTTTCATTTGTCTCATTTATGTTCAGTGACCCTTATTGACACTTCTTGTAGGAGTAAGTCTTGGATAATTTAGTTGTAGGTTGATTCAATTCTTAAAAGACATGTTTTATTGCTATATTTTCAAATGATTTTTTTCGTTGATCTTCACCATGAATCATAGGAACAATAGAATTTTAAAAGTGTTCTTTCCATTTGTTGGTTCAATGGCAATTTTGTGACAATCAAATACTTGTCGATTTACTAATTCCCTATAGGGTTTTGTTGATTTACTATATATTATAATATGTCATTACAACACTAAAAAGGATTATGCCTATTTGACTTACTCCTAGAGGGTCACTAGTAATAGTCAAGAATGATAAATTAAGCATATGCTTGTTACACCTCATTGGTGTGAGAAAGGGTTTTCATTGTTTTCCTTACCTAGGGTTTTGATGTACATGAACTCTGTCTTTATGCATATTAATGAATTTTTTTAACCATCCACTACTTGTTTAAATTGTAGATTTGATTGTCAACCATTTAGATTCTTCATGGTGCATAATTTCCAATAATATATGTTTAGCCAATTTAACATAAGTTAAGGGTATATATGCTAAGTTATTTAATATGATAATTAAACAACAAAAGGAAAGTTGTATTGATGTTATTATAGGTTGCATTAATGTTTTTAGATATGTTATATGCATGATAAGATTGCCCTAGATGGATGAATGTCATTGGAACACATTGCTGTCTTATCTCTTGAATTGCGTAGTTGATTGGTGTCACAATTCTGAGTCATGAAGGAGAGCATAATTGAATTTTAGGTTCGCTCTACCCTCACGGATAAAGAATATAAGCAAATTGAATAAACAAAAGTTTGCGAGGAGGTTCTTTGGATGAGTTTCGTGAGTATAGTAGTTGAGCGATTGGAATTGTTATTGTAATAGCAGACATAGATGTTTAGTCCTCAATATTATTTAGATTGGTAAACATTAGAGTGGCCATCGTTATGCTATGCTCCATCTTGAATCACTTTAGCATCTCTAGATTGTACTTTACTTGTGTAAGGAGGGCTCACTTGGTTGCTGCTAAACTTCAAATCCCAGAAAGTAATGCGTTGACCTAATATCCTTCATCTCAAATTTTGACACTAGATTTGACTTCCAACCTGCATTAGTCTCTCTACACTTGTCAGAATGAGATTGTCCATATACAACATCAAAATTAGGGTCTGAAATCCAACCAAGGAGAATTATAGGTTGGGATTTGTCTCACTCTAGGTGAAGCCTATGCCTTGCAGATAACTGCTAGTCCTAGCATACTAGGCCCTGGGCACCTGTTTGAGTCCATATAGGGATTTCTTAATCCTGCATACATGCGTCTCTCTGTCATGGAACTCAAACTCCTTTGGTTTCTATATGTAGAATTCTTCCTCAATGATGTGCTCAAGGAAGACAATCTTCACATGCATCTGATGGATGCTACATCCCATCTCAAAAGCTATTGAAATAACTACTCAAATAGAGGGCTATGTACCTTCAGGAGCAAGCATCTCCTCCTTTTCTACTCCCTTTTTGTGAGAGAAACCAAGAGCACCAAATTTGGCCTTATATTTCTTCACTATTGGAAATATCTACTCTTGGCTCCTCCTTTGGTTCCTCCTCTTGAGACCCCTCTGCAACTATTGGTAGGTCCTGAGATTTCCTAGGTTCCAAGTTCTCCTCGAACTTGACACCTTCACTAAACATTGTCTTCCGTCGATCTATCAGGAAGATTTTATAAGCCTTCGAATCCTTGCAGTATCCCACCATGATGCCCCTTTCACTTGATGGCTACAACTTTGTTCTCTTTTGCAGAGATATGTGGATTAAGCTTGGAAATCGTATATCTAGATATTTCCCATCTTAAGTTTCTTTCTTGTGAATGCTTCCTCTAGTGTCTTATCCTCTAGAATCTGGTGTGGGCTCCTATTGTGCAAATACACAGCTTTGTTTGCATGCCTCGATGTTGAAAAACATTAGCAAACTCTGATCATGGATCATGGTCTTCACCGCACTAATGATACACTTGTTGTTCCTATCTGCAACCCCATTCTGCTGTAGGTTGTAGGCCACTATACTCTCCCTCTTGATCCATGCCTCCTTGGTGTTGAAAAGTGTAACTAGCTTCGGTCTTCATAATGACATGTAATTGTGAATTTTATGTAAGAGATGTAAAAAAGAAAAATAGAATTATTGTAATGCTTGCATCATGGGTTTCATGAGCAAGAGATTTTATTTTAGTATAAGCCAATGTTCTTAAAACTGGAACCGGTGATCAGATCGGTCCACCTAATGAACCTGTTTACCGACTGGAACCGGTCGAACCGGGACTGGTTAGGTCTAAACCAACTGGTTTTAGAAAAATACATTAAACAATTAATTTTTAATAAAACAAAACTATTTTTAAGATTTAAAACCATGATTCCAAGCCAATAAAGACAAAATATGCAAAGTTTTCTCATTTATATACCACGTAAAGGTGAATATATCAAAATGGCACCGAGTGGAATACATATTATCGAAAAAATAGTAAAATACATAAGCAATGACTCAAATAAACAATTTGTTTGGTTTGCAATTTTATTGCCATAAAAGAACCCTTTATCTTGCACTGAATCACCACGATGAAAATATATGGTTGTTCATTAATAATGAAAAATGGTTCACCTGCCTCCACCATGTTTGGCTCTCTGAGATCATCAAAGATAGACCCTACAATGCTTTCTCTGTGCTTCATGAGATGGTCTTTGATGCTAATTGGAATTGGAGTAATTGAGTATGCCAAGTAGACATTTCTTTATTAAACTCTCAATATCCATGTCAAAGATAAGATCTCCACAAACAAACCAGTAATGCAACTGCCATCTATGCCTTACAATAAAAAAGAGTGTCAAAATCCTCATCCTCTTGGCCATCATGCTCTTCATTACATGAGGGAACGATAACACCTAAAAGGTTTTCATCTTTAGGGTTCTTCTACAAAATATACCCTCTCCAAATCATCAAAAGAATCATTACTAAATTTAGAAACTTGGAAGGGAATATGACTTACCAAGCCCTTTCCTTCATGCAAGTGTATCTCATCATTACAATGTGCTTCATTTGAGACATGATGACATGCATACTATTTAATAGAAACATGGGGTGCTACAACAAGGCCTTCGTCACACTTTTCTTCCTTGGATCTGAAATCTCATGCATATATGGTTCAAGTGATGAGAGAGAATTCTGATCATCCTCATACAATTCATTTCCAAGCTTCCAATCTTTTCAGAGATAGGATCCCCAAAAGCAAACCAGCAATACAAATGGTGGAGGTTGGCATGGCAGGTAACTAGCTGGTTTAGGACTGAACCAGCCGGTTTGACTACAAACCGGCCAGTTCCATCCTAAACAGGTCGGTTAGGACTAGTTAGGGCCAAAACTTTATGAGATTTCCTTCCTGACCAGGTTTTTTAGCCGGTTCCAACTGGTGGCCTTGCTGATCGGTCGATTAGACCGGTAACCGATTAGTTAGTTTGGTTTTAAAAACATTGGTATAAGCTCCAATTAAGAGCCCTTAGGAATTTTTTCAACTAGTCATAAAAGTCTAAAGAGTCATTGTCATGTAATGAAGACATGTTACACATTGTAGAGAGTCACACTTATCTATGTAAAGTCATCCTCCAAGACCTTGTCACTAGCCCTCTTGAAGTCGGCTTACAATGAAAGGATAAATATAGAAGATGATGTCGACCCTCCTCCAAGTGATCATGTCAGCTTAAGGGACAAGGGAAAACGTGTGTATATAGCAGTGCTCGACCTCATTTGAAGGCAAGTAGTTCAGTGAAGCAAGTCTCCAAAAGGAAGTGCGCATTACATCTCAGAAGAAGTCTCTAAGCCAGCGAGAAACAAAGGAATATAGCGAAGGAGAGGGTCATCTTTAGACAACTGTTTTTGGGTCAGATTGTAATATCCCTCAAACCCCAGCTAAACTCCAACCAAATACGTGCAAATGATACAATAACCCAAAAATGACAAAATAACGGTGGTACAACATATAATAATGTAAACAGGAAATATAAGCAGATACTCAAGAAATGCAGCGTAAAATGCTAAGCCATTTTATTATATTGAGCAATAAGATAAGTACAGGAGGTGATCATAAAGATGGCACCTCGACTTGCACAAGGCAAGTTAAGAAATACTCTCAGAATAACAAATAATGGCCTCTCTGCGTGGATGCTATTGCTGCTTCTAGGAAACAACTGATGATTTGGGGCTCCTCCCCTCCTCGAAATATGTTGAAACTCTGGATTCGGTCTCTACCCAAGAAACCCAGAAAAACTCAGAAAGCTCTCCTGGAATAGCCGACCCCCGAAAATCACCCCCCATGGGGTTCTCCGTAGTTCCTCAAAGCTCTGTGCTGCCACTTAAGGAAACCCCTCTGAACTCCGCCTAAAACCCTACAAAAAAATCCTCCAATAGACAAGGGCTGGTCCCCTGCTCAATCACCCAGCATAAATCCTCCTGCAAACCCCAATCGAACACTATTGCCAAAAAGAACTGCATCCCTCTCTCAGTGCTGCATAGTCCTCCAAAACGATGATGAAACTGTTGCTGATATGCTGATAAAACTACTACTCAAATGCCAATGGAAATACCTTGTGCGAGCAGGAACTAGAAGTCCCCTGGGGCTAAGGGTGAGATCTCTGAATAGAGGCACTCAATGCACTAAACAGTGCTGCAGACTAGCTAAATAGCTAGCGTGCTCAGAAGTCGAAACGACTAGCTCAAAATGCACATAATTGAATGATCAAAATGAGGGGACTCCTCTTTTATTTTATAGCCTTTGCCTCTCTCAATGCCAAGGCTCACCTCCTCCTGCATGATTCCCCTCTTTCCACATGTTCCTTTCCTCCTGCACAGTCCCTCCATGTGTCTGCGTGGGCCCCATTTCTGCGTCCCCCTTTGGCCCCTTTGGCTCCCCTTTAAGTCACAACGTTGTGATACTAGGATGTGACTTTTTATTCTAAAAGTGAGTTATGTCCCCCTTCCTCACTTTTTTTTATTGATAGATAACTATAGAAGGCAAAAATCGAACAAAACTGAATACTCCAATTAGCCATGGCTAATTAGGAATACAGTCTCCCCCGGCAAAATGTTGCTTGTCCTCAAGCAACTGAAGTGATGGATGCTGTAAGATCTTCTCACTCTCCCAAGTGGCATCCTCATCCAAAAAATTCTTCCACCTCAGCAAGAATTCCCGGACCATCCTGCTCTGCAACTACCTCTCCCTGGTATCAATGATAGCCTCTGGCTGCAATAACAAATGCCCCTCATCATCCATGGGTGGTAGCTCATTTGTCACTGTCACCTGCTGCCCCAATGCCTTCTTCAATCATGATACATGAAAAATGTTATGAATCTTGCTGCCTTGGGGCAGCTCCAACTCATATGCAACCTGTCCAATCCTGCGTATCACCCTGTATGGCCCATAAAAGTGAGGCTTGAGCTTCTCAGCCCCCTTTTGCTTCAGTGACGACTGTCGGTATGGTTGTAATCGTAGGTAGACCATGTCCCCTACCTCGAATTGCCTCTCCACCCGACCCCTCTCGGCATACAACTTCTGCTGGTTCTGTGATGTAGCCTTGTTATCCTTGAGAGCTCGGAAGATATCCTGACTCTCTTGGATCCAAATCTTGGCTCTAGGAGCCCTGCTATCACCAAACATCACATCAACAAAAGATAAAGGATGATACTCATATAAGGCATAGAATGGTGACATACCAATGGACATGTGATGTGAAGTATTGTAGTAGTACTCCTCTAGATGTAGCCACTTCAGCCATGCTTGCTGCTGCCCACTGACATAGTTATGTAAGTAGCCCTCCAACGACTTGTTAACTATCCCTGTCTGCCTGTTCGTCTGTGGGTGATAATTGGTACTCGGTGTCAACTCCGTCCCCACCAACCGGAAAAGCTCCTGCCAAAACCCGCCCATGAAATGACTGTCCCTGTCACTGACGATGGTCTTAGGAAGACTGTGTAGCCTGAAGATCTCTTTGAAGAATAGCTCGGCCACCTGTGCTGCTGTATAGTGTGGGGACATGGCAAAAAAATGTGCATACTTTGTTAGTCGATCAACGACGACAAAGATACAATCCTTGCCCTATACCATGGGAAACCCTGTGATGAAGTCTATTGAAATACTCTCCCATTTCCCCTTCGGAATGGGAAGAGGCTGCAATAAACCCGTGGGATGGCTCATCTCTCCCTTGTTCCTCTAGAAAACATTACACTCTCGGATGTGTTGGAGTACGTCCTCCTTGAGGCCCTTCCATGAGAACCTCTCTCTAATTGCCCTGTAGGTTTTGGTAAACCCCTGATGGTCTACGAAAGGTGAATCATGTGATGCCTGGAGTATCTTCTTCTTGTGCTGAGACCCCTCAATCAAGAAGATCCGGTCCCTATAATAGATGATCTCGTCGACCACCCTGTACCTGTCATCTGCCACCTGCCCATCCAGAACCTCACATGCAAACTTGTCCTTGGAGTACTCCACTAAGACTCGAGCCCTCCAATCTGTATCCAAGCTCACAAGAGACAACATGGCTGGTCTACGTGAAAGGGCATCTGCTACCACATTGTTCTTACCCTTGACATACTCAATGTCCAATTCATATGCTTGGATCTTATTGATCCACTTCTATTGCCTCTCTTGTAGTTGCTTCTGCTCCAAAAAGAACTTGAGGCTGTTGTGATCAGTCCTCACCCTGAACCTGTTACCCACCAAATATTGTTGGTACTTAGCCAATGCATGCATGATGGCCAGCATCTCCTTGTTGTATATGGAATACAACCTCTCATGCGGAAGGAGCTTCCAGATCTCAAAGGCTATAGGTTGACCTCCCTGCATCAATACTGCGCCGATCCCCTCTCTCGACGCATCACACTCCAAGACAAATGGCTGTGTGAAATCTAGCAATGCAAGCACTGGGTAGTTGCTCATAACCTCCTTGAGCTTGTCAAAGGCTTGCTATGCTAAATCTGACCATTTGAAAGCCCCCTTCCTCATCAAATCTGTTAAGGGTGCAGCAAGCTGTGAGAAACTCTTGACGAACTTCCGGTAGTAAGTACAAATAACAATGAATCCTCGAAGTTCCGTCACGTTTCTCGGCTCTGACCATTGTCTGATGGCCCTGATCTTCTCCTCATGGACCCTCACTCCGTCCACCCCTATGATGTGTCCCAGATACAACATGTCCGTCAATCCATACTCACACTTGGAGAGTTTGGCATAGAACTGTTGCTCCTGTAAGATACACAATATTGTCTCAATGAGCTGGAGATGCTCCTCCCAAGTCCTGCTGTAAATGAGAATGTCATCGAAGAATACCAACACAAACTTCCTCAAGTGGCTACGGAAGATGTGATTCATGCAGGACTGAAATGTAGCTGGGGCATTGGTTAGCCCAAAAGGCATCACCAAGAACTCAAAGTGCCCATAGTGACACCTGAAGGCAGTCTTGGGAATGTCCTGCTCCCTCATGCGAATCTGATGGTACCCAGATCTCAAATCAATCTTTGAGAAGAAACTTGCCCCACTCAACTCGTCCATCAACTCATCAATCCTGGGTATGGGGTACCTGTTCTTAAGGGTCTTCTTGTTCAAGGCCCTGTAGTCAATGCACATCCTCAATGTACCGTCCTTTTTCTTCACCAACACCACAGAAGAAGCAAAAGGACTCGTGCTCGGTCGGATATGCCTAAGAGCCAACAAATCCTGGATAACCCACTCAATCTCATCCCGATAGGCCTTAGGGTGCCTATAGGGGTGGTAATCACGGCCTGTATGCCTTGCTCAAGCTCGATGGTGTGCTCAAACCCCTGATCCAGCGGTTATCCTTGTAGAATCTCCCTAAACGCTATGGCATACCGATCAAGGATAGACTGTATCTTTGGATGCATCATCTGCCCTGAAGTCCTTGCCTCTGATGCACACAGCTCCACAGCTCACTCTATGTCCCCCTTTTGGAAGACTGCCTCCATTCGATGAGCCGAAATAGTCTGAGGCGAATATGTGTGTTGTCCCTGTATCTTCTCATGTCTCCCTGTCTTCTCATCATCCCACTCCATCTCTAGGGTATTCCAATCTGTCGTGACCTTCCCTAGAGTGATAAGCCACTGAACACCCAGTATCATGTTGGTGTCCGGAATATCGACCACGAAAAAGTGGTCAGTCAATGTGTAGGTGCCCCTTGTCACTGAAATCTTTGGAACATAACGAGCACACGTCATGATCTGATCTCCTGGGACCAAGATTGAAAACACATTGAAGCTCTCTATCTGTATACCTCTCCGCTCAACCATCTAGGCATCGATGAAGTTGTGGGTCGCCCCACTATCCACCAAAACTGATACTTGCTAGCCACGTACTGTGCCCCGTACACGTAGCATCAGATACTTGAGAACTCCTCGCAATGCTGCAAGGGCCCCTCCGGTGGGTGCAAAAGATGCACCACCTGCTGCTGGCGATGGTGGTGGAAAAGGTCCCTATACGGCATGGCTATCTCTTGCCTCCACATCATCCTTGTCATCCTCTTCTCCACTGCTCTTGGAGAAGACCTCAATAAAATGTGCTTTACCAGCAGCACATCTATGTCCTGGTGCCCATGGCTCCTGACAAGTGAAGCACAACCGCTTCTTCTTCAACTCCCTCCTGGCATCATCGTCAAGCTGTACTCGTCCTGGATTCCCCTTTGGAGGTGGAATCCTCACATCCTTCCCCTTAGACTGAAAAGTTTGTCTCTGGGGGTAAGGTGTCCGAGTCCTAGGTAAGACATCTTGTAAGTCCCGGGTCCTCCTGATAGCGTCCTAGACTATGGCTGGTCTAGTGGATCGGACTAAACCTCGAAGTGGCTCTGATAACCCCTCAACATACATATAGACCCTCCGTGCCATGGATAGGTTTGGCACCATCACATAGACCCTCAAGAAATCTGCAATGTAGGTCTCTGGGCTCCTTGTCTGTTTGAGCCTGGTCAGCTCAACAAAATGCTGCTCTGGATCCCTCCCATCAAATCGCTCCATCAGTCTCTCGGTAAACTCGGCATATGTCATCACTGTGGAGTGCCCTAGTGTAACCATCCCATGAAACCACCAATCCTGGGCCTCACCATCCAAATGCAATGTTTCCACCTTGATGGCCTTTATCTCCAACATCTAGTTAAGCTGGAAATAAATGTCCAGCTTCTCCACCCAAGACTTTGCCAAACTGTTTGATGAACCATCAAATGTAGGCAGGTGGAATCTACTCGTTGCACAGTGGGTGTCACTATCATGGTAATGTTGGTACCCTTTGTGATGGTCGCGAGGTCTATTATCCCGTTGGAGCTGGACAAAATCTCTGAATGAGAGGGCTTCCCTGAACTCCTACCCATAGGCCTGGTACTCTGCAAAATAATCGCCCATATGTCCAGGCTCTGCCTCCTGCTGGGCTACGACCCCCCTGTCGGCTCCTAAGAAAGTAGGCATGGTAGAGCAAGTAGGGGCATGTGAGGCCACCTGCTGCGCAGTATCATGCTGCTCTAGCAAACGGTGGGATGCGCCCGATCCCTCACCAACCTTAAAAACCCATGGGCTCTCACGCTGTCTAGCCTCTACTCCCGTGAATCTCTGCCCCATCACCTCAATTTGCCTCTATAGATCCTGCACAGATTTGAGGAGCATATCCGCAAATCTCTTCCCGTCATCATCTGCCATCGGATCCTCCTGCTTTGCGTCCACCACAGGCTCCCTCTATACTGTGCCCACCACAGGCTCCTCTTGTTCTGCGTCCACCACCGGAACACAGTCTCCCTCTCCGTAAGTGTTCTCCAACCTACGCCAGTCTCCCTATATCTCTGGTGAGCTCCAGTATTGTAGCAATAATGCTACAACTCCTGGAGCTTCCTATCTCTAATTTTATCAACCCGGTAGTTCGTACAAACTTGGAAGCGACGGTGCTGTATGCACAAGTACTAGCTCTTGTCGCAGCTGTCACTTGGTCAGCTGGCACAAGTCCGCTAGGGCTCAAGCCAACTTCTATATGCTCTCAGAAGAAGCTTTCTAAATGATGGACAAAGGCTATCTCAAGGGAAATTGATCTACTTTGCAAAAATGAATTGAAAGCCAACCAAAGCATGGAAACCCTAGTAAACCCTAATCTGACTAGTTTAACCTCTATGATGCAATAGTGAGAGTGCAAACGTCTACAAATGATGCCATTACTTCTAATGATGCGAAATGCATGAACTCAAACTACTTCTATGAAAAAGAACATTGTTTTTGTGTTTTTGCTTAAGTGGATGGAGTGATTATGAATTTGTTCTTATTAGGGTTTGGCTGTGCAGAGGTGGATCAAGGAGGAGAAATGCTTGGGAAAGGTTGGGAAGGTTCACAGAGAGTCTAAGGGGTCCCTAACACCCTTCCAGAGAGTCTCACAAAGTTTGGCTGTCAAGGAACCGTGTTTATGGGCTTCTACAGGAAGTCTGCAGGGGTTTCTACAGGAAACGAAGGAATTTCTACAGGAAGGTCTGTGGTTGGAGTTTTGGGTGATGGGGGAGTGGAGGAAGTGTATGGGTGAATAGGTAGGATGGAAATGAGGCTTGTGATGGCTCAGGAACAGAGAACTAAAGTGGAGAAAGAGTGCATGCATGGATCGATAATTAAAATAACTATGTGGCAACTTGCATGAAAGCATAAGACTGCGTTTTTTGTGGTTGGTACAGCCCACTCCCCCAATCTCTAAACAGAGATGGCAGTGAGTGCACTATCAACCTTTTCTTGACTCTAATGAATTACAATCCTCCTACTTTAATCTAAACAACTAAAAGCACTTAAACCATAAACTAATCCTACTTCAATCACACAAAACAAATCAAATCAGCAGACTGTAAATTCTAAATGCATATCAAAACAAGGAAACACAATGCTGGAAAGAAAGGTAAATAACACTACAAGAAGAGGAGATCTATTGCTCTCAGGTTGGGCCCTAACCTGAGAGCTATAGCTCCCTTAAAAACTCCGAATTAGATCCAAACTGTCTGCCTTTTATTAAATCATCAAGAGTCTAACATCATGCCAAAACTGGCTTACAAAAAGACTAATTGGCTAACCAAATTGACTACCTAGCTAATCCCAAAAATGACTAACTACTAGCTAACCAAAATGAGGCCCCAAGCCTTCTTATTTATACAATTTGAGGACCCAACAGTCCTCCTAAAAGTTAGGGACTTGGCTGCCCAAGACTTGGAGTTAACAGCAGTCCAACTTGACTTGCTTGGCTGCCCTTGAGCTCATTGATTTGGTGGCCTTTGAACTCCGAGCTGATGGTGGAGAATTCAAGGTAAGGGTCCATAAATGAGGGGGACACCTTCCTACAAATCCTCTAGCTTGTTCTCCCACGAATTTGGCTGCCAAGTGCTCATTAAGACCTTCAATTTTGTCTCCAAGTTGACCAACAAGGCTACACAAAGCACCCATTAGACTTGTTGGCATAATGACTAACCAAATTCACTCTATTAGCATAAAAATAATCAAAAACATGCAATAAACAAATGAGAATGGTGGACTAAGCCAAATTAGGAGGTTGAATGAGCCCAAATAATTGTACATTTTTGGGGCTCATCATCACCCCCCTACTGAAAGTGTTGCTCATCCTCTGAGCAACCAAATCTCTCCCCTTGTCTTTGATGGCCCTGGTGACGTCCTTGGCTAGCATCTTGGCCGATTTCTCCTTTGGCTTCCCTCTTTTCACTTTCCTGTAGAAACTGTTCTGTCTTCCTGTAGAAACTGTTCTGTCTTCCTGTAGAAACAGTCTGCTAGCTTCAATGAACTGCCCGAGAATAGATATTGCATGCCGAAGCTGGATGGGAATCACTGTTTTTCCATTGGTTAATCCTTGATTCACGTTTCTGTTCCTGACATGACAATACTTTTCAACTGCGGCAGCTTTCTTTGCTTCATAAAATGCTTACTGCAATAGCAAATATAATAACAGATTTGTATCCCACAGCCAACCCAAATATAACATTAGTTGCTGCTCCCAGTCCTGCATGAATCGGCAACATCTTGGACAGGGCTGTAAGCATTACTAGTGCAGTATTCAGTGACAAAACCAATAACAAGGCCAGACCACAAACCAATATCACCACAGAAGAAAAGCTCCCAGTTCTTTACAACCTTCTGGGCACCAAAATTGAAGATAGTGAAGGATGAAGGCAATGCAACTAGGCTTACAGCAGCAGTGCCAATAGTCATCACTACTATGGAGATAATACGTTGCTTTTTCAATGCAGGCTCAATTTCCTTCACAGCCTTGATCTCAAATATGTTAGTTGCAAACAGAGTTGTGATTAAGCAAGCAATGATACCCATTGAACTAATAAGCAAGGGATAACACATGGCAGTAAGATCATGAGAGTTTTCAAATGATGATATGGATGCAACAACCAGAGCTGCACAGGAAGATTCAGTCATAGGACCCAAATAGATCTGATCCCATACCAGCGATATCTCCAACATTGTCACCAACATTATCAGCAATGACAGCTGGGCTACGTGGATCGTCTTCAGGAATGTTCCTCTCAACCTTGCCAACAAGATCAGCACCTACATTTGCTGCTTTGGTGCAAATACCACCACCTACGCTGCCAAACAGAGCCATGGAAGAATCGCCAAGACCAAATTTGAAGATGTTGAAATAAGTTTTGCTAACCATTTCATATATTTTTCTTCAAGATGTTCTGCTAATTTTTGTTTATCTCCATCTTGAGACAAGACAAACAATAGTTCCACAGCATGAGCTCGCATTTCAGAGTACGTAACTTTGCAAAAAGGGAAGCAATACCTGAATTTGAATACACTTCGAGTGAATCACGTTGCAAGTGCAAGTTGACCAACAGCTGAGCGCTCAGACTTCTGCGTGATTTTTGGAGTGAGGTGGCAGAGACATGTGTTGGCCATGCAAACGGTTATCTCCACTGCAGTGTTTAACTATGAACTGTAGTCCTCTGCCTGTAATCACTTACCATCAAGCACGCTGAAGTTTAACTGTTCACCACTGCCCGTTTTCAATTTCCTTCCTGAGATGGCTGAGCGCACGTGTCTCATCCACCCACCAAGCGTTGTTGAACTAGATGAGGGTGGGCAGTTAGCTGGCCACCAATTTGTCTAAATCCAACCATCTCATTGTTCACACAGTTTTCGAATTACATTCATGCAACAGAGGAATTAGTTTAGTCACGTACCTGCAAATCGACTGGCTGCCGTGAGCTGTTGTGGGCTGTCATTGCTGCATGCGTTTGATTTTATGGTTGCATGAGGCTGGGCTGCTAATCTTTGATTGTTTTTTTCATGTGCAGGTGTCCTCTTTCCGGATCCAAGCTCCAAACGATTGTTTCCACGTTCAAGTCTGCACATCCAAGCTGTTGTTGCTGCATCTTCACCAAACCAGAACTTGTTTTCGACATTTCTCCCAAACGCCAAAGCGGATTGAGCTGAAACTTGGTGGGCATGTTCCTACCATCATGATGCATCTCCCATAGCAAATTCGTGATCAATGGATGCACAGATTTCGAGAAAATTGGAAAATGACTGAAGATTTCAGAGCTCGATTTCTCAGAAACCGTGCATCGGAATTGGCTGAAACTGCTTGGGTAGGCTACTATCACCCACGTGCATCTCCCCATGAAACAGGTTTTGAAACGGATGCACGGTTATGGAGAAAATGCAAAAATGGCTGATGGTGATGGAGGCTGATTTCTTGGAAACCGTGCGCTGGAATTGCATGAAACTGCTCAGGCATGTTGTCATCGACCTTGTACAATCCCCCATAAAATGTTTTGTCAAATGGATGCATGGTTCTCAAGTTATGGCAAAAACAAATTCTGCTCTATGTGTTTTTGGCTTCAAGGCATTTTGCATGTGTTTGCATGGTATGACAAAATGAATTTTTGCTGTGATGCAGGTATGGAGATGATGGAGGATGAGTTGGAAGACTGCAGGAGGACTCTTGAACCTTTGAGGAAGCTACCATGCTTGCAAAACCACTTTTTGAAATGTATGCCTAGTTTCCCACAATTTCTACAGGAAGATCCTGAAGAAGCACAATGAGAGGCACAAGGAGGTGGAAAAAATGATGGATGAAGGCAAGGGATGGACACAAAAGTGCTTGTAGGCCTAATCAATAGATTCCCATCATTAGATTCATTTTTGAGATTGAATTTGGCTCCTCCAAAGGTTCTACAGGATGTTTCCTGTAGAAATATAGAGCATCCTGTAGAAAACACAGTTTTGAGGAAAGAAGCATAATGACATGAAAAGAATGATGAAAAAGGGGTGAGGAGTGGAAACATAGATGAGTAGGCCTCATGGACATATTCCAAGCCTTCAGGTCCTCCTTGGAGATCAATTTTGCTTTTTTGTAAGCTTCCTGTAGAAGATACGAAACTTCATGTAGAAGGCACAAAAACTCCTTTGTCTTTGATTTGAGTGCTCCTCCTATCATGAAACGTCCTCCTTTAACCTGCAATGTCATTGCTGCAACATGAAATGGAGATTAGCTTCATTTTTCTTTTTCTTTTTTCTCTTTTTTTTTTGAAAAACAACTAGGGCGCCTCATGGAGGTTTTCACCCTAATTGCCTGCCTTGGGCGCCTCCAAGGGAGGTTTTCACCCAAAGATCTTTTCTCTTTTCTCTTTTTTTTTCCAACCCATTGACCGCCTCATGGAGGTTTTCAATCAATGAGCCAATCTAAGGTGCCTCCGAGGAGGTTTTCACCTTAGATTTCTATTTTCCTCTTTTTTCATTTTTTTTTTCTTTTTTCCTTTTTTTCTTTTTCTTTTTATTTTTCCTACCCTACCCTACTTGAAAAAACAAAATCATTTTCAAGTATAAGAATACTTCCAATGGAGCCATGTGCACATCAAGATTAGAGACAAAATGATCTGACTTTGAAAGTACAAAACATAGCTGAGGAAGAGAGTACTGCTGCAACTTAGTGACTGTCTGGAACCATGTCTCAATATAGCTTTGATATCCTTGGTTCTTTTGCTGATTTGGATCATTCTTCATGTCACCTTCTATCATGACCTTCTGATCTTCCTCTTTTTTCTGATCTTTCTCTTGAGTACATTGAGGATTTGATGGTAACCATGAGGAAGCTTTCTCGATCTTTGATTCTGATCTCTTTTCTTCATCAAGTGCAGCCCATGGTTCTTTGATCTCCTCTTTTGAATCTTGTTTTTCCGGATGTGGTCCTTCAATGCTTTCAAGATAATCTCTTTTTTGCAAGGCTCTTCTTGAGCTTTGGTGAACATCATTGAGCTCAAAAGGAGTCATTTGCACATGTTGTGCCTCAGCTTTGCAATTTGGTTGAGCTGCTCCATTGCATGGTTTTGGAAATGGAGGTACACGTAGCTGAGTGGAGGTGTGAAATTGGGATGGAGATGGATGGCATTGTGGTTGGGTAGGCATTTTGGGTTGCCTTGGTGGAGGAGGAGGCGATGGTTGTGGATGAGCAGGTGGTGGAGGAAAATGAGAGGGATGAGAGTTGTACTGGGGCCTCCACCCCTGATAAGGTGCATTCCACTGAGGCTGTGGCTGAGCATAAGAGTGAAATGAATGAGCAACTGGTTGGGCATAATATGGATCTGTGAAGGAACAAGGAGGAGGTGTGAACCAAGAAGGATGAGCAGGGGGACCCCAAGAAGGCATGAAAGTGGCTTGGTAGGGGTCATAATAGGTCTCAGGTGTCCCTTGCAGTTCCTGCTGGTAAGATCTAGGTCCATGCGGCCAACTTTGGTTCATATAATAGAGTGATTCAGTGGTTCCTTTGGCTCTCTGATATGCAGCTTTGATTCTGGGTAAGGAAGGGCACTGATCTGTAGGATGGTATTCTTCACAGATGAAACACACTTCTAGGGAGTGCCTTGGACATACATTCCTAGGATGCTTTCTAGTGCACCTAGGACAAGAAATTACCAAAGCCCTCTTGGCTTCCTCTTGCTTCTGTTGGATCCGCAAGGTATCCAGTTGCATGGCAAGAAACTGCCTCATATCACTCTTGAAATCTTTGATCTGATTTTCAAATTCATCTTTGGACAAGATGTTGCTCCCAACATCTCTGCTTGTAGCCATTTGCTCCAGAGGAATGTTTTCTTCTTCTTCTCCCCTAGAGGTTCTTCAGATATGTCTTGATGTCCACCCAGGGGTTCTTCAATCACAGCCATCGAAGAAGAGAGAAGGCTGTGTGAAGCAGTGGGGGTGTTTTGCAATCATTTTTCTAACCTATCTCTACTCCTACAAGGCATGAAATGAAATCTTTTTGCTTGATTTTTGTTTTTTTTTTTTTTCTACTTCTACTTGCAAAACTGAAATAAATTGAACTGCAACTAACTATCTTGCTAAAATGAACATGCAGAATTGAAATGGAAGCAGGAAAAGACTAATCTATTTTGCTCAAATGAAATTGCAGGAATGAAATGCTAGTCTACGCTTGCGGAATTGAAATGCTAATCTAGGAAAGCGGGAAATGCTAATCTATGAAAGCAGGAAATGTCTATGCTACTTTTGCAGAATGGAAATGAAATAAACTACTGAGCAGAAGGTTGTAGTAGAAAATAGAAGAATAGCAACAATCACCAATACTCTGCCGCTTCCCCGGCAACGGCGCCAAAAAGATGGTGAGCTCCAGTATTGTAGCAATAATGCTACAACTCCTGGAGCTTCCTATCTCTAATTTTATCAACCCGGTAGTTCGTACAAACTTGGAAGCGACGGTGCTGTATGCACAAGTACTAGCTCTTGTCGCAGCTGTCACTTGGTCAGCTGGCACAAGTCCGCTAGGGCTCAAGCCAACTTCTATATGCTCTCAGAAGAAGCTTTCTAAATGATGGATGAAGGCTATCTCAAGGGAAATTGATCTACTTTGCAAAAATGAATTGAAAGCCAACCAAAGCATGGAAACCCTAGTAAACCCTAATCTGACTAGTTTAACCTCTATGATGCAATAGTGAGAGTGCAAACGTCTACAAATGATGCCATTACTTTTAATGATGCGAAATGCATGAACTCAAACTACTTCTATGAAAAAGAACATTGTTTTTGTGTTTTTGCTTAAGTGGATGGAGTGATTATGAATTTGTTCTTATTAGGGTTTGGCTATGCAGAGGTGGATCAAGGAGGAGAAATGCTTGGGAAAGGTTGGGAAGGTTCATAGAGAGTCTAAGGGGTCCCTAACACCCTTCCAGAGAGTCTCACAAAGTTTGGCTGTCAAGGAACCGTGTTTATGGGCTTCTACAGGAAGTCTGCAGGGGTTTCTACAGAAAACGAAGGAATTTCTACAGGAAGGTCTGTGGTTGGAGTTTTGGGTGATGGGGGAGTGGAGGAAGTGTATGGGTGAATAGGTAGGATGGAAATGAGGCTTGTGATGGCTCAGGAACAGAGAACTAAAGTGGAGAAAGAGTGCATGCATGGATCGATAATTAAAATAACTATGTGGCAGCTTGCATGAAAGCATAAGACTGCGTTTTTTGTGGTTGGTACAGCCCACACCCCCAATCTCTAAACAGAGATGGCAGTGAGTGCACTATCAACCTTTTCTTGACTCTAATGAATTACAATCCTGCTACTTTAATCTAAACAACTAAAAGCACTTAAACCATAAACTAATCCTACTTCAATCACACAAAACAAATCAAATCAGCAGACTGTAAATTCTAAATGCATATCAAAACAAGGAAACACAATGCTGGAAAGAAAGGTAAATAACACTACAAGAAGAGGAGATCTATTGCTCTCAGGTTGGGCCCTAACCTGAGAGCTATAGCTCCCTTAAAAACTCCGAATTAGATCCAAACTGTCTGCCTTTTATTAAATCATCAAGAGTCTAACATCATGCCAAAACTGGCTTACAAAAAGACTAATTGGCTAACCAAATTGACTACCTAGCTAATCCCAAAAATGAATAACTACTAGCTAACCAAAATGAGGCCCCAAGCCTTCTTATTTATACAATTTGAGGACCCAACAGTCCTCCTAAAAGTTAGGGACTTGGCTGCCCAAGACTTGGAGTTAACAGCAGTCCAACTTGACTTGCTTGGCTGCCCTTGAGCTCATTGATTTGGTGGCCTTTGAACTCTGAGCTGATGGTGGAGAATTCGAGGTAAGGGTCCATAAATGAGGGGGACACCTTCCTACAAATCCTCTAGCTTGTTCTCCCACGAATTTGGCTGCCAAGTGCTCATTAAGACCTTCAATTTTGTCTCCAAGTTGACCAACAAGGCTACACAAAGCACCCATTAGACTTGTTGGCATAATGACTAACCAAATTCACTCTATTAACATAAAAATAATCAAAAACATGCAATAAGAAAATGAGAATGGTGGACTAAGCCAAATTAGGAGGTTGAATGAGCCCAAATAATTGTACATTTTTGGGGCTCATCAATCTCCGACCTCTGTAACAGATGTAGGGTTTTTCCCCCGGTGTCATAGATTGCTAGCTCCACAGGCTGAGCCAAATCTATGCTCTGATACCACTGTAATATCCCTAATCCGTAATATCCCTCAAACCCCAGCTAAACTCCAACCAAATACAAGCAAATGATACAATAACCCAAAAATGACAAAATAACGGTGGCACAACATAAAATAATGTAAATAGGAAATATAAGTAGATACTCAAGAAATGCAGTGTAAAATGCTAAGCCATTTTATTATATTGAGCAATAAAATAAGTACAGAAGGTGATCAGAAATATGGCACCTCGACTTGCACAAGGCAAGTGAAGAAATACTCTCAGAATAACAAAGAATGGCCTCTCTGCATGGATGCTACTACTGCTGCTATGAAACAACTGATGATTTGGGGCCGCTCCCCTCCTCTGAATAAGCTGAAACTCTGGATTCGAGCTCTATTCAAGAAACCTAGAAAAACCTAGAAAGCTCTCCTGGAATAGCCGACCCCTGAAAATCACCCCCCTTGGGGTTCTACAAAGTTCCTCAAAGCTCTGTGCTGCCACTGAAGGAAACCCGTCTAAACTCCACCTAAAACCATGCAAAAAATCCTCCAATAGACAAGGGCTGGTCCCTTGCTCAATCACCCAACATAAATCCTCCTGCAAACCCCAATACAACACTACTCCAGAAAGAACTGCGTCCCTCTCTTAGTGCTGTGCAGTCCTCCAAAACGCTGATGAAACTGCTGCTGAGATGATGATAAAACTAATGCTGAAATTCCAATGGAAATACCTTGCCTGAGCAGGCACTTGAAGTCCCCCGGGGCTAAGGGTGAGATCTCCGAACGGAGAGACTCAATGCACTAAACAGTGTTGCAGACTAGCTAAACAACCAGCATGCTCAGAAGTCGAAATGACTAGCTCAAAATGCACATAACTGAATGATCAAAATGAGGGGGCTACTCTTTTCTTTTATAGCTTTTGCCTTTCTCAATCCCAAGGCTCACCTCCTCCTGCGTGATTCCCCTCTTGCCACGTGTTCCTTTCCTCCTGCGCAATCCCTCCATGCGTTTGCATGGGCCCCATTTCTGCATACCCCTTTGGCCCCCTTGGCTCCCCTTTAAGTCACAACGTTGTGCTACCAAGATGTGACCTTTTATTCTAAAAGTGAGTTATGTCCACCTTCCTCACTTTTTTTTATTTACAAATAACTATAGAAGGCAAAAATCGGACAAAACCGAATATTCCAATTAGCCATGGCTAATTAGGAATATTACACAGATTAACCTCACACGTGCGAGGAAGGGCAGGTCCGAAGCTAGCAAGGATAGACCGCAGTTTTCATTGCTCTAGTTTGGGAAAGGACTTCGCTCGATAAGGCCAAGTAAGGAAGTGAAAGTAGTCTCCCTCTTAAGGAGACTAATCAAGGAGCGAAAGTGTTCTAGGATTTCTTTAATATGGTTGCAGACCTACAAGAAGAGACCGAGATTCTCAAAGGAGCCGAGAAAGAGAAGAGGAAGAATAGTGTTGGAGAGAAGGCTAGTGACTTGAACTTGGGAGGACTATTGTCAAGGGTCTTTGTCATGGTCTTGGTATTCGTCAATTGAAGATCTATACGAAGAATTTCATTTGGGTTTTCCTCTAAAAGAGTAAGAGGTTTTGGCCCTGGCTGACAAGCCTATATACTGTGCCTCTAGTCTCTTTATTGTTCATAATTTGGTAATTTTCTTGATGAAAAGAACACAATAATAACTCAAGAAGAGAAGATCGTAATCAAGTAGTAAAAATACAATCATAAGCAATTATCATAAATAGAGAAATTACCTAACTATTGATGCCTTGGATTTCTCAACATGGTATCGGATCTAAGGTGCTAAGGTCAAGAAGAGGCATCTAATGAACGAGACACATAAGAATCAAGTTTCAAGAGAAGGATAAAAAAAAGACAAAGAATACCAAGCAAGAGATCGAGATCATTAAGGAGGAAGAAGAAAGAAAGACCAAAACCCTCGTATCATCTTTGAGATCATAATTCATCTATCATCTAGGAGTGGAAGCTTTTGAAAGACTAAAGAAGGTTAGATCGAAAGGTGTTGTCATAAAAAGGGCGATCTTCTCCTTATTGAAGCACGAACTTCACTTGGAAGAAGATCATCCAAAAGAAGGCAGTCTTTCCTTCATCAAAGTAAGGACCTTCTGATCCTTAAAAGGATCATCTGAGAAGCATCAAGTTCATCACCAACAAAGATATCTAGTTGAAGATTCCATCTTCACAAGGAAGTACCTTTTCTCTTTTAATCTAGTAAATGTTGGAAAATGCGATTGTAATTACACCAAAACCTGTAGGTGTTAGTAAACGTACGCATCACCAGAGTTAATGGATCCACTAGAGGCGGTTAAGCCATGTCCCAAAACACACAGGGAGCGTTGGATTATCCAATGCCCAACAATCTCCCCCCAATGCAAGCCGGTGTGATTCTAACTTCAGACCTTTGGATCTAATACCACTTGTTGGAATCATGATTGTCGTTACACCAAAACTCGCAGGTGTTAGTAAATGGGTGCATTTCCAGACTTAATGGATCCACAAGAGGTGGTTAACCCATGTCGCAAAACACATAGGGAGTGCTGGATTATCTAATTCCCAACAATAAAATGACTTCATGTTCCAAATAAAACCATAAGCTAGGTGGGATATCAAATTTCCTTGCATGGAAAAGAAGGATAGACATAGTCCTCAAAGTAAATGAAGTCATTGATCATGTCCATGGAAAGATCTCCAAGCCATCTGAAGACCAAGCACTATCTGAATACATGGAAAAGGATCTAAAGGCTCAAAAGATTCTTAAGGAATCTATCAAAGATCCTCTCATTCCTCATATAGCCAAGTTGGAGACATCAAAAGAGATATATGATGAGCTAGTAAATCTATTCTATGGAAGCACAATAAGAAAGATCATATCACTTAGATATAATCTATATAAATTGAAGGTATCGAAGGATCAAAGTGTATCTTCATGACTCTCAAACGCATCTCAAATAAAAACTCAAATACAAGAGCTAGGAAAGATGGTATCTGATAAGGAACTGATCTCCATCATTCTAAATGCATTGACCGATGAACATGGTAACCTTGTGTCCAATAAAGAAGAGGAATCTATCCCATTCAACAATTTGTGGTCTCTATGCAAGACAAAAGAGAACAGGTTGAAGGGAAAATGTGATGAAGAACCTAGAAAAATGGGTCAAACAGTTACTAAAAGAAAAGGAAATTTCGGTAAATTTGTTCCTTAAAAGAAAAAGAAGAAAATGGCTAAGGTTCAGTGCTATAGATGTCAAGAATATGGGCACTATAAAAGAGATTGTCCTCAAAGGGACAATAACAAGATAAATAAGGAAGAAGCCCATATTACCGAAGGAGTGGAAGAACTTGAAACAAAGAAGCCTAAGAAGGAAGAAGTGAGAGATCTCTATGATATTCTTCTATTGTGTAAATTATAGATAGGAAACTTTGGAAATAAGATAGGATGCATCATACTAGAGAATGGCATCATGGTAGAAGCATTAAGAGCTCATGACATGGGTAGTATGAAAAATGTCTGGGACAAAAATCTATAGCTATGGAAGGCATGGCCCTTGAAAACCTCATTGAAAGATACTTATGGAGAATGAAGAAGTCATCTAGGACAAGGCTCATCATACATAACATTTGTAGGATAGGATATGCTAGATCCTCCAGATCCTTTGATGGGATCTTCATTGTAAAGTTTCAAAGATCATGAGGAGATACAAGTGTTTCATCAAGAATTCCAAACTTGTGGAATTCATGGGATGATGGCATGATGACATAACAGGGAAGCAGGTCAATGGAATGAAGCTCCTTCATTCAGAGGATGCTGCTACAGGAAGATTGGATCACCCAAAGGAAAGATGAGGTATGTATGCTCACAGGTGATATTATAAAAGTCATGTCATATGGTTGCAGACAACATGGATCAATGCTCTATCTTGAGAAGCATGATCAAAGAAAGGATCTCCTCCCAAGATATAAGAATGCATAGATAACATATTCACTAGATGAAATCAACATAATATGTCCTCATATGGATGGTGAGGCAACTAACTACAATTGAGGAACTCTAATCGGAAATTCTTGGGAATGAGATATGTCAAGAAAGAATGGAAGAGATTGTGGAATACACAACAATGGTAAAGGCAATCAAACCTCTGAAAGACCAAGAATGTTTGACTATGATATCTACGAGAAAGATATGAAGACTTTGATGGAATTCATGGAAATATAGAGACCCTTGACAATACATATCTTTAGGAGATGTGTCAACATGTACACTGGATGCTAATGCCTATAGGAAGATGTCATGATGTAAGACAATCACAAAGGTAATTATGATTCAAGTGTTTATTTCTTATTTATGAACTGATATTTGGATGGGCTTATACAGGGCTACCAAAGTGAAGAACTATGGATATCTTCCCAGATAACCATGTAAAAGTATGCAAGATCCTTCCAAAGAAGAAAGCATGATGAAAGTAACATAACATGAAGCAATGCCAGAGATAGATTGATAGATCACTTTCTGATGAGAGGAATGATGACATGACTAATTCATGGATGAAAATGATGGATGGTTCGTGCCCTACGAGGAAGTCCCCAAAGGATGAAAACTCTGAGACAAAGAAAATTCATGACATCGAAGGAAGGAGTTCTCCTAGTAGCTGGTTGTCCCATAATCTCCACTTGAGGAGCTGTTGCAGGGCCTTGATTAAGACGGAGCCTAGAAACAAGTTTCTTACTTGGAAGAAACTTGGAAATTCCTAATCCAAGAGGGAGCTTAGGTACATTCTTTCTATAGAAATGAGTACATTCCTTTATTAGAATAGTTATGTTCTCCCTAATTGAGAGTGAGAGATAGAAACATTATTCTTGTCTTCACTTGGTAAGACAAAATTGAGGATTGGGTAATCATTTGGCATGTGATACTCTTTGAGGAAGAGATAGGGCATCCAAGATAAGAGGAGTCGTTGAGGACCGATATTCTTCGAGGGTTGGGGAGTCCAAGATAAGGATAGTCCTCATGGAACACAACCTGAGAACCTTGGTGGGGTATGTTCCGAGATAATGATGAGAATGTTTATAAATCATTGGTCCCACCAACATTGAGCTCAGATCTTGTGGAGAGATAGAGTTGTTAGTGAAGGCCTTGCTATATAACAATGTTGGTTGATATGATACTAAACAAATGGGTTACCAATCCGATTCTTATTATGAGAAATTCTTTTGATTGAGAATGTGTTGATGGTGTTGGACCCGCCAACATGTCAGGGGATCTCTCCGGTAAGAAGTCCCAATTAGACTTCAGAGCGTTTGGTGTAGGAGTCCCAGTATTGGGTCGTAGGGTAATGCCCTGACTGAAATTTCGCACAGAGGCGAGTAAGATGTCTCTATTGGTGGAAAGGGTGTGACATATGTAGTAAGCCAAGGATGGTGCATGAGAGGCTCTAACACACGGGGGTTGAGATGAGTGCGCTCCTTGGAAACCTGTGATAGCACGGAGTTAAGAAGGGAACACACGAGTGAAGATGCATCACAACATGGAACAATTGGAACAATTGGAACAATCAGATATGTATTGTAGTATCTTAGTGGAGACCAGTGTTGCACGAAACACCCCCCCGGGATCAAAACCTTGAACCGCGTCCCGGAAATCTGAAACATAGATCAGGTCAGAAAAGCCACTTCTTAGCCTATGGGAATCGTCTGGCCCGATCTGCATTTCATAATTTCCGTGATGCGTTTCGAGGGGCAGATCACCCTACTAAAACGCCACAGATCGGGGCTGCTTCCGTACGGATCACAATCTCAAATTCTGACACTAGATCTGACTTGCAAGTTGCATTAGTGTCTCTACACCTCTGTTAGAATGACATTGTCTATATGCAACACCAAAATGAGGGTCTCAGATCTAAACAATAAGAATTATAGGTTGTTATTTGCTTCCCTCTTGGTCAAGCCTTCCGTACGGATCGCGATTGACCCCATGTGCAGCTAGTCGGTCCAAACCTCAAGTCTTAGAAAGTAATGCATTGGTCCAATATCCTTCATCTCAAATTCTGACACTAGATCTGACTTGCAAGCTACATTAGTGTCTCTACACCTCTGTTAGAATGAGATTGTCTATATGCAACACCAAAATGAGGGTCTCAGATCTAAACAATAAGAATTATAGGTTGGGATTTGCTTCCCTCTTGGTCAAGCCTTTTCCATACAAATAACTGTCAATCCTGGCATACCTGCTCTGCACACCTGTTTGAGTCCCTACAGGGCTTTACAACAAACCAAGATGATGACTGGCTTGGAAGAGAGGGGTCTGATCCTTGCTAAGAGTCCTTAGATGCTAAGGAATTATCACTTGAATTTGATGAGTTTGTTGACATTTATGATGGGGAGGGAGATTTGATTGAGAATTACCTTGATGATGATGGAGCTTGGAGGATTTCATTTGCACTATGGGATGAGGTTCAGAATGATGAGGCTTGGTATAGATGAGCCAACAAGGAAATTGAGGAGTCTAGGGCGATAACAGAGTCAGTTGTATGACTTTATCATCCATAGTTGGAGAGATTAATTAAGGACAACAGGGATAGGATAGGTTCCTATCCCCCATTTTTGAGATACATTGCAAACAAATATGGAGGGGTCATTCCAGGAGCTAGAAGCTGTTTCTAGCATCGGATAGAGCATATTCAAGAGAGCAGGGTACATCTTCAGGAGGTGGAGTTGGATATGGAGTGTGGAGAGGTAGTCCTCATGACTACTCGACTTCATCTTCTCTGTGAGCTCTTAGAGATGGGCTCATCATCAATTGCTCAGGGTGGCAAGTATAGAGATATGTGGAGTGCCTAGTAGAGGTACTTCTTGATGAGAAGATTTGAGATGATGGATTTTATGTGTAGAGATGTTTGGGATGACATTGGAATGTGACGTGTTTGCACTTGTTTGGATGGCATGAGTTCTTGTGGAGTTGGCACTACGATCAGATTAGCTACTTGATTAACTAATGACACAAGGGGATCCAACACATGACATTCTTACGAGAGCATTCACACATTCACATGATTGATACAATGTTAGGAAATGATCATTCATCACATGATTCATGCAGTGTGACTGGAGGTTGTTCAATGGCATGAGATGTTAGTTTGTTGGACAACTTTCTTGAGGATGCAACAACTTGCTGATGGATGGATTGCCAGGGATGTTCGTTGTTGAGGATGACAACATCTTTGAAGTGGGGTAGGATGTTAGGACCCTAGGGTTGAGTGCCCACAAGCGCCACATGTTTGGCTAGTCGAGCCATAAGACTAGATACCCATTGCATGATTTGTAATGATTGTGCGACATTTTTGGGTTTCTTAATCAAGTGAGTCGAGATGACCCTGCCCATGGTCGAGTGAGACAATTGAGATGAGTGTGCCTAAGTGAAATGAGTTGAATGGGGATGAGTTGGCTCAAGTGTTGAGTGATCACCCAAATTATAGGTTTTTCGTACGATGGACTGAGTTGCGCAAGTCATGCCAACGAAGTCTACAAAGCGCCACATTAGAGATTTTACCATGTATGGGTCGATTTAATGAGAAAGGAAGTCGGTGTGAATATTTTTAGTGTTGTCTAGTGAGATGTGAAGGTTCGGCCAACTGAAGAGACACATCCTTTCACATGCCCATTTGATGCGTATATATTGAGAGCCATGTAACTGTGTTGGAAGGCAATAAGCAAGACTTGGCAGGCAAGTATGCAGTTTAAGGCAAGACAAGCAGTACACAACTCAGATCTGCTTCAAAAGTTTGAGCCATGAAGGAGAGCAAAACCTAATTTGAGGTTTTCTCTACCCTGACACGTAAATTAGAGAACCAAACTGAATCAATAGAAGTTGGAGAGGTGGTTTTGTGCATGATTTAGGCGAGAATAGTAGTTGAGGGATTAGAATTGTGATTGTCGTAGCATATCGAGATCTTTAGGCCTCAATATTCTTTAGATTTGTTAGTATTAGAATGGCCAATGTTTAGCTATGTTCCATCCTAAATCACTTTAGCATATCTAGACTATAATTCCCTTGTCTGAGGAGGATCTTGCGTGGTTGCTGCTAAACCTCAAGTCTCAGAAGGTAATGTGTTGACCCAATATCCTTCATCTCAAGTTTTGACACTATATTTGATTTCTAAGCTACATTAGTCTCTCTACGCTCTTCAGAATGATATCATCAACATACAACACCAAAATGGGGGTCTCATATCCAACCAAGGAGAACTATAGGTTGGGATCTGCCTCACTCTTGGAGAATCCTATGCCCTGCAAATAGCTATCAATCCTAGCATACTAGGGCTTTTGTGCATGTTTGAGTCCATATAGGGCTTTTTTAAGGCTGCATACATGCATCTCTCTGTTATGGACCTCAAACCCCTGTGGTTAGTTGATGTAGAATTCTTTCTCAGTGATGCGATCAAGAAAGGCGATATTAACATCCATCTCATGGATGCTCCATCACATCTCAAAAGCTATTTAAAGAACTACTTGAATAGAGTAGTATCTAGATTCAGGAGCTAACATTTCCTCGTAGTCTACTCCCTTTTTGTGAGAGAACCCAAGAGCCACAAATCTGGCCTTATATTTCTCCACATTGCCATCTGTTGCATGCTTTACCTTGTAAAGCCACTTGGAAGTCACAATTGTCTTCTCCTTTGGTCTTGGCACAATCTCCTAGACATCATTCTTCATGATGGAGTTGTGCTCCTCCACCATGGCATCTCTCCACACTTGCTAGTTGGCTACTTCTGCAAAGATGGAAGGCTTCAAGTCTATGGTGCTGGTCACTATAGCCATGTACATCAAAGAATACCACAAAGGTTTTATTTCCTTGAAAGTAGTCCTGGGAGGCTCAACATGCTGGTTATCTCTGCTATTGGAAGTCTTTGCTCTTAACTCCTCCTTTGGTTCCTCTTCTTGAGGCCCCTCCACAACTATTGGTAGGTCCTAGGATTTCCTCGAACATGACACCTTTTCTCAACATTATGTTCTGTCGATCTATCAGGAAGACTCTATAAGCCTTCGAATCTGTGTAGTATCCCACCATGATGCCCCTCTCATCTAACGGTCCTGCACCTTTGTCCTCTTTTCCAGAGGTATGTGGATATAGATTGGAAAACCAAATATCCAGAGATGTCCTATCTTAGGCTTCTTGGTTATTAAAGCTTCCTCCAATTTCTTATCCTCTAGAATCCCATGTGGACTCTATTGTGTAAATACACAGTTTTGTTGCATGCCTCGTTGCTCAAAAACATCAGCAAACTCTGATCATGGATCATTGCCTTCACCGCCCTAATGATACATTGGTTCTTTCTCTCTTCAACCCTTCTACGGCAGGTTGTAGGCCACTACATTCTCGCTCTTGATCCCTTTGTCCTTCCAAAAATCAATGAACTCATTAAATGTGTTTTCACCTTCGATGTCTGTCAACACCTTCGTTGTGGTCAAATTTTCCCAGAATCTCATAAGGATTTGCTGGAATCACAAATTTGAGTTGTGAATTCTCCACAATCAGAGTTCCTTGGGGTTTTTCAAAGTGATGAATCCATATATGTAGTTAAAAAACATATTTTAAATACAAAAGATCATAAGTTGAGCAAAAATCGTTTTTCCAAATTCCAACGAAAAACTCCAAAATGTATAATAGTTAGACAAAACCTAACAAAACTAGATCTAAAGCTTTGTAGTTTCATTACCAGTGTAATTATAATATTCCAACACTCCCCCTTAATCATGTTGCTAAGCATTTACAATACAATTCCTTAATGTTTATCTTCTTATCCAATCTTCTACTTATTGATTTGTTGTCTTGGTCTTGATTGAGTCATGTTCTCATCTTTAGATTTTCATTCTTGGGCTTGCTTGCTCCTTCCTTTTGTACGTAAAAAAATCTGATCATTGATGTCCATATAAGAGGAAATCTATCTATTGAGATACATAGGTGGCAACCTTTGTACTCACCAGTTTTTGAATCCATGATCATGCATAACTCCTGGCTGACCCATCAAACCCAAGCAATGTCACCTTCCCTGTTAGCTTGTGATTATCCCAATTCCGGTTCAGATGTTTAGAAGTCCCTACTTCGGGCTGATACCTCTCCTTCAGATGGTAATATTCTGAAAAAGCAAGTATCCCCCTGACTCTAGGATCTAGTTCCTCATACTCATCAACACCATCTGTGAATGCTCTGATCAACTCAGTGAATGCATCAACCCCTTTCTCTTGCTTTGGTTCTTTTGTGCAATGAGGCATAGTAGGCCTACGAATCTGGCCATATGTGTGGTTTGTGCATGGGGGTATATGGATCCCTTCTCCTATTCCGGAACCTCCTCCACCTTCATTGTTTCTTCCTCCACCACCTTGAGGTCATCTCAAAATATTCTGCATTTGTAGTGTTAACATCTACCTCGTCATCTCCATCATTAGTTGATTTGATCTAGCCAACTCCTCCAATAGTGGGTCATGCCCACCCTGTTTGGGTTGCTCATCACCATTGTCCCCATTGTAGTCTATAGTGTTTTTGAACTCTGAATGAGAGAGATGCTCAGGATTGTCTTCTCTACCACGACCCCTTCCCCTACCTCTGCCTCTGCCTCTAGGATGATAAATAGCTCCACCAAATGGTCGTGTCATGACATGCTCTTGAGCCCACAATTGGCTAAGAACATGCTTTGATACCACTGTAATATTCTAACTAAAGAAATACAGTGAAATATCAAAACATGAACTAGATACAACAACAAATAAACATGCAGTATGAAAACTCCACAAGAACAACAAATTCAGAACACCATTGAGCATAAATAGAGTTGAGCCATTTTATTAAATATCCAATGAGAAGTTGAGTACAAAATATAGTGGAATGTGTGCACCTGGGCTTTCCAAAGCAAGCATGCAAAACCCAAGTGAGAATGAAGCAAACACCATGCTAAAATGTGTCATTCGCCGTATGCTCTATCTAGAAATTTATTGTTGCTGTTGGAGGAAAAATGATATTTGAAGCCTCAAACCTATTCCAAAAATTATGAAAACTTAGGAAAATGATCTCCAACTCCAGACCAACAAAACCCAGAGAGATTTTGGGCTAATTCCAACCTCTCAGAATCACCCAAAATTTCAATTGAAAGCACCCACAACCCAGCTCTACGTCCCACTAGAAAATCTACAACTACTCCACCCAAAATCCTCCACAAAATTAACTGTGAAATCATTGAAATATAGCACTAAAAAGATAGAGTGAAATTCTAGATATTTCCTGGCACAAGATTGCAACAACTGCTTTAGTTAAACGACCTAGAAAACCCTTACGGACCGACACAAATGCAATAGTATCAGGTTTCAAAACTCCACCAGGAAATTCATCCCCAAAGAAAAATTCTTGCAAATTCTTAAGGCAAATCTCCCTTGTAATCTCTTCCTCCAAGCAACTCTACTTTTGCTACTGTGTCCCCCTGAAAAATTTGTCCTACCTGCTGTAGAGATGAAATGGCTCACAAAATGTAGGAAAATAAATATTCAATCAGCTCCAAATTTTCTCTCCTAGGGTGACACTCTATGTTCACCGAAAGAGAGTTGGGATTATCCACTTGGAAATTCTTATGCTAAGCAGCACTGGTTTACTTATCTCATCAACTTAAGCAAACCTCCAATTTAGAAATGAAACTCCAAAACCAGAATGATCAAAATGAGGTCCTAACCTTCATTTTGTTTCTGCTTTCACTTCCTCATACCATGGTTCGATTTTTCCCATTCGATGGTTTGACCCTTGCCATGGTTCGATTTCCATGCTTTGTAATCTCCACAACTTGACTTTAATTTTTCTTCTTTTCCCAAGTCCCAAACATTTCATTTTCTCCAAAGTTTATTAAATATCTCCACAACATTTTTCTCCTAATTTTTCTAGCTAAATATATATACTAATTGCCAAAATTGCAAAATTGGGGATTTCCATGTCAAAATTTTAATTGGGGATATGACATCTTCCTTGAACATGACTTTGTCTCGACAATCTCACATTTTGAGATTGCTTCACACGTTTTCCCCTTAATAGAATATTGAACATATCCAAAAAAATTGAGTCAACATATGAGTACCTCTGACCATCGTACCTATCCAAGTGGTTCATTCCAAAAATTGATCCTACATGCTCTCTATGCATGAAAGGGAGGACTCCATGTGTTACAAAATGTATGCTTAAATAACCTGCATAAGGCTAGGCATTACAAATTGGACCAAAAACTCAGGGGTGTCAGGTACAATTGATCATGCATCCCTTCTAACATTATATCATTTCAATTCAAGTAAAACAAGTATTTGAGTGTTTTACAACAACATCAAGATTAACTTCATCATGTGCCAGCATCACAAATTAGAGCAACAATTCGGGGGTGTTAGGTAAAACCAGTCATGCATCCCTTATAAAATTATATCATTTCAATTCAAGTACAACAAGTATTTGAGTGTTTTACAACAACATCAAGATTAGCTTCATCATGTGCCAAAAACATGAGCCAATAAAAGAAACTATGTTTGCTTACTAGGGTTATCACCTAATGTCGATCTTGTTTACGAGAACTCATTCCATTCATCTTCTATTCTAACTCGACAATGATAGATATAAGTTCAAGTTAGATATTTAAACTTCCATTATCTACAATGGATTTTCACCAAATGGGAAACTCTAGCATTTAAACAAATGATTGTACAAAATGTATGCTTAAATAACTTGTGTAAGGTCAGCCTTTACAATTTGGTCCAAAAACTTAAGGGTGTCAGGTACAATTAATGATGCAACACCTGCAACATTACATCACTTCAATTCAGGTACAGCAAGTATTTGAATTTTATGCAACATCATTGTTAGCCTCATCATGTGCCCAAAACATGAGGCAGTAGAAAAACTATGATTGCTTACTAGGGTTATTGCTTAATGTTAATCCAGTTTGCTAGAGGTCATTCCTTCAAGGGTTTGTACTAACCCTACAACCTTAGATATAAGTACAGTGTAGGTATTTATACTTCCAATATCATTGTATTTTAGTCAAATGGGAAACTCTAACAAGAAAAAAATGATTGAATTATGGCATCCATAATAAAGGGATTCGACACTCGTTTCTCACACTTACAAATATGATATGTACTAAAGTATATCTAAACACAATCTTTCATAGCTCGTTCATGATCTCAACAACACCTCCAAGACACAACAATTGCAATTTTCTTCTTCGATTTTGACAATCTGCAACCAACAATAATATGTTCCTCCTACATAAACATTGTAGACAAAAAAAATTCTCCATCTTACAACTTTCACAATCTCTCTTTCAAACCAACTTGTGTTTTAACATTGGTTGTTAGGAATAAAAAATGATGTGAGATGGAAATAAGAAACCATTAACCAATAAAGAACTACATGGATGAGTTGTGACTCATCTCAACTTCACGATTATATCCTCGGGCAATTTGGCTTAGCTCAACCACCTGAGGTAGATTAAAATAGAGTTCACAAGCCTTTTTATAGGCTTCATTACACTGATGTCTATGTCTCTTGGTTGTTCCAAAAGAAATAAATTTGTTGTTTGAGAACCATTTCTTGGCTTATAGGCAAGAGGAGTTCATATACAACCTTCCTTCATAATTTGGTTTAAGCCAACAAACTATGACACCTTTTTTCAAGGATAGTTACATAAGTCATTCTCAATTCTAGAAAATCAACAAGTACAAGTTTTTTTTAGAAGTTGAAAAGACGTTTTCACATAGAAATTCTTTTTCATTTGTGATCAATGACCCTTATTGACCCTCCTTGTAGGAGTAAGGCTTGGATAATTTATCTGTAGGTTGATTCAATTCTTAAAACACATGTTTTATTGCTATATTTTCAAATAATTTTTTTCATTTATCTTCACCATGACTCATAGCAACAATAGAATTTTCAAAGTGGTCTTTCCATTTGCCCATTCAAAGACAATTTTGTTACAATCAAATAGTTGTCGATTTACTAATTCTAGGGTTTTGTTAATTTACTATATATTATGATATGCCATTACAACACCAAAAAGTATTATGTCACTTTGCCCTAATCCTATAGTTGTAGTCAAGAATGATAAATTAATCATATGACTCTTACACCTCCTTAGTGTGAGAAAAGGTTTTCGTTGTTTTCCTTAGCTAGGGTTTTGGTGAGCTAGAGGATTGCAATAGTGTGGTGATTGTCATTACAAAAATAAAAAGGATTATGTATGTTTTTGTTACTCCTATAAGGTCACTAGTTATAGTCAAGAATGATAAATTCAACATATGCTTGTTACACCTCCTTGGTGTGAGAAAGGGTTTTCATTGTTTTCCTTAGGGTTTTCGAGAGCTAGGGGATTGCGATAGTGTGGTGATAATCCTTTGATGTACATTAACTTTGTCTTTATGCATATTGATGAATTTTTTTCCCATCCACTACTTGTATAAATTGTAGATTTGATTGTCAATAATTTAGATTCCTCATTGTGTGTAATTTCCAATAATATACGTTTTGTTAATTTAACATAAGTTAAGGGTAGAGATGCTAAATGATTTAAAATTATAATTAAACAACAAAAGGAAAGTGTTATTGATGTTACTATAGGTTCCATTAATTTTTTTAGATATCTTATATTGTTACACTAAAAAATGTCACCTTGACTACTTACAGTTAGTATGGCTCAAATCAACAGTCATGCTACCCTCTTAGGCAAGTCTCATGCCTCTGTTATCCATCTCAAACTCAAAGAAGAGAGAAAGTCTTGTAAAAACTATGTTTATCTCTGGGGTCGCAGGTTCTCTCTAGCCTTACCTGCGGGGACACGGACCATGTTCACAAAATCTGCGTCCATGGACGCTCTGTATGTTAAGGGACAGGTGCGTCCCTCTGTAAAAGGCAAAATGCGCGAGTTTTATCTTGAAAAAGTTACTTGTGGTTACTTCTAGAACATTCTAGAGGTCGGTTTGATGAAATGGATGCGCCTCCAGTTGGTTCATGTATCTCTATTAAGGGGGAGCTTATCCCATCAATAAGGGAGCTATCCCACCCATAGAGGGGGATGATCCCATTGATAGTGGACCTGAATAACCTCTTTACAACACTATAAATAAAGGCATTGAGCCAGAAGGAGAAGAGGTTGGAGCTATACATTTTCTTTGGGTAAATGCTGCAGGATTTAGGTCTTCCATTAGAGCCTTTGTGAGGAGAGATTGTCTTCACTTGATTCTACTTGGGAGAGGGTGAGCTTTGTCAAAGTAGAGGAAAACCCTTGATGGACCCTGGGAGGAACTTGCACAACACCAAGGCCAGGTTGTAAGAGTTTCTTTGTTTCGTTATTAATACAAACTGGTTTATTTTTCTCAATAGCTTGTGTTAATGAGTTATTTCATGTGTTCCTTGGTCTGCATGTTGAATATATGTTTTATTATATGAAATGCAAGTGCTTGGTAATTGTTTGATTGTTTGTGGTTGCAGGAATTGACTTGAAGGAGGAGCTCATCCGGATCGTCAAGAACGGACTTCAACAACAGCGTTTTGGAATAAGGTAAGCCTAAACACTTGTAGTTTTCATGTTGTAAAAGGTGTATTTAGAGAAAGATCACTCCATTTTGTCTTGTTTGTCATTAGAATGTCTTAGACTTCTAGGAAGGTCAGTCGTGTCCGAACCCTTGACAGATTCCGTGTGACAAATTGGCGACTCCGCTGGGGAGAAACGGTTATTATACTTGGCTAAATTAGATGAGACTCGACGTGACGCTACTTTAGCTATCGAGACTCACGCGAAACGAATGAAAGCTCAGTACGATAAAAATGTAACCCCTCGAAGTTTTTCGGAAGGAGACCTAGTACTATTATATGATCAAGCTAACGATAAGCTAGGTGCCGGAAAATTCGTTCCCATGTGGCATGGGCCCTACATTGTAAAGCGAAAGCTAGCAAAAGGGGCTTATGAGTTAGTTGATTTTGATGGGGACTCTTTGGGTAAACCCAGAAATGGACTTTACCTAAAGAGGTATTATGCTTAAAATGATGGGTATGGAGAAATTTTTAGATAGGTTAGATTTTCTTTCTAGCTAGCAAGTGTGTTAGTTTAGTTAGTGTGCTTAGCTTAGCAAGTGTGGTTTTTCGTCATTATTCTGGCTTATCTTGGTTTTACTCTTGATATTGTAGATGTCGACGCCTCTCCAAACATACATTGGATTTGCTGATGGTGCTTGTCGTAGTACACGGAATATCTCTTCCGCAGCTTGGGTTATCTATTCACCCTCTGACGAGTTAGTTTCTATGCATGGGGTAAGCCTCGGTCAAACAACGAATAACATTGCAGAATACAGTGCAGTGGTTGAATTATTATCCGAATCTATTTCATTTGGAATTCGACGTTTGATAGTGAGGTTAGATTCTGAACTTGTTGTATTACAGCTTAATAGAGTTTATGCCATTAGAAATCCTGTGTTATTAAGGTTGTTTTTGAGAGTGCGTCTCTTGGAACGTGAATTTGATTACATTGAATATCAACATATTCCAAGGTCTTTGAATACATTAGCAGATGCAATTGCTTCTCGAATGTTGGACAGACATTTACGATAATCATGCAAGTAAATTTAAAAACATTTCATCACATATGTTAAACAAGATAAGCCGGTAATAGTGATATATATAGATAGAAGTGTGTCAAAAAATATATACATCGTCTTCGATCATAGGTTTAAAACACCTTATGATCGGCAAAATGATAGTACAAAAAGTCAAAAATGTCACATGTGACTACAAAAGTGACTAGTCAATCACTGGTGGTGCTCTCTGTACGACACCACTGCGCGGGCTACCTTACGCAAAAATCTCCTAAACGGTCCAGGGACCGCGACTACGAAACGCTGAAGCCTGATAGGAATGTCGTCCATAGTAGTCTCAGGTATATCTGCCGTGAGACGCTCTAGATCATGCTCCAACTCAGCTAGTACTTCTGCTGTCGCATCCTGTGGGGCCGGTACCGGTGCAGCTGGATGTAGTCTATCATAAGGCCGGAGGTTGGCTGGACGCTGTGGACCAACATCTGCATTTTGATAGATTTACTATTAGTTTTGAGACGATATATATAAAAAATACAAAAAATACATAACTAGAAAACTTGTGAAAATAAAAAGTACCTCTGTCGTCCCATTGTTCTCCCTGTGGAAGAACCATGTCCGGATCACCTCTGAAATCCATTCCGGCATACGGAAAATCCTGTATCACAAAAAGCTGGCCCTCTAACCAGTCAAAATAACTATCTGAGAATCGAACTACTGTCGCGCCCTCGTCAGGATGCCAGGCCATCACCGCAACCCATCGTATCAGCAGGTTGCCGGGGTAACTGTTCCACCCACTATTTCTGTACTGAATCCTGCGAGGTTGGGCCTAATCACCAACTAGAATTTTTGGTCCGGAAGACTACTGTTTGTGTGTGGTTTGACGCTCTAGATTATTTAGGCGTGTGCTTCAAATTTGATTGGTTCTTTAGAAGACTTTAGGTGGTTTGATTTGAATTTTTTTACTTTGTTTTCGTGTGTTGTAGTTAAAATCTTTAATTGTGGCGGAATTACCGAGAAGGTCCCGTCGAATTGCGGGCCAGTCTCCTGAAGTTGTTTCTGTGGTCGAATTGTTGAGAAGATCCCGTAGACTTAGGGGATCCCCTCCTCGAGACGACCCAGGTAATTTAGAAGGGTTAAAGGTCCTTGTAACTCCTCCTAGTGGCAGTAGAGTAGGATCACCTGAAGAAGGAGAATCTTCCTTGGTAGTCCATCCAGATTACCAAAGTTTAGAAACAGGTTACAATCCCGAAGCTGTTACAGTTTCCGAGCTTGCTGGTAGTTTTTCATCTGCCAGTGAAACAGGCGAAGAACCTGAAATTTCAGAACCTGTTACTCCAACTCCTAGTGTTCCTGATTCACCAAGAATAGAAAGAATTATCACCGAAAATCTTCCTGTTGGATTAATTGCTATAGAAGAACTTGTTCCAGAGGAAGAAATAGGCGTTTTTGATTCTGAAGATCTAATTACCCTTGATCTAAGGGAGCGTGAATCCATCTTTTACAGTCCTCCTAGAAGTGAATCTTGGTACCTTGCATTAACCAATTTTTTAGACAACTCAGTAGGTTTTTCTACACCTCGTACTCCGGTTCCACCTAGAGGAATTCATTCTCCTGTAAATATGTCTGGTCAGTCATCTGTGTTTTCACAAAGTCCTGAATCATTTTTACATGGCGGTCCTTCTGTTCCTACTGGGTATCAATCACTTTCTGGTACCTTTGCGGGAGCATCTCCTCAACCTGTTGATCATGGGTTATTAGTTGGAAACAGTGGTAATGTACCATTAAGTATAGGTGAAGTTTATATGATGTCAGGTTCAACTCCCATTAACCAACCTCAAGGTGGCCAATTACCGCCTGGGGGGCAACCTTCGTTAATGCCTGGGGGGCAACCTCAAGGTACTCATTCGTGACTGGGGGGCAACCTCAAGGGTATCAACCCCAAGGGTATCAACCCCAGCCTCAATATGTACCCCAAAGTCAACCCCAGTATTCGTATTTACCTCAAGGTTATCAACCTACGGGTCAATACCCTGGTCAAGGTTATCAACCACCTCAAGGGCAATCATATGGGACTGCACCTTACAGTTATCAACCCTATCCTCAATACGGCTATGGATCTCAGTATCCTCAACCTGTTACGAGTCAATACCCTGGAATGTTAACATGGGATCCGTCACAGGGTCAACAGATGTCGCAACCAAGTATACAGTCGGTACCTCAAGCAGGACAACCTGCAGTTCCTGGTCCACCCCAGCAACCGCAACCTGTCCAGTCAAGTGTTCAGACCCCTGTAACTTCTGTAGTTACTCAGCCGCCAATTGCACCTAGTACTCCACCTCACACGGCTGCAGCAACTACCGCTTCATCTACCATGCTTACATCTGGAGTATCGGCAGCTCCGGTTTCTACTGTCCCTGTTACCACTCCTCAGACATCTGTACCGTTGTCTGGACCCACGGTTCAAACCACAGTCCAGATGCCTGCAGGCCAACCTGGTACAAGTACGGTTGTTACTACTCAACCTCAATTTGTTCAACCTCCGTACCAGGGACAGTATCAACCTGGGCAAGCTGCCCAACAACCGGTTTACCAGTATCAACCGTATCCTGGGTACACTTATCAACCACCTCAGCAACCCCAGTACGGTCCGGTTAATCCTGGTTTTCCAGGAGGATATAATATCCCCAATGCGACTCCTGTTCCTAGTTATCCTGGATATCCTCCTCCTGGGGCTGGTATTGTGACTCGGAGTTTTAGAGATCCTAACCGGCAGTTACCATTTATTGCAACTTTAGATTTACCCGACTTGACGCGCCTAACGAACGATCCAATTCAATATCTTCCATTCTGGCCGCCAATGCCAAATAAGTTGCCCAGCGATATACCCAAGTTCGAAGGTAAGTCTGGAGAGGATCCGTCTAATCACGTGATGACTTACCACCTCTGGTGTGCATCAAATTCCATCTCAGATGATTCCATCCGCTTACGTCTTTTCCAGCGTACACTCATTGGTCTCGCAGCCAAGTGGTACATTGAGTTACCACGGGCCTCTTTTTACAACTTTAGCCAGTTAGCTACCTCGTTCTTAACTCATTTTCAGTTACCAGTCCAAGGGTGTACTTCGAAGGTCTGCTTTCAATCCACATGCGAGAGCAGCCCAGAATTACAACATTGTTGAAGACTTAGCTGTTTCACCTTCAGCAATGTCGGCACTCGAAGTGCTGCAATCATGTCCAGCGCAACGAAAATTGCTTTTGTCGGCTATTGGAGCTGTCGATGTTCAGGACCCGAACCTAATGATCTTTGATCTAGAAAGTAGTACACCACGTCTCCCCCATCAAATGGCTTTCCAAATTCCAGTGATAGTAAAAAACAGGCCTATTCATCGGACTGTGATTGATGAGGGAGCTTCTACGTGTATTATGTCGATTCAATGTTGGAGATCGCTTGGTTCTCCTTCATTGAACAAATCCCCCACCATCCTTAAGGCCTTTGATGGCCGTGGGTTCCGTCCGTTTGGTATTCTACAAGAATTGCCTATAGGGGTCGAAGGTAAAACCGTTAGTCTGGATGTGGAAGTGGTTGATGCCCCTCTACACTACAACCTTCTTTTGGGTCGAAGTTGGTCATATGCTATGACAGCGGTCGTTTCATCGGTCTTCAGAGTCATTAAGTTTCCACATAACGGTAAGATCGTGACTATTGATCAGCTGACATACTTTTCATCCGACCCAACCTCTTTAGAAACTATCCAGCATGTCGGTAAAACGACAATCCCTTATAGGGACATTGGTGTAGGTTTAGTTAAGGATTCCGGTTTACTGGGAACTTTTCCTCTCCCTCCACTCAATGCAGACCCTTCGTTCACAACAATTCATATGATCACGTCAGAAAACATTATTTATGATGATCCTTGGTATGTTCCCTCTGACTCTGAGCTAGACTCACTTGGTGATGTTATGCCGTTGAGTCCGTATGAGATTGCTTATGAAGCTCTTATGTCTTTTACCGACTTTCATTCAACCGACCAAATGAATGTGGTCAGTGAAGAGTCACTTTTCACCTCACCCTTAGAACGGATAACGTTTCCCGAGGAAGTGTCATCTGACGAACAACTTCGCGAAATCCTAAGTGTAGATGATCTACCATGGGAAGATCTCCATCACAGATCTTCGTTTTTACCTAAGGATGATGCATTTGAAAATGATTTTTCATCTATCTTTACCGCTGAATATGTCAAAGACGCTCAGGATCCAACGAAACATTCTGATTCAGAGCTGAATTTAGGGAATATTTCTCGTACAATTCCCATTGATATTTCAGTGAAGCCCGGAATCGAGGAGAACATTCATATAGGTGCCGCATGTACTGAAAAAGAAATCCAAACTTACAAGGCCCTATTCCAAGAATTCCGCGACGTGTTTGCATGGTCTTACGAGGAAATGCCGGGAATTGATCCTGCCATTGTTGTTCATGAAATCAAAACCTACCCGGATGCTAAACCCATTCGGCAACGGTTGCGTCAGATTCACCCTCGAAAAGCGGCTGCGATTAAAGCAGAAGTCGAAAAGCTGTTGAAAGCAGGTTTCATTTATCCGATCCCGTTAACGGATTGGGTATCGAATATTGTTCCCGTCAATAAAAAACAAGGAACAATAAGAATCTGTATCGACTATAGGGATATCACTCGAGCTTGTCCAAAAGACAACTATCCTACGCCTTATATCGATCAAATCATTGATGATTGTGCCGGAAGTGAGATGTTTTCCTTCATGAATGGTTTCTCAGGCTATAATCAAATCAATATTCTACCTGCCGATCAACCAAAAACGGCATTCATTTGTCCATGGGGGACATTTGCTTATTGCAAATTACCTTTTGGACTTAAGAATGCCGGGGCCACTTTTCAACGGGCGATGTCTTATGAATTTCATGACATCAAGCACATTGTGCAACCCTATCTCGATGATTTGCCTGCTCATTCTTTACAACGAGCTGATCACCTTGTCCACCTACGAGCAATCTTTATGAGGTGTAGGCATTATCGAATTCGGTTGAATCCCCACAAGTGTGTTTTCTGTATAGAAACAGGTCGATTGCTGGGATTTGTTGTTTCAAAAGCTGGCATTCGCGTCGATCCCTCGAAAGTCGAGGCTATCATCAAATTGCCTCCTCCTTCGAGTTTACGCCAACTCCAAAGTTTGCAAGGGAAAGCGAACTTTTTACGCTGATTCATCCCAAACTACGCCGAGGTCACTAAAGGTTTTACACGGTTGTTGAAACAGAACGCACAATTCTTTTGGGACGAGATTGCCCAACAATCTTTTGATGCACTAAAACACGCGTTGACCCATGCACCGTTATTGCATCCTCCCAACTACAACCAGGACTACTTCTTATACCTCGCAGCTTCGCATTCCACCATTGGAATGGTGTTAGTTCAAGAAGATGAATTCAAAGCAGAGCATGTGATATATTATCTTAGTAGAACCTTAAATCCCACTGAGTTAAAATATTCGCATGTGGAGAAATTGGCCCTGGCAGCCGTTCAAGCTGTCCAGCGTTTTCGTCACTACATTCTTCTCCGCAAGACTACAGTTATTTCGGATTGCAACCCTATGATTTATATTTTGACAAAACAACTGCTAGGGGGCAAGTACTCTAAATGGATTGTTATCCTGCAAGAGTTCGACTTGGAGTTCGAGAAGTCCAAGTCTAAGAAATCTTTAGTTTTTGCGGAATTGATGTGTGATTTCCCGAGTGCTGACACAGAGACTGTGGCAGAGGAGTCCATTGTAGACGAATCTTTGTTTCTTATTAGCACTTTAGATCCGTGGTATGGGGATATAATCATCTATCTCCAAACCCAAACCTTTCGGCCTGAAGCTTCCAAGGAAGACCGTCGAAAAATTCGGTTTCGATCCCAGCCATACAGAATTATTGGAGATACACTTTATCGCCGGGGGGCAGACTTAGTTTTTCGACGTTGTTTAACTCACGAAGAGGCTGAGAGAGTTTTGAATGATTGTCACTCTGGAGCATGTGGCGGTCATATGTCTGGGTATGCCACAGCTCAGAAGGTGTTGCGCGCTGGCTATTTCTGGCCGTCTATGTTTAAAGATTGTATCCTTGCTGTCAGAACATGCCACAACTGTCAAGTATTTGATCGAAAGATGCGCGCTCCACCTGCTCCTCTCCACCCTATAATTTCCGCTGGTCCATTCGCCAAATGGGGCATTGACTTTATTACTTGTAACCCTCACTCGGCCGGGGGGCATGCGTATATCATCCTCGCGGTTGATTATTTTACAAAATGGGCCGAGGCGATGCCTACATTCGACGCAAGCGGCAAGACAGCTGCAGTTTTCGTATTCAATCATATCATAACTAGGTTTGGTGTCCCACAAGCAATCATTATTGACCATGGGAGCCATTTTCGAAACGTCATGATGACTGAGCTTACAAGCCAGCTTGGTTTGCGCCACGATAGCTCTACTCCTTATTATCCGCAAGCCAACGGTTTGGTTGAGTCAATCAACAAAGTTCTAGTCATCATGATTCGACGGATCATTGGTATCCATCGAACGAATTGGCATAACATGTTATTTTCGGCGCTATGGGCATATCGAACTTCAGTGAAAAATTCAACAGGTTTCACCCCTTTCCAGCTAGTTTATGGCTTAGAAGCTGTGTTACCTATTGAATGCGAAATCCCATCACTTCAAATGGCTGTCGAATTACTTCCAGCTACTTCCGCAGAGGAGAAACGGTTATTATACTTGGCTAAATTAGATGAGACTCGACGTGACGCTACTTTAGCTATCGAGACTCACGCGAAACGAATGAAAGCTCAGTACGATAAAAATGTAACCCCTCGAAGTTTTTCGGAAGGAGACCTAGTACTATTATATGATCAAGCTAACGATAAGCTAGGTGCCGGAAAATTCGTTCCCATGTGGCATGGGCCCTACATTGTAAAGCGAAAGCTAGCAAAAGGGGCTTATGAGTTAGTTGATTTTGATGGGGACTCTTTGGGTAAACCCAGAAATGGACTTTACCTAAAGAGGTATTATGCTTAAAATGATGGGTATGGAGAAATTTTTAGATAGGTTAGATTTTCTTTCTAGCTAGCAAGTGTGTTAGTTTAGTCAGTGTGCTTAGCTTAGCAAGTGTGGTTTTTCGTCATTATTCTGGCTTATCTTGGTTTTACTCTTGATATTGTAGATGTCGACGCCTCTCCAAACATACATTGGATTTGCTGATGGTGCTTGTCGTAGTACACGGAATATCTCTTCCGCAGCTTGGGTTATCTATTCACCCTCTGACGAGTTAGTTTCTATGCATGGGGTAAGCCTCGGTCAAACAACGAATAACATTGCAGAATACAGTGCAGTGGTTGAATTATTATCCGAATCTATTTCATTTGGAATTCGACGTTTGATAGTGAGGTTAGATTCTGAACTTGTTGTATTACAGCTTAATAGAGTTTATGCCATTAGAAATCCTGTGTTATTAAGGTTGTTTTTGAGAGTGCGTCTCTTGGAACGTGAATTTGATTACATTGAATATCAACATATTCCAAGGTCTTTGAATACATTAGCAGATGCAATTGCTTCTCGAATGTTGGACAGACATTTACGATAATCATGCAAGTAAATTTAAAAACATTTCATCACATATGTTAAACAAGATAAGCCGGTAATAGTGATATATATAGATAGAAGTGTGTCAAAAAATATATACATCGTCTTCGATCATAGGTTTAAAACACCTTATGATCGGAAAAATGATAGTACAAAAAGTCAAAAATGTCACATGTGACTACAAAAGTGACTAGTCAATCACTGGTGGTGCTCTCTGTACGACACCACTGCGCGGGCTACCTTACACAAAAATCTCCTAAACGGTCCAGGGACCGCGACTACGAAGCGCTGAAGCCTGATAGAAATGTCGTCCATAGTAGTCTCAGGTATATCTGCCGTGAGACGCTCTAGATCATGCTCCAACTCAGCTAGTACTTCTGCTGTCGCATCGTGTGGGGCCGGTACCGGTGCAGCTGGATGTAGTCTATCATAAGGCCGGAGGTTGGCTGGACGCTGTGGACCAACATCTGCATTTTGAAAGATTTACTATTAGTTTTGAGACGATATATATAAAAAATACAAAAAATACATAACTAGAAAACTTGTGAAAATAAAAAGTACCTCTGTCGTCCCATTGTTCTCCCTGTGGAAGAACCATGTCCGGATCACCTCTGAAATCCATTCCGGCATACGGAAAATCCTGTATCACAAAAAGCTGGCCCTCTAACCAGTCAAAATAACTATCTGAGAATCGAACTACTGTCGCGCCCTCGTCAGGATGCCGGGCCATCACCGCAACCCATCGTATCAGCTTTGGCTGCTGGGGACCCAAGATATCAACAGTGAGTTGCTGAGGGATCAGCATTGGAATTCTCTCCAAGGCAAAGCTCACGACTATAGGCCCATATCCAAAAGTCTTTAGTCGTCTGTTCTTTGCCTTGGTCAGTTGGCTCTTCATATGAGCCGACACAGCTTCACACCAGTTGAAAATGGTGCCTTGGTAACAGTCAATTGCCATCCGCATTTGGGATCCGGAAGCAATGTGTAAAGCGGCCGCGCCGCAAATTCTGGTAACCGTGAACGCTATGACTTTGAGTTCCGGCAGAGTGATGTGTTTTATCTCTATGCCTTTTGAATGGTGAGCCCCAGGTGTGCACCAATTCTCGCGGAGACTATCAAGGGATTGGCCACCCGGCCTAGTCCCCGCAAGACTGAGTTGCTCACCTCTGTTTGGCAAGCCAGTGAGAAAGTATACATCCGAGGGCTCTATCTCGAGCTGGTGCCCTCCTATGTAAAAGCATTGTTCTTGTACGTTCCATCGCTCAACCAGCCATTCCAAGAATCTTACCTAGCCCCTCATGCCCGGTATGGTCCAATATTTGTATAATCCGCATGCTCTTAGGGCATCCAGGGAAGGTTGATGATTTATTGCAGCTTCATCTTCCTCTACATGCTCTCTTTCTCTCCAGTCTAACATGATTAATGCCCTGCATATCAAAAATAGCATTAGAAATTAATTTGGGAATTTTTGGTGGTTTTTTGAGAGAGTTGGGGTTTTGAAATGCGCGTTTCTCGGGGGACGCACCCCGGCTTTGTAGCACAGGGTGCCCGGACGCAGCTGGCCTGAAGTCGGGCTGCGTCTTCCGATCGTTTTCCCGTATGAGAAAAAGTCGGGGGACGCAGGTCACCCGAAGGGCACCTGCGTCCGCCGAGAGGCGCATTCCAAAACCAAAACCCCCCCAAAAAATGAAACTAAAACCTAAAAATTGATTCTAAACGGATAGAAATGCAGAGTGGGATGTGTAAAATACCTGGATGAGACGGCGTTCGATTCCAACGGTCAGATTTTCCGCAGCGACCACGGGAAGTTTCTTGTCAAAAGCTCCTTTTTCAACCTCAACAGTGAAACGGTAAAAATGACATGGTAAAAGGTCTTTTTATAGGTTTTTTGGATGAATTAGTTCATTTTTTACCATGAAAAGATGTTTTTGAATGTATTTTTGCCTATTTTAAACAGGTATGAGTAATGTGTCGCTTTTGTGCAGGACAAAGGGATTTCGAGGGAAATTGTAATTTTTCACAAACAAAATTTTAGAGTCATCTTTTAAGCCCTTTTCTGACTCCTAAAACATGAAAAGATCGCCGAGTGTTTCTTTTTCACTCGTTAAAACGGAATTAAAAGACGGTCCCTTTTTAGCTCTTTTTTGACCGCAAAATCAGGAAAAGATTGCCGGGTTTTTGTCGTTTCGAACTCGATAAGGAAATAAAACGACGTGTCCTTGATCGCTTTTTACTTTTCAGGTTAACGACACTATTATGAAAGTACTCCTTGGTCGCAAGATCAAGCGGTTCCCCCAAGTATTATTTTATACTTTTTCGGGCTTGAGGGACACAAATATACGAAAAAGTTCAACATGGAGTCTCCTTTAGTTTTTTCAGACTCTCTAAAAATGAAAAACGCCGAGTTTCTCCTATACTGGGCTCGTTAAATTTTTACAGTAGAGGACCTGTTCAATTACAAACAGGAACGAACCACTCCTTCCTAGGGTTCGAATTTAAACTAGGTTGGACTCGTCCGAAGGATGAGCTTGTAATCAAGCATATGTTATCCTCCTCAAGCTTGTTAAAAATAAAGAGGTACTTGCCAGAAATGGTGGGGGAAAAAAGAGAAGAATGAACCTATTTGTCACCTTTTGTCTCAGAAGAAACTTTATTACCACTCTTGAACACGACACTTTTCATTCACCTGGGTTGGGAAATCTTTTACCTCACAGTTGACCAAGTCACGTTGAAAGTCTTTAACCGGGTTCCAGGGGTTAACTTTGAGTTATACGTCACCAAGCCATCTGTTGTGTCGTTATGTGTTCAAGAGGTCTGCAAGCAAAAACTTTCATCTGCAAAATACTTGTCATCCATTTGACCATCCCTGAGTCAGTCCTTACAGCAACATTTCTTCAACTTGAACAATGATTTCGTGTTGCGGGCTTGCCTGCAACGGGTCGCTTTCTATCGACATCGACACATTATCTAGAAAGATGACTTAGGAATCGACAGTACCTTGAAGTCTGCATGCATCAATGGCAGGTTTCTCGCCTTTGACGTCAGTTTACATCATTGACTTTCAATCAGAGGATTCCGTGAAGTGTTCGACATCAAAACATCTATTCACATTTCACGGGTTGTGCTTGGTACTTTGAGAACCATTGACATTACTGGTGGTTTCTCTCACGCTTGTTAACAGTTTACATCATTGACTGGTAATCAAGTGGTTTCTACCATGTTCGACATCGAATCATTTAATCACATGGTTAGAATCGTACCAATTCGGGAAGTAGAAGTGAAGACCCTGGATCTAGTCTCTACCATCCAGGCTGCGAGGAGTTTTGTATTCATTATCTATGTAGACTAATCATAAACAGATGGCTGCGTCCATACTGTGTCTACAAAAGTCTATAAAAATGATGTACTGCAAGATCATTCTTGTATCAGAATAGTTAGTCCATTAGTTAAAGTTTTGAATCTGAGTATGGGAATGCCTACCTCAGTGATGATATAATCTTATCCATGTATTTTGTGTTGAAAATTGCAGGTTCCAACCAGGCCATCCACAAGGCAATCCTTGAAATGATAAAGCGCTTCACCCTTCCTAGAATTACAAAACCCTATTCTATTCCAGGCTTCGCACTTTAGGGGGCAATCTGTTACACTAAAAAATGTCACCTTGACTACTTACAGTTAGTATGGCTCAAATCAACAGTCATGCTACCCTCTTAGGCAAGTCTCATGCCTCTGTTATCCATCTCAAACTCAAAGAAGAGAGAAAGTCTTGTAAAAACTATGTTTATCTCTGGGGTCGCAGGTTCTCTCTAGCCTTACCTGCGGGGACGCGGACCATGTTCACAAAATCTGCGTCCATGGACGCTCTGTATGTTAAGGGACAGGTGCGTCCCTCTGTAAAAGGCAAAATGCGCGAGTTTTATCTTGAAAAAGTTACTTGTGGTTACTTCTAGAACATTCTAGAGGTCGGTTTGATGAAATGGATGCGCCTCCAGTTGGTTCATGTATCTCTATTAAGGGGGAGCTTATCCCATCAATAAGGGAGCTATCCCACCCATAGAGGGGGATGATCCCATTGATAGTGGACCTGAATAACCTCTTTACAACACTATAAATAAAGGCATTGAGCCAGAAGGAGAAGAGGTTGGAGCTATACATTTTCTTTGGGTAAATGCTGCAGGATTTAGGTCTTCCATTAGAGCCTTTGTGAGGAGAGATTGTCTTCACTTGATTCTACTTGGGAGAGGGTGAGCTTTGTCAAAGTAGAGGAAAACCCTTGATGGACCCTGGGAGGAACTTGCACAACACCAAGGCCAGGTTGTAAGAGTTTCTTTGTTTCGTTATTAATACAAACTGGTTTATTTTTCTCAATAGCTTGTGTTAATGAGTTATTTCATGTGTTCCTTGGTCTGCATGTTGAATATATGTTTTATTATATGAAATGCAAGTGCTTGGTAATTGTTTGATTGTTTGTGGTTGCAGGAATTGACTTGAAGGAGGAGCTCATCCGGATCGTCAAGAACGGACTTCAACAACAGCGTTTTGGAATAAGGTAAGCCTAAACACTTGTAGTTTTCATGTTGTAAAAGGTGTATTTAGAGAAAGATCACTCCATTTTGTCTTGTTTGTCATTAGAATGTCTTAGACTTCTAGGAAGGTCAGTCGTGTCCGCACCCTTGACAGATTCCGTGTGACATATATGCATGATAATATTGCTCTATAGCATAGTATGTGTTATAGCCACAAAATTTAGTGGAGAGGTTAGAATACACGAGATCTTCAAAACCCATAAATCATTTTGGAATTTCCACCTAGAAGTGCCTTAATTAGATTATTAACCATTTTTTTAAATATGTCTTATGTCTAAATTTAGGGAATATGGTTAATTAATCAGTGTTAATTGAGACAAGGTGAGAATAGTCTAGAAACTCACATGGATCGATTCATAAATGATATTAGCCATCAATTAAGATTTAGTTAGTCTTGGCTGTTGGAGTCCCAACAAGAAGATATAAGAAGGGATCAATGTGGTGATGGAGAATACACTAGAGACACTTGAGAAATGCGATTTCCTTGGTAGATTGATTTCTTGAGTAGCAATAGTAAGTTGCCGGAGAGAAAACCAGAGATCAATGCAGTGAGTGAGGGGCAGGGACAATTATCTAGAGGAAGTTTTTCTAGATTTGGAGATGCAATAGCAAGAGGGTTGAGTTTTCCCATTGAGGCTACACAGAGGACTACACAATTGCTTCAGAGAGGGCAGTTTGATTTGTTAAGGAGAAAATTTGTTCTTAGTTCCAGTGGCTGAGCAAAGGTTCCAAAGGGTCGGAGAGACGATTTCCTCAATAGTAGAAGGCAGAACGACGTCATTAGAGACTGGTTGGAGGCTTGACGTCACAAAGACTGCGCAAAGCAGCGCAGAGGCTGACGCAAATTCTTCATGAAGCCGAGTTTTCTGTAGGTAGTTTGTGATGGGATTTCTTGTGGAGGAAGGATAATTCCCTTAAATAATTTTGCCTAGATTTTATTGTCGTGGATGTTTCAGGCATCCAGATTGTACTGAGAATTTCACTTCGACATAATAATAAAAACCATCACTGCTGCACCGATTTTCTTAAGTTGGGGATTTCCGCTGACATTTGTCCAAAAATAATTGTCCATATTTTATGTGTGTTATAACATTTCTTAGTTTTCGGTGCATTATTTTTCCGTAGAATTTTATTTGTGAAGGTTGCAATGTGTTTATTTCGATATTTGTCGTAGCAGATAAATTGTTAAATTAATTAACAATTAGGAGAAATAATACTAGTCGTTGCAATAGATTCCATATTGGAATTTTCGCATGGTATTTGAATGTAGTTGATCAGCCAGAAGCTCTAAGGTGAAAGAAGGAATTTCGTTGTTCAGTGAGGCATCAGGCTGAAATTCCTAGGAGCAATGTAGTCCTTTGCCAGGCAAGTCGAGTTACTTGAGGAAGTTCGATTTTTTTTTAGCAAAGAGGCAAAAAAATTTGATTTTCCAGATCGAGTGATTCCAGAGGTAGAGGAAGCAGCTCATAATTTTTTTCGTTGGGCAGATTCCATGTTGACGCAGAGGATTTTGCAGCAGTTCACTAGAGCAAATCTAGCGTCCGTTGGAAAGGAGAAAAAAACACACAAGGGAACTTTGAGTCTCAGAAGTTTGAATTTCCATTTGTAGATTCACAGTAGCAGTTAGTGGAGCCACGCATTCCAAGAGGGAGTTTGAATAGCAAAGCAATAACCGAGTACTAAGAAAGAGGGATTTTTGGACAATTTTAGAGATGGCCACCATTGGGATTAAAGATCAGGATAGGTTGGATGGAGATTCCAACTATGTCCTCTAGAAGGCTAGGATGCCCTTCTTTCTAGATGAATATGGCTTGAAAGGCTACATTGATAGTGGCAGTTCCTTAGGATGCAAACTAGCTCAGGGAATATAGGAAGGAGATGGCGCGGATGTAGCAGTTGACCCTGGATGGAGTCCGAGACCATATATTCTCACATATAGCGGCCAAGGGAACGACCAAAGAGATGTGGGATGGTCTCTCCACATTAAACTAGGGTACTTCCGAACAACGGAAGCTGTTCCTAGAGGAGAAGTTGAGATACATCAAGATGTAGAAGGGGGAGGCATAGATCCCTTCTTCACCAGGATTTAGGAAGTCCGAGATTAACTTTCAATTGTTTGGGCAGTGCCTCAACCTTCAAAGCTACTGCGATTGGCACTCAACAACATAGTTTTAAAAAACGGTTGTTTCGATACTAAAACGGCCGAGTTGAACCAAGTTGATGCCCTCCGGAGTGACTCGGCCTATGAAACGGCTCGTTTGGCCGAGTCAGCCATGACTCGGCCGAGGCAGCCACTTGGCCGTTTCTGTATTGACTCAGCTGAGTCATACACAGCGGCCCGTAACCCAAAATAAACAACGATTTAACAATTTTTTTTATGAATTTTTTTGGTGTTTGTTGATTGGTTTGGACTCCAAGCTGTTGTGTGAATAAGTTAAATGTCATTTGGGGTCCATTTCCCCCTCCCAAACCTTATTTAACACACTCAAGTTCTCTCATTCTCTCACAGCAATCTTGTGCATTTGAGTGAGAGTCTTCTTTGAGAGTTAGTGAGCAGTTCTTGAGCTTATTTTTGGAGCAGCAGTGAGGAGTCTTGGAGGAGCATTGTAGCTAGGGTGAGGAGCTTCTTGGGCAGCCATTTGGAGCGGCATTGAGGAGCTGATTCTTAGAGCAAGCTTGGCGAGGCAGTTTGTGCCTGGAGGTATTTTTTTCACCTCTATAAATCTGTTTTTGCTTAGTAAATTTTAGGTGCATATTTAGAAAGCTTAGAGAGTGTTTTTTGTCAAATAAATGAACATTGAATCAATGTTTTTTTTTTTTTTTCATTTTCAGATTGTTTGCTTTCATTTCCTAGTCAAAAAATGGCACTTAGAGAAAGAGATCCTGCTTGGGCATATGTTGAAATGGTTGATAGTCAAATGCACTAAAAATTTTGCCATAGGAAAATTAAGGAAGGTCCTGGGGGCATTAGTAGGCTAAAACAACACTTGGCAGGGATTAGAGGCCAAATTACCCCATGTACCTCACCAGAAATTGGGGAGATTAGGAAGCATTTGTTGGCCAGCTTTGAGAAATTTAAAGAAGATAAGGCTAGGAGAAATGACATACAGGCTGAAATTGGTAAGAAGAGGGAGATACAAAAAATGATGGCTACCAACCCCCATTATGATTTTGAGGGTCCTTCCTCTATCCGTCAAACTGATACATCCAACCCTTTTTGATTTGTTCCTCCCTATTTTGGTTCTGTTCAAGATAAGGGAAAGGGTAGAATGATAAAGGGTGATGTGACTATCAAAAGTTATTTCACTCCCTCCTCTCCATCAGATGCACATGGTCCTGAAGTTAGTGAAAGTTAAATGCAGCCCACTTTAGATGACCACTGGAAGAAAGAATTGAGGGAGACTGCTTGTGAGTACATAGCTAGATGCTGATATGACGCTGATATCCCCTTTAATGCTGCTCGTTCAACATATTATGAGCCTATGTTTGATGCCATACATGCTGCTGGAAAAGGCTTCAAAGGCCCTACTATGCATGAGCTAAGGGGGTATCGTTTGCAAAAAGAAATTGAATCCATTAATGACTATTTGAAAGAGTTCAAGGAATCATGGGCAAGAACAGGATGTACCATCATGTCAGATGGATGGACTGATCAAAGAAACTGTACCATCATAAACTTTCTTGTCTTCTGCACACGGGGAACCATGTTTTTAAAATCAGTTGATGCATATGATAAGGTAAAAGATGGGCAATTGTTGTTTCAGCTCTTGGATCAGGTTGTTGAGGAGGTGGGGGTGGCTAATGTTGTTCAAGTCATCACAGATAATGCCTCTAACTATGTTCTTGCTGGTAAACTATTAGAGGAAAAACACAAGACCATCTTTTGGACCCCATGTGCTGCACATTGCATAGACCTCATGCTTGAGGATATTGGAAAAATAGAGTGGGTCAAAAACACTATAGATCATGCCAAAAGCATAACAAAATTTATCTACAATCGTACATTGGTTTTGAGCCTCATGAGGAAACACACTGGGGGCAAGGATATTATTAGGCCTGCCATCACTAGATTTGCTACACATTTTTTGACATTGCAATCTATGCTTTCCAAACATAGAAACTTGCAAAAGATGTTTTCTAGTGATGAATGGAATCAACGCAATTGGTCTAAGAAACCCGAAGGCAAAGAATTGAAAAGGAAAGTCTATGAAGAAACTTTTTGGAGAAAGTCAGCAGAGATTGTGAAGCTTGCTAAGCCACTAGTTAAGGTGTTGCGGTTGGTGGATGGGGAAAGGTTGGCTATGGGCCTCATTTATGAGGCTATGGATCAAGCAACAAAGTAAATAAAGACGGTATACAAGGATAGAGTGGCAAAGTATGGGCCCATTTGGGCAATCATTGATGAAAGATGGAACAATCAACTCCATCGCCCTATACATGCAGCTGGGTATTTTTTGAACCCACGGTATCATTATAAAGCTAAGGAGTTAGGAGCTTTGAGGGGGGAGGTCAGAGATGGGCTGATTGATTGCATTGATCGCATGATCCCATTGGAGTCTGATCAGCTGGAGATACACCGACAGACCAATATCTTCAGTAATGCATCAGGTACCTTTGGGAAGAACCTAGCAAAGGTTGCAAGAGAAGCAAATGACGCTGGTAAACAAAAATTTCAATGTTCAAATTCTTAATAGTTTTACTTTTTTTTTAAAGTTTGTTAAATCGTTTATAATTTGAAAGTTAGATATGATTTGTAATTTTGTTGAGCTAACTCATTACACTCCTATGTTTTTTTGCAGCACAATGGTGGGAGGCCTTTGGTGGCCATTGTCATGGATTGCAAAGGTTTGCAATTCGTATTTTGACTCAAACTTGCAGTGCATCTGGGTGTGAGCACAATTGGTCTCTCTTTGAGAGGATTCACACAAAGAAGAGAAACCATTTGGATCAAAAATAGTTAAATGATCTAGTTTATGTCCAATACAACCTCCGGCTCAGACAAAACCATTTTCCGAACAAAAGACCTGATTCAGATCCCATTGTGTTGGAAGACATTGATCCAACATCAGATTGGGTAGTGGAGAGTTGTCCAGTAGAGTTTGATCCTGATGAGGATCTTGATTTAGATTTAGATATCGAGACATCAGTTGAACTTGAACATGTTGTTCTGGTTCAGTTGAATGCAAATCCCAATCCACCAGCCTCAGTCTCGCAGCCAGCAAGGACTCCAGTTGTAGGTGCTTCCTCCACTCAGCCACGACAGAAGCGCAACCGCATATCTACTCTTACTCAGCTTGCATTTGCTGCAGTTTCACAGCCTACTAGTGGTACCACTTCTACAGTTGTAGTTGGAGATGATGATGAGGAGGAGGAGCCATGGGGCCCCCTGTCTGACTCTGATGATGATGATCCAGAGATTGATCGACATGATCTTGGCTCCTCTGGCAGTAGCTACTAGCCAGTAGTACTAGTACTAGAGTCTGGTCACCGTCACAGTTTACTTTTGTTGTAGAGGCCATTTCTAGCCTCCTTGGTTATGTGTATTTTGTTTTGAGTCTTTGATCATGTATGACAGTTGACTATGTATTGCCATTGGGTACCATTTTGATATAATGGATTGGTTCATGAGCCTACTTTGATAATATGTTGTCTTCCATCTATATTATAATGTTGTGTGTTTTGAAACATGAATGAAAATCTTTAAAATTATGTTTAAAATCTTTAAAATTATGTTTTTTTATAAAAAAATAAATATTTAATATATTTTTTACAATGACCGAGTCATTGAAATCTAGCCGGCCAAGTCATTATCATTTCGGAGTCAGAGTCGGAGTCGATCCTCGGCCGAGTCGGAGTTTTAAAACTATGCTCAACAGTGTAAATGAGGATTGACATGTCTTCTTCCAAAGTATATTGGGCAGAGATACGCGACCAGGATGGGACAAAATGTGGCTCGATTTGCAGCAGGAGAAGTTGAGATGAGCTCTGCTGAATAGCTCCATCAGTGGGAATAGTAGCAGCGGAAAAAAGGTGGTGAAGGAGGAGGAGAATGTGGCCCTCGCATCAAAGGGTCCTAGTGAGGGGAAGGGGGAGTAGAGAAAGAAGAAGAAGGAACTGTCAAAGTTCAAGTGCTTCAGGTGTGGTGAGCTCAGTCACTATAGTACGCAGTGTCCTCTCAAGAAGAAGGACAAGTCGGAGAACCAAGACCAACAGGTAGCATCAATTGAGATTGACAAGTTGTCCTCTTGGTTGGAGGAAGACTTTGCGATTTTGGTAGCCATACCTCTAGGAGTGAGGTAGCGTGACTTGGAATTGTAGCCCCAGAGAGCTACAGAGGTTGGGCATGATCCTCAAGGAGTCCACCTCATGGATTATTACCTAACTATGGGGGCCCAAAGTATTCAGTAGCAGGATGGATCAGTGGTAGTTGATGCAGTCAGTACCAGAGTGATATTTGTAGACTAGTAGCAGTGAAATGCCGAGGAGCGTAGTGCAGTGTTGACAACAGAGTAAGTAGCTCTGTGCAGATTCATCAACAACACAAATTCTTCAGAGAAAGTGCAGAGGCTAGTAGCAATCAGGACTCGAGAGACATATGCATCATACTGAACAAAGTTGATTCAGTATTTTGGATGCTTTTTAGTTGCAGATGTTGAATTTGCAGTGTTGGAAGCAGTACAACAGGGTCAGTAGCAACACATATGCAGCATCAGAGTTGTGCAGTGGTTGGTGGACAATGGCAAGCAGTCACAGTAGCTAGACATCAACCGCGTGACAGGAGGTGATATAGAGAGAGGGTGTTGTGGAAGGATGTGCAACACCAGAACACATTCCTCACTAAGAGGGAGTGTTAGCTTTTGTAGCATCGGATGTGTTCTAGCAATGAAATTTGGTGGAGAGGCTAGAATGCATGAGATCTTCAAAATCCAGAAATCGTTTATGGAAATTCCACCTAGAAGTGTCTCAATTAGATGAATAGCTGTTTTTTAAATATTTCCTAACTCTAAAATTACAGAATATACTTAATTAATCAATATTGAGAAAATGTGAGAATAGTCTAGAAACTCACACAGAACGATCCAGAATGATATGAGCCGTCGATTAAGATTTAATCTTGGTCTTTGGAGTCCCAACAAGAAGATATAAGAAGTGATCGATATGGTGATGGAGAATACATCAGAGACACTTGAGCAGTTCTATTTCCTGAGTAGCACCAGTAAGTTGTTGGAGAGAAAGCTAGAGATCGAAGCAGTGAGTGAGGGGTAGGGATAGTGATCTGAAGGAATTTTTTCCAAATTCGAAGAGGCAGTAGCAATAGGGCCTAGTTTTCCCAATGAGGCAATGCAGAGGACTGTGCAGTTGCTTCAGAGAGGGTAGTTTGATTTGTTAAGGAGAAAATTCTTTCTCAGCTCCAGTGGCCAGGCAGAGGTTCCAGGGGTTGGAGAGAAAATTTCCTCAGCAGCAGAAAGAAGAACGAATTCATCAGAGACTAGTTAGAGGCTTGACGTCACAGTGACTGCGTAAAGCAACACAGAGGCTTTAGGGGCTAAGCTTTCTATAGGCAGGCTGTGCCGGGATTGCTTGTGGAGGAAGGGTAATTCCCTTCAATAATTTTGCCAATATTTTCTTGCTGTGGAATTCCAATTTTAGGCATCGAAATTGTACTCAGAATATCACTACTGCGTAATAATAAAAACTCTCGCTGCTACACTAGTTTTCCCAAAGTTGGCTTTTTTCGAGGACATTTGTCCAAAAATAATGGTCTCGTATTTTATGTGTGTGTGCTAGCATTTCTCAGTTTCCAATGCATTATTTTTCTGTAGAATTTTATTTTTGAATTGCAATGTGTTTATTTCAATATTTTCCCTATAAGATAAATTGTTAAATTAATTAACAATTAGGAGAAATAGTACTAGTTGCTGCGATAGGATTCCATATTGGAATTTTCACACTCTAGAGGGATGAAAGTCATTGGAACACATTGGTGTCTCATCTCTTGAGTTGCCTAGTCAATTAGGGGGGTTAAGGAATGGAATTTTGTTTATATTTCATAACAACCCTAAAGGATGAAAATTCACAAGGTTACTATTTAGGAAACCTCTTGTTTGAGAGGCAAAATTTATGTTTTGCATTAAAACATTTGAATACACAAATTTTCTCATTATAGGTCAAATTAATGATGGAAAAGTAGATCACTCTAAGACCAATATAAGAGTGATTTGAAAAGGAATCAAAAGGTAATGGAAGGGATTCAATAGTTTAGAAAGAAATTGTGAGGGCATTTGCCCAGATTGGGAAATGGCTATTAGAGGATGTTTAATTCTCCTAAACCCAACTATCTAAGCAATTGATCAATTCTAGTTATTTGTTGGAATTATTAACTTTTGTATGGAGCGGGAAATAAGAAAAGCAATCACAGTGAGTCCATAATTATTTATGGTCTTCCTAAAAGTCCCTTTATTGAAAAAAATTCACTCAATTAATTAATTAATAAGGTGAAATTCTAGAAAAAGCATAAGATATATTTAATGATGATTTCCATAAGTAGACACCTTCATGGAAATACCCACTTGTGCTACAAACACAGCACGCCCTCTTAGCGAGGAAGGTATTTTACACCACTCCAAGTTTGTCTTAGAACTAGACAAACTTGCACTTCACCAAGGGCATTGTGAAAATGTCTGCAAACTCATCCTCAGTAGAAATATATTGGAGCTTAACTGGTTGCCATGTACTCTGTTTCAGCTGAACTTATTGCTATTGAGATCTGATTCCTATTGATTGATGAAATAACTGACCCCACACTAAAGAAGCACACGAAGGTGCTCTTCCGATCTATATCACTACCTTCCAAGTCTGAATCTAAGTACCCCTACAACCTCACACCATCTCCACCAAGATATACTATAATACATATGCTAGTGTTCCTTGAAACTATCCAAGCACACGCTTTGCTGCAATCCACTAAACTTGCCTTGGTTCCACTATGAACTGGCTCAAGGTGTTAACAATAAAGCTGATGTCTGGTGGAGTGTTGACTAGATACATCAGTGAGCAAGTCAATTATTTGTATTATCTGAAGCTAGGCATTGTTATGTTATCCTCCATTCTAAATCTCTTTAGCATCTCCAGAGTGTATTTCCCTTGTCTGAGGGGGATCTCGCATAGTTGCTACAAAACCTCAAGTCTTAGAAAGTAATGCATCGAGAAAATATCCTTCATCTTAAATTATGTCGCTAGATTTGACTTACAACTTGCATTAGTCTCTCTACACATGTTAGAATGAGATCGTCTACATACAACACCACAATGAGGGCCTTAGATCCAACCAACAAGAGTTATAGGTTGGGATCTGTCTCACTCTTGTTCAAGCCTTTGCCCTACAAATAGTTGTCAATCCTAGCATGCCAGGCCCTAAGCGCCTATTTGAGTCCATATAGGGCTTTTCAACAGACCAGGATGATAACTAACTTGGTAGAGACGGTTTTGACCCTTGTGAAGAGACCTCATATGGTTGTAATTTATGATCAGGGAGATTTGATTGAGGATTACCTTGATGATGATGGAGCCAGGAGGTTTTCATCTTTAGTATGGGATTAGGTTCAAAATGATGAGCCTTGGTATAGACGAGCCAATAGCGAGATTGAGGAATATAGGCAGACAACAGACTCAGTGGCACGATTTGAGAAACCAGAGTTGGAGAGACTAATTAAGGACGACAAGGGTAGAATAGGTTCCTATCCCCCATTATTGAGATACATTGAAAAAAATATGGAGGGCTTATTCCAAGAGTTAGAGGATCGTTTCTAGCTTCGAAGAGACCATATTCGAGAGAGCAAGGTACATCTTCAAGAGGTGGAGTTGGATATGGAGTGTGGAAGGTAGTCAAAACCACCTGACTTCATCTTCTCTGTGAGCTCTTGGAGATGTGCTCATCGTCAATTGCTCAAGTTGGCTAGTATAGAGATATCTGGAGTGCCTAACAGAGGTCCATCTTGATGAGAGATTTGAGATGATGGGTTTTATGTGTAGAAATGTTCGGGATGACGTTGGGATATGATGTGTTTGCACTTGCTTGGATGGCATGAGTTCTTGTGGAGTTGGAACTACGATCATATTAGCTACCTGATTGTTTATTGAAACAAGGGTATCTAACGCATGGAATTCTTATGAGAGCATTCACAAGTTCCCTTGATTGATGTAGTGTTAGGAAATGATCTTTCATCACATGATTCATGCAGTTTGATAGGAGGTTGTTCGATGGCAGTAGATATTACTTTGATGGATAGTCTTCTTAAGGATGCAACACCTTGGTGATAGATGAATTGCCAGGGTTTTTCGTTGTTGAGGACGACAACATCTTTGAAGTGGGGGAGGATGTTAGGACCTTAGGATTGACTGCACACAAGCGTCAAAAGTTTGGCAGGGGCTAGTCTAGTCGCAAGACTAGATCGACAACACATGATTTGCAATGATTGTGTGACATTTTGGGGTTTCTTAATCAAGTGAGTTGAGATGAGCATGCCCATGATCGAGTGAGATGGTTGAGACAAGTGTGCTTAATTGAAATGAGTTGAGTGGGGATGAGTTGGCTCAAGTTTTGAACGCTCGCCCAAATTTCAGGTTTCTTGTACGATGGACTGAGTTGGTAGGTCATGCCAACCGAGTCCACACATCGCCACATTGGAGATTTCACCATGGATGGGTCAGCGTCATGAGAAAGGAAGTGGGCACTAGTATTTGTAGTGTTGTCTAGTGAAATGTGAAAGGTCGACCAACCAGAGAGTTGTGTCGATTGGGTGAGACACGTCCCTTCACATGCCCATATCACGCATATATATTGAGAGCCGTGTAATTAAGTTGGAAGGCAAGAAGCAAGACTTGGGAGGCAAGTTCGCAGGGCAAGGAAAGATGAGCATTATGCAACTCAAAACTATGTCACAAGTCTGAGCCATGAAGGAGAGCATAACCAAATTTGAGGTTTTCTCTACCCTCACAGGTAAAGAAGAGAACCAAACCGAATTGATAGAAGTTGGAGAGGAGGTTTTATGCATGAGGAGGTTCTATGCAATTCTAGAAAATCAACAAATACAAGTTTTTTCTAGGAGTTGAAAAGTTCTCTTCAAGGAGAAATCCTTTTTCATTTGTCTCATTTGTGATTAATGACCCTTATTGACCCTTCTTGTAGGAGTAAGGCTTAGATAATTTATTTGTAGGTTGATTCAATTGCTATATTTTTAAATGAACTTTTTTTGTTGATCATCACAATGACTCATCGCAAGAATAGAATTTTCAAAGTGGTCTTTCCATTTTTCCATTCGTTGACAATTTGGTTACAATCAAATAGTTGATTTACTAATTCCCTGTAGGGTTTCATTGAATTACTAGATATTATAATGTCATTACAACACTAAAAAGGATTATGTCTCTTTGCCTTACTCCTACAGGGTCACTAGGTTTAGTCAAGAATGATAAATTAAGCATATGCTAGTAGGATCATGCCTCTTTGGCCTACTCCTACAGGGAAATTAAGAATGTGCTTGTTACACCTTCTTACTATGAGAAAGGGTTTTCATTGTTTTCCTTGGCTAGGGTTTTGGATAGCTAGGGGATTGTAATAATGTGGTGATAGTCCTTTGATGCACATGAACTTTGTCTTTATGCATATTAATGAATTTTTTAACCATCCACTACTTGTTGACCATTTATATTCTTCATGGTGTGTAATTTCCAATAATATACCTTTTTCTAACTAAACATAAGTTAAGGGTAGATATTCTAAGTGATTTAACATTATAATTAAACAACAAAAGGAAAGTTTTATTGATGTTATTATTTGTTCGACTATTGTTTTTAGATATGTTATATGCATGATAAGGTTTCCCTAGAGGGATGAAAGTCATTGGAACACATTGGTGTCTTATCTCTTGAAATGAGTAGTTGATTAGGGGGTTAAGGAATCAAATTTTGTCTGTTGTCAGCAATGTTTTGTTTATATTTCATGAAAACCCAAAAGGATGAAAATTCCGAGGGTTACTATCTAGGAAACCTCTTGTTTGAGAGGCAAAATTTATGTTTTGCATTAAAACATTTGAATACACAATTTTTCTCATTGTAGGTCAAATTAATGATGGAAAAGTACATCACTCTAAGATCAATATAAGAGTGATTTGTAAAGGAATCAGAAGGTAATGGAAGGGATTCAATAGTCTAGAAAGAAATTATCAGGGAATTTTCCCTGATTAGGAAATGGCTATTCGCTGATGTTAAATTATCCTAAAACCAACTATCTAAGAAAACTGATCAGATGTAGTTATTTGTTGGAATTATTAACTTTTGTATGCAACAGAAAACTAGAAGCAATCACAGACAATGCACAATTATTTCTAGTCTTCTAGATTAGTTCATCATTTAAAATAATATTTAGAACTTACAAGAGCTACCTTACAGGGAAAATGGCTCTAAGAAATTAACCAAGAAAACAACAAACCCAAAACTTTTAGTCTTCATTGATATTGATATAGCTTGATCTCCAATCTATACCACTCTACAAAATTTATACGGATAGTTGTACAAACTACTCTGTTGGGTTGTATCGCTGCTCTTTTCCTTACTTATGATTGGTCGCCTTCTTAGCTAAAGACTCACTTCCTTCTGCTTATTGAAACACTATTGAAATCCTCAACATGTTAGTTTTTGTAGAATCAGATGGTGTTCTAGTCTGGAAACTTAGTCGAGAGGGTAAAACACGAGTTCTCCAAAACTCGAAAATCTTTTCTGGAAGTTCCACCTAAAGATGCCTCAATTAAATTAATTGGCCATAATTACAATTTTTCCTTGAGTCTAGCTTAGGAAAAGTGGTTAATTAATAGTAATTAATTGAGAAAGATTAGAATTCGCTAGAAACTCACACAGAGTAACTAGGAATTAGTCTCGACCATTGATTAAGTTTTAATCTTGGCGATTCGAGTCCCAACTGAAGATTATACGAGGAGGTCGATGGGTAGATGGAGAATACACAAATGCAGATACTTAGTTGCCCAGGTAGGTCAAATTCCCAGTAGCAGGAGTGATTTAGTAGTGGAGGTCGAGCCAGTTAGTGAGTAGCAGGTTACCGGAGAGGTCAGTATTATCCAGAGGAAGATTTTCCAGTTCTGGAGAGTCAAATTGAGGGAGTGCGTGTTTGCCCAGAGGCGCAAGGACTGCGTAGGCAGTAGCAACGTTGTAGTGCGATCTAGTTAGAGGAGCAGTCAATTCAGTAGTTGGTAGCCAAGATTTTGATCATAGGGTCCAGCTAATCAGTTCCATGGCTAGAGAGATGCAAAGCTTTAAATTTAAGGTGTTTCCAGAGGCAGTAGCAGAAAGGCCTATGAAAACACTGCGAAGTGGCTGACACATAAGGAAGTGCAAATTGCTGAGGGGCCAATTTTTGGAGTTGAAATCAGCTGTGGGGTGAGGAAAAATCCTCACAAATATTTTTCTTGTGATTCTCTTAGACTTGATTTCCAGATTGATATCCAAATTATTGTACTTAGTTTTTCTATTGCAAATAATAATATAAACTCTCAGTTGCTAAAACCAGTTTTCCCACATGGGTTTTTCTAGGGAATTTTTGTCCAAAAATGATGGTGCCATTTTTGTATGTGTGTGTGCTAGCATTTCTCAGTTTCCAGTGCATTTATTTTCCACAGTATTTTATTGGTGAAAATTTCAGTTGTAAATTATTCATTGTTTGTCGTAGGAAATATACTGTTAATTAATTTACAGTTAGAAGAATAATTTCCGATTGTTGTAGTACTTGAAAATTTCACATGACATCAAAGCTAATTTGATCAGGCATGATGCTTAGAAGTAGAAGGAATAAATCATTTAGATTCAATGGGAGTTCAAACTGTTGGGCAGAGGGTTCAATTTTTGTAGTGCCTATAGGAAGGAAAATTCGCAGAGCCCAGTAGTAGTTCTAGCACACAGTAGTGAAGTAGGGAAGTTATTCCAGTGAAGCAGATCAATATTTTCACTAAGGAATTTTTTTCTTGTCTAGGAACAAAGGGTTTTTGCAGCGGTTTGCTAGAGCAAAATTAGTGTTAGGTGAAAGAGGAATAGCACACAAATTTGTCTTAAGTAAATTCTTTAGTAAATCCATGGACATAATTGATATTCAGGAAGCTTCAGATTTGTCTTCAAGGTTGGAGGATGAATTTGTTTGCTTATCAGGCTCAGATTCACAGGGTGTCTGGTATATAGACAATGAAGTGTCAACTCACATGACAGGTGTTACAGAATATTTCTCTAGCTACAATGAGGAGCAGATGGACTTCCATATTATAATGGGAAACAGAGCGAAGTATACTCCAGTGGGGAGAGGTACCATTGATTTTGAGAGGGAGTTAGGAGCAACTACCAATGTTCTAGATGTATTGCATGTGCCAGGATTGGGTATGAATTTGATTTTAGTATCCCAACTACAAGATAAGGGATATGATGTCCACTTCGTAGGGATGAAGGTGTTGGTCAAACACCAGCCCTGGAAGAGAGTGAGATAGATTGGAGTTCGAAGCAATAGGTTGTATAGGTTGCAATTTGATTCTCCAATGGCTCTAATAGGAGTGACAATAGCAATTGGAAGGAACTGAATGAGATATGGCATAGGAGAATGGGATATTTACACCATGGATCACTCAAGATGCTCAGGAAGACAGTAACAGGGGTTCCAGAACTTGGCACAAAACATGGTAATGTGCGTAGAGGGCGCGTGCTTGGAAAATATGCTAAGACAACATTCTGAAGAAGTAAAAACAGAGCAGATGATGTGAGGACTTATACACTCAGACATTTGTGGTTTGATGTCCACTATATCTCTTAGTGGGGCCAAATACTTTGTTATCTTTATTGATGACCATTCCAAGAAAACCTGGATCTACTTCTTGAAGACCATGGATAAGGTCTTCGATTGCTTCAGGGAGTTTAAGGCTCTCGTGTAGAATGCAACAGGGAAGAATATCATGGTGCTTCGCTCAGATAATGGTGGAGAGTATATTGATAAAGACTTCACATATTTATGCGAGGGAAGGCATCATAAGGGAGTGGACAACTCCATACAGTCCACAACAGAATGGTGTAGCGGAGAGGAAAAACAAAACTATAGTTGGGGTTGCAAAAGCATTGTTATATGACCAAGATTTGCCCAAGTTTCTATGGGCATATGCATGTAACACAACAATGTATATTCAGAACATGACTCCTCATAGTGCATTGGGGAAGAAAATGCCAGAAGGAGTCTTCACAGGAGGAAGTCAGAAGTTAGTCACTTTAAGATCTTTGGCAACATTGCTTAGTGCCATGTGGCAGATGAGAAGCGCACCAAATTGGATCAGACTACAGAGAAGGGGTTCGTCATTGGATATAGCGAAATCTCAATGGCATACATGATCTAAATTCCTAGCAATAGGAAGATTGTAGTGAGATGAGATGTAAAGCTCATGGAGGACCAGGTTTTCAAGAGATCTCGTGAGATGCCTGCAAGTGATCAGAATTAGCTAGTTGAAGCTCCATTAGTCCAGCCTTAGGGATAACTATAAGGGCAGCTAGTGTGACAGTCACAGGGATCTAGTATAGTGACCAGTACTAGCATTTCCTCAAGTGCATGGGATCCAACGAGAACACAACAAATGGAGCAATAGAGGCAAGATGAGGAAGAGCTAGTTGAACCTCCCACCAATAGTGGTCGAACCAATCGTGAAGTTCGTCATACATTGAGAGATGTAGAGGAGTTCGTGGAGCTCCTAGAACGAACAAGAGAGATCGCAGACAGTCTGACAAGTACCAAGAAATGGTGGCTCTGGTTCCAAAATCTTCCACCTTTTAGGAAGCCGCACAACATCAGATGTGGGTATATGTGATGGTAGAGGAGTACAACTCTATGAAATGAATGATGTTTGGCAGGTGATGCCAAGGCTTGAGGACAGGTCAGTTGTAGGTTCTTGGTATATCTACAAGATCAAGTACACTCTAGGCCGCAGCGTGGGGAAGTACAAGGCTAGATTTGTGGCAAAGGGGTAAGCACAGAAAGAAGGGATAGATTATGAGGAGACCTTCGCCCCAGTTGCTAGATACACTTCTATCAGGTCAGTTATATCCCTATCAACTCAGATGGGGTGGAAGATTTAGTAGATCGACGTCAAGAAAACATTTTTGAATGGGGTGATGGAGGAGGAGGTGTACATAGAATAGGCAGAGGGCTTCAACACTCATGAGAGACACTTGTGTGTAGATTGAAGAAAGCTCTATACGGGCTCAAGCAGGCTCTCAGGGCATGGTGTGCTCAGATTAACAACCGCATGCAGTAGATGGGATTCATTAAGAGTGACATAGATCCCAACCTTTACTATTTGTTGGTAGAGGAAGAGACACTCATCCTAGTGTTGTATGTGGATGATATCTTCTTGACAGGGTCATCAAAGATCATAGAGGACTATAAGAGGAACCTAGCAGTAGAGTTTGATATGAAGGATTTGGGGTTGATGCACTATTTCCTAGGATTGAAACTGTGGTAGAAGAACAAGGAGTTTAGTCTTGGCCAAGGAAGATATGTTACAGATATTTTGAAGAGATTCAAAATGTAGGATTGTAGACCCATGTCTACACGCATGATCACCAATTGGATGACAAGGATGCATCAAATGAGAAGGATGTTGACCCCACCTTGTATAAATAGCTTATCGATTCTCTCATGTCTTTGGTCAACACTGGGCTATCTATCTTCTTCGTAGTCAATACCCTCAGTAAGTTTATGGTCGAACCAAAGAGGGTACATTGGACAGCGGCAAGGCACATTTTGAGGTATGTAAGCAACATAATAGCGTATGGGCTGAAATATTCCCGAGGGGATGGCGTCAGACTATGGGTTCACAAATGCAGATTGCGTAGGAAGTTCAGTGGAAAGAAAAAGTTCCTTTGGGTATTGCTTTAGTTTTGGATCAGGGATGGTTTCTTTGTGTAGTAGGAAGCATAAGTTAGTAGCACTGTGTTCTGTAGAAGCAAAGTATATGGAAACGAGCACAACTACGTGAGAAGCTATATGGCTTTGGACGTTGCTGGTAAGCTTGTTCAAGCATAAGATGGAGGCAACAGGTGTCTACTGTGATAATAAAAGTTGCATCAAGCTCTCTGAGAATCAAGTATTTCATGACAGGTCAAAACACATAGATATTCGATGTCATTTCATCAGAGATTGTGTGCAGTGTGGAGCGGTCCAACTACAATATGTTTCGACAGATGAGAAGGTTGCAAATATACTCACGAAAGCTCTAGGGAGAGCTAATTTCATCTATTTCAGAGAAAAAATGGGTATGGTGGAGAACCTGTTTCAGAAGCAAGGACAAAGTATTTTTGATTTTGCAGTAGTTGTAGTGGTAGCAACAACAATTGAGTGGGAGCATTAGTTGAATTGCAGTGCAAATACAACGTTGGCAGCAGTATAGGATGTACAGTGCAGTGTCAACAACAACACAAATGCAATAGTTTGGTTCAACTATAGTCAGTGGCAGATGAATGAGATTTAGCACAATTTTTGGTAGATAGTGGTAGGCAGCTACAATTGTCAGACATCCGCAACGTGGTTGGAGGATGTTGCAGAGACAAGGTTATGTTGCAGTTGTGCAACACTAGTTGGAGAGAACACCTTCCTCACTAAGAGGGAGTGTTAGTTTTTGTAGCATGAGATGGTGTTATAATCTAGAAACTTTGTGGAGAGGCTAAAACCCTTTGATTTCTCTAGAACCCGTAAATTGTTTTTGGAAATTCCACCTAGAGATGGCTCAATTAAATTAATTTACCATAATTAAAAAATTTGCTTACTTAGGAAAAGTGGTTAATTAATAGTAATTAATTTAGAAAAGTGAGAATTCTCTAGAAACTGGCACGGATCGAGTAGGAAGTAATCTTATCCATTAATTAATTTTAAATCTTAGCCAATGGATGTGAAAATTTCATCTATCATAGCAACTGTATTTTTTCTTCTAATTGCTAATTTATTTAACGGTTTATTTGTTGTCTCCTACAACAAATATCAAATAATTCATAGTGTGATTTTCACAAATAAACTACAGAAGAAAAATAGCGACAGAAACTGAGAAAGTCCATCACACAGAGATATAAAATTTACGCAGTTATTTTTGGGCAAATGTCCCTGGAAAAAATCCAACTTGGGAAAACTGGTGCAACAGGTGACGGTTTTATTATTATGCAGCAGTGAAATCTGAGTACAATTTATGGATTCCCTATCTGGCAATCCAAACAAGTTTCTGACAAAAATAAGTAGAGAAGAAATTCTCTCACTCCACAAGCAATCTTTGCACTAGCTTCTCCTGAAAAACTAGCCATCCACCCCCCTGCGTAGGCCCTCTGCACAGTCCTTGCGTTGCCTCTCAGACATGTGGCTAAGATCAGCCTCTAAGCAAGTCATCTGTCATGTCCCTTCTCAAAAACATTAGTCATAGGGTGAAACTACACATTTTTGGCACAATTTTGACTTAGGAGGATGACTCCACACTTAGACTTAGGAACTATGGGGAAAATTTGACTTTATTTACTAGCTAGTGGAATGTGGGGGCCACCCACAAGGGGAATACGAACTTGGCCATTCGATGTGCTTGGAGGGAAATCGAATGGGTGGATGGACGAGCCCACATGAGCCTAAGGAGGTCCAAGGGCATAAAAGGAGGATCAACTCTCATTTTCGACCATATTCTACATTTGCAAACAAACACTCACTTGTACACTTTGCTGCTCAGCAAGTCTACTGGCTGTTTAGCCACAAATCTCTCACATGGGAGATTCAACCTCTAATTTATGGGATCATTCGTGCTTGCCCTAGGGAGGCTGTTCTATAGGAGTTTAAGGGAGTCAGGGACAACAACACATTTCAGCCATGCTCGCAAAGGGGGCACTGTGTATTCCTTGGCAGCTAGAAAACACGCAGGAGGAATTGGAGGTCAGCAAGGGGATTCATTGCTTGCTGGGAGATCCTGGAACTGAGAGGGTAGCATAGTGAAGGCATTTTCGCTGGATTTTGCAGCAATCTAGACTAACAGATCGGTCAGTCATATTTCTAGAGAGAGGGACTACGCAGAGGCCATCCAACAATAATTCATGGGGACTTGGGGAGCAGTTGATCTAGGCCAAGAGCCATTCGGGCAGCTAGGAGTTGGATAGCACAGGTAAACCCAACATTTTGGAGGAGTTTGCAGAGGGATTTGCAGGCTCTTTCGTGCAAGTCGAAATTGGCAGTCGAAGCTAGTGAGAGGCCCCAAGGGGGTCGAAAATATGAAGTCAAAACAAACTAAATTCCCTTCTGGGTTTTTTCTGGGTTTTGTCTTAAGGAGTCCGAGGATAAAAGCACACAATTTTCTGGGTAGTTTTTGAGCACCTTCCAGCTAATCGAAGTTCAGCAAGACAATAGTTTACTGGGGTAATGCAGTGCAAAGTGGTGCAGTAGCTGGGCAACCTTTAGCTCAGCTACTTTCCCACCTAGGGTTGGTCTTGCTTGTTCATTGGGACAAGCCCAGGTGCACCATTCCATTTCATATTGTATCTAGTCTGTAGATTTTTAATAATATGGCTCAGTAGCTAAGTTGCACGAAATGGGCATAGGTACGAAACGCAACCTCGCCAAATTTTGGAAACGGGGAAATGCGAATATATATATATATATATATATATATATATATATATATATATATATATATATATATATATATATATATATATATATATATATAGAATTTAGGACATTTAAGAAATGTTATGTGCAATCATAAAGCATACATGATACATTATAATTTATTACATTTAAAAATTATGATTAAATTTACTTCACATTTACTCATGAATGATCACATAATGAAAATAAAAATATCGGAATATCCAAAAGTAACATTTATTATATATCCAAATATCAAAATCAATCTTTATTATATATACTTCTAGGCTAGACCTCAATATTCAGGGCAGCAAGAGAGATCCAAATCAGGGCTTTCTGCATCCACATCCCATTCTTTAGAAGGACCACTGTTGTATTATGGACCCCTACGAGATGCAAGGCGATCCTCTGCCTTCTGTGAGCCCAACCTATTGCGCTTGACAAAATGAATAAAAACATAAGTGCTCCAATTCCTTTCTACTGATGAAGAGCTTTCTACTTGTGAAATAATACGAATGGCAAGGTTTTGTAGATGTACACCATTTGCTCCATGAAAAATCCACTACCTAACTAGATTCATGGTGCTTCTGTCCTCCAAAGCTGATATATCTGCATAATCATCTATTCTTGCAGCAAAACTGGAAAATTCTTCCTTTACCTCCCTGTGTAGATGAGCAGGAAACATTTTCATAAGGGTTTTTTTCGCCCCATTATCCACCTCTCTATCCTTATGGGGTGCGTTTCTCTTCCCATTGCTTTGAGCAATAAGATCCTCATCATAAAATTTGGGGTTTAAGGCATGTGCTAAAGTGTGCAATGGAGTGTTGAAATTGTTCCACCTATCAACAATGATTTTCTTGACTAAACCTACAAAATGATCATCAACAAACAAACGTTGTGGAGACTCTTGCGAAATGATTTCCATAGCTTTCTCAACCATGGAATCCATGCCATCATATACCTCTCCTAATAAAGGTTGGTCAATGTCAGTACTCTGAAGAAGCTCAAATGCAGGGGTTTTCAACTTTAGCAAGAAATCGTTTTTGCTCCACCAATCCTCATGAAGGCACAATCTATGCTCTGAATCTGCTTGTGTCCACTCAATCCAAAGTTGACTCACCACCATAGAAACTAATGCATGCTTAAGCTCAAAAAGGCGGTGCAACATCGGGAAGTTGAGGCATATCTTGTCTCAACAACTTTTAACAACTCCAATTTGGAGTACTCTCGAAATATGGCCTGAGATTGGTGGTGGTTGGTGATGAATTTGACAATCTCCCTTGCTTCCCCTGTGATTTCCTTTATCCATGAAACTTTATTGTCCATCTCCTTTAAGATCAAATTCAGATTATGGACAATCCATGGTGTCCAAAAGATTTGGTCATACCTCCCCTCAATAATTAAACCTGCAGCTTTGCAAACTGGTGCATTGTCCGTGATAACTTGCACCACCATGTTAGGCCTTATTTGTTCAATAGCTTTTATAATAACATCAGCAATGAACTGTGCATCTTTTACCTCTCCTGAGTAGTTTTCCACCTTCATAAACATTGCTCCTTTGGGGGAAGTGGCAATGATATTTATCAATGGTATGTGCCTTGTATCTGTCTATCCATTTGAGACTATGGTAACCCCAAAGCTACTCCAGGAAGAATGAATTGGTGATAAAAGATCCTCCACAAGCTCCTCCTCATTTTTGAGAAGTTGAGTTCTGACTTTCTCATAGTTGGGCCCCTTGTACCCTTGAGCAGCTTTGTTAATTGCCGTTATCCTTATCTTTCCAGTAAGGAGAGCGAACAACATTGAATGGGATACCACATGCATAAATGCACCTAGCCACTCTAGAATCGAAGGATGAAAGTATATCTTCATGACTGTCAAACACGTCTCAAATAAAAACTCAATTACAAGACCTAGTAAAGATGGTATCTGATAAGGAATTGATCTCCATCATTCTAAATGCACTGAATGATGAACAAGGTAACCTCGTGTCCAATGAAGAAGAGGAAGCAATCCCATTCAACAATTTGTGGTCTCTATGCAAGACAGAAGAGAATAGGTTGAAAGGAAATGTGATGAAGAACCTAGAAAAAGGGGTCAAGCAGTTACTAAAAGAAAAAGAAATTTCGGTAAATTTGTTCCTTGAAAGAAAAAGAAGAAAATGGCTAAGGTTCAATGTTATAGATGTCAGGAATATGGGCACTATAAAAGAGATTGTCCTCAAAGGGACAGTAACAAGATAAATAAGGAAGAAGCCTATATTACCGAAGGAGTGGAAGAACTTGAATCAAAGAAGCCTAAGAAGGAAGAAGTGAGAGATCTCTATGATATTCTTCTGTTGTGTAAATTATAGATGGGAAACTTTGGAAATAAGATAGGATGCATCATACTAGAGAATGACATCATGGTAGAAGCATTAAGAGCTCATGACATGGGTAGCATGAAAAATGTCTGGGACAAAAATCTATAGCTATGTAAGGCATAGCTCTTGAAAACCTCATTGAAAGATACTTATGGAGAAGGAAGAAGTCATCTAGGACAAGGCTCATCATACATAACATTTGCAGGATAGGATATGCTAGATCCTCCAGATCCTTTGATGGAATCTTCATTGTAAAGTTTCAAAGATCATGAGGAGAGACAAGTGTTTCATCAAGAATTCCAAACTTGTGGAATTCATGGGATGATGGCATGATGACATAACAAGGAAGCAGGTCAAAGGAATGAAGTTCCTTCATTCAGAGGATGCTGCTATAGGAAGATTGGATGACCCCTAGGAAAGATGAGGTATGTATGCTCACAGGTGATATTATAAAAGTCTTGTCATATGGTTGCAGACAACATCGATCAATGCTCTATCTTGAGAAGCATGATTAGAGAAAGGATCTCCTCCCAGGATATAGGAATGCATAGATCACATATTCACCAGATGAAATCAACATAATATGTCCTCATATGGATGGTGAGGCAACTAACTACAATTGAGGAACTCTAATTGAAAATTCCTGGGAATGAGATATGTCAAGAAAGAATGGAAGAGATTGTGGAATACACAACAATGGTAAACGCAGTCAAATATCCAAAAGCCCAAGAATATTTGACTATGATATGTGCCAGAAAGATATGAAGACTTTGATGGATTCATGGAAATATAGAGACCCTTGACAATACATATCTTTAGGCGATGTGTCAACATGTACGCTGGATGTTAATTCCTACAGGAAGATGTCATGATGTAAGACCCATCACAAAGGTAATTATGATTCAAGTGTTCATTTCTTATTTATGAACTGCTATCTGGATGGGCTTATGTAGGGCTACCAAAGTGAAGAACTATGGATATCTTCCCAGATAACCATGTAAACGTATGCAAGATCCTTGCAAAGAAGAAAGCATGATGAAAGTAGCATAACATGAAGCAATGCCAGACATAGATTGATAGATCACTTTCTGATGAGAGGAATGATGACATGAATAATTCATGGATGAAAATGATTGATGGTTCGTGCCCTATGAGGAAGTCCCCAAAAGATGAAAACTCCGAGACAAAGAAAATTCATGACATCAAAAGAAGTTCTTCTAGTAGCTGGTTGTCCCATCATCTCCACCTAAGGAGCTATTGCAGGTCCTTGATTAAGACAAAGCCCGGAAACAAGTTTCTTACTTGGAAGAAACTTAGAAATTCCTAAGCCAAGAGGGAGCTTAGGCACATTCCTTTTATAGGAATAGTTATGTTCTCCCTAATTGAGAGGGAGAGATAGACACATTATTCTTGTCTTCACTTGGGAAGACAAAATTGAGGATTGGGTAATCATTTGGCATGCGATACTCTTTGAGGAAGCGATAGGGCATCCGAGATAAGAGGAGTCGTTGAGGACCAATGTTCTTCGAGGGTTGGGGAGTCCAAGATAAGGATAGTCGTCATGGAACACAACCTGAGAACCCTGGTGGGGTATGTTCGGAGACAATGATGAGAATGTTTATAAATCATTGGTCTCGCCAACATTGAGCTCAGATCTTGTGGAGAGATAGAGTTGTTAGTCAAGGGCTTGCTATATAACAATGCTGGTTGATATGATGCTAAACAAATGGGTTACGAATCCGATTCTTATTATGAGAAATTCTTTTGATTGAGAATGTGTTGATGGTGCTGGACCCACCAACATGTTAGGGGATCTCCCTGGTAAGAAGTCCCAATTAGACTTCAGAGTGTTTGGTGTAGGAGTCCCAACAGTGGGTCGTACGGTAATGCCTTGACTGCGATTTCACACAGAGGCAAGTAAGATGTCTCTGTTGGTGGCAAGGGTGTGACATATGTAGTAATCCAAGGACGGTGCATGAGAGGTTCTAACACACGGGGGTTGAGATGAGTGCGCTCCTTGGAAACCTGTGATAGCATGGAGTTAAGAAGGGAACACAAGAGCGAAGATGCATCACAACATGGAAGGCAAGTTAGCTAGCATTCCAAAGTGATGGTTAAACCAACAACACATTTCAGAATGATTTATACATACATACATACATATAAATAGCTATATATTCATGCGTAATAAAACAGATACATATATCATTTAGAGTAAACAGATCCCTGAAATACAATACAACATATGCATGAAACGTGCTGGATCTTGTTATATTAAGAAGTGTAAGTTCTAGTCATACAATACATCCATGTCTGACTATTAGTTCCGACAACGGAACGTTACAACCACAACCTCCTGCTCCTTGAAAGAGATATACTAGCTATGCGCAGTGGAGAAGCCAAGGCTCGTTACAATACTATCCAAGCTCTCTCTAAGATAGTCCTATCGGAAGCTTGGCTGACCAAAAACCTCTACAATGAGTTATGAGGGACTATTTATAGCAAATGGTAGGGTGGCCCTTCACATTCCCCTCTGTCACAGTTCTTCTACCCTCATGACTCTTCATCTACTCTATCATTGTTACATCCAACTATTGACACTTGAACTTACACTTGACAAAATTTTACATTACAATGCACATGTACCCATGTGAGACAAAACAACTTGAGCAAGCAATGCAAGACATCACTAACACTCAGACCGTTGTGGGGAGACTAGCTTTGACATCCTTGTCATGGTCGATGGTGGTGACCTGATGCCAAGCTTGTTCGTCAGTGATGGTGTTCGTGCACTCAATGATGACATCTTTTTGAAGTGAACTCTTGCCTCCATTGCATCTAGGTACACTGATATGGCTCCTCTGTCCAACTCGTCTAATAGCATGCACATGGTTGTCCTGGGTGTGACTAAACCGACAACATGATGATGCATAGTGTTTGAGCTAATCTCCAAGCATGTGCTGGTGGCCATGCTCATCAACTTGTCAAAATACATGTTTAGCTCCAGTTGTACTTGCTTCTTGTCTTCGCCTCGGTGACTGTGCCAAATGGGCGGGATCGCATCCATGTGCACAATGACATGCATGTTGCAGAATTCCCTTGCATGAGATAAAAAACACTACTCACCTTGTCTGCTCCGTGCCAGCTACTGGGATGGATCCATAACTTGTACGGGTGCAATTTCATCCGTCTGTGCATGTTGCGCCCCCTGCTGTACCTGTTCCTGCTGCAATTGATTCTCTCGTCTATGAAACACCTGTTCTTCCTTGAGCTGCTGCTTCATCACATGCAACTCCTTCTCTGTTCTGTTTTCTGCCTTCATGTGATCTTCATTTCGCGCTATCATCTCATAGCTTGAGTCTCCAAAGTTGTTTTCATCACAAGTGGATCTGCTTGAGCTTGAAACTTTGTTCTGCCTCTGTGTTGTCAACAACCTTCCTCTTGCATTTGTTGTATTCGATATGCTGCCTTCAGCTGTTGTTGATGGTGTTGCTTGTTGTGATGTTGCTGCCGTCACATCTTGATGTCCTTGTCTATGAACAACTTGATGAACTCGCAGGTAGGCAAGTTCATAGACACTTGATCAAATGAATCCCCAAGTGTGCTTTGAATGGTGTGCTTGACTCTGCTCTCCTGGAAGCCATTGTACTTGTGTTGTCGAGAGATAGATGAACCCCTGTGATGCCTAGAGACATCAAAACTCATGGAAAACAATCTGTCAAATGGAAACCAAAACGAACTTGAGAACTAACTTGCAACATACCTGTGTGACTGGTCATGAGGATTGTGCAATTTCCGTTGGGAGGTCGGGACACTAACTGCCAAAAATGTGCAAGGCATTTCCTGGCTGTCAGTAGGCTGACTCATTGTTGGAACTGCGCAATGCATAGTCCAACCTAGCCTGCTAAGGACGAAAATTGCGCAATGCGCAATTTCAGTCAGCAGTGAGATGAAACCAACAAACTGCATTGCGCAATTTCTGGGGCCAACAGAACACTGCCTACAAGAATTGCACAATGCATGCTTGGAGGTCAGTGCCTAGTTAGACTTGCCTAGTTATTCATGATTGAATTGATATGGAAACCATGGTCTAATCTTAGCCGGAATTCTTGTAGCAAGAGTTAGTGAAGGTACAAGCAAGTATATGTGAGGATTCCATCATCCCTCTTTTCTTTTCTTTCTAAAATATGATTCCAAAAGTATGTCAATATAGGATTTGTTCTTGTACATGTAGGGGACAAATGGGAGAGTTGACAATGGTGACTTGGTTCATGTACTAATATGTTTATCTTCATAAACATCACAATCAGAGCAAGGCCAATATTAGGAAGAGTTGAGTTACATTTTTGTGATTTTTCATGTTAAACTTAAAATGATGGTACTCATATTTTTTACTAAGAAAAACTTAACTCTAAGCATAGGTAGCTTAAAAATCGAAAGCTTCAATCAAGAAAGTTGAGCTACATTAGTGTAGAAATATATACTATTGGAAATCATGAACAACTCGAACACTCAAAATTGTTGAAAGTGTAGGTATATCATTTTCCCTAAGTATTCCTCATCTCATCCTATTTTGTTCCTTGAAAGTTGAAAGACAAAATTTATAAGTGCTGGAAAATAAATATATACTAAAAAATAGGTATTCTTTAAAGAATTATGGATACATGTGCTCCTAGTGGAGATTGTGTACCATCTCCTTGGGCCACAGTTTCCTCATTGATTCCTTTTTTTGTCCCACTAACCTCAAAATTTAACATAAAATGTGTGAGCCACACCATAAAATTTATGTGACTTAAATTCATTCACAGTTTGAAGAAAAAAATAGATATACATAGTAATACCTGTGGTGCTCATACATCGGCATGTCCATAAGGCAACAATTGTTCCAGTGAGTTAAGGAATTCATCATTTTAAAATGATGAAAAACATGTAAGTTCGAATAAATATATAAGTGAGTTTTGGAGACAAAATTTATATATAGTTCAACATAATAAATTTATGTGACATGCACTACATATAATATTGTAAATGTGATTTTATAGTTCATTAATAATAGCTTCCTAGAACATATCTCGCCAAGGATATGGATGTCGCAAGCCATGAATCACTCACAATGCTCTCCAGATGATGCATATCTCTCAAGATTTGTTTGACTTGTCTCTCTCAACACCTCATCCAAAAAATTATCAAATGGTGTAGTTTATTCCTCACTCTCTAAATGTTGCCTCTTACCTAAGCCAATTGCCACCCCTCGCAAAGAATCCTGAATAAGCCCCCTAATATTCTCCCTTTCCTGAGCTAACGTGATGGATGAAATAGAAATCTCATCTTGAAGTGAAACCACTATAGGTGGTCAAGGTGCTAAACAAGGTGTTGGAGCTCTAAATTGAACATCTTTCATAACATCAGGTTATTCGTATGTACAAACTTTTCCAACTATATAGATTTTGGATCCTATATCTATATAACTAGGATATATGTGCTCTAAAAAATCGATGTACAACATCCTTGCAAAATATTGTGGCACCTCATCATTATTGGGAAAATTTTCATATGCATACATGAACTTATGATAAAAAATGAAGCAATATTAGGGTCATTAAATCTTGAAACCTTCAGATGTATTTTGTCTTCAGGTTTCAAGTAAAATAATGACAAGGCCATTTCTTTAATGACCTTTCTTTTCACTTCATTATAGGAGTGTTTACCAATAATTGATGATCTCCTCCTACATATCATGTAAAAAAAACCTCGATTGTTGGTCCAACTCCACGATATGTCTCTATAAGTCTCTCCAAAATGTGAAAAACTATTTGGAGACAATCTCAAATAGGACTAGAGGGATTGCTATTTTCTAGTTCATTCCACAATCTCATGGAATGCTCCCTCATCCCATCAATAGTAATATTGGAGATGTTGTCTTCCCAATGAATCTCCTCAAGAACATCTCCAAGATGTGGGTAAAGAGGGTCATATTTTGGATTGTAGGCATACTGTTGCACCCTACAACCTCTCCTGCCATGATGAGGTTCCATAGGAGGATGATCAAACCTTGTAACATGCTAAATGTTCAGATATCATTTAAATGTAAATAAATTTTACTAGGACAATTCATATTTAAAAAATGTATAAATTTAAAATTACCTGATGGAAAAACTATCTCATTCTCTAAGTTTCCTATCAGAGGATGATTGTCCCCTTCTGAGGAAACAAACTTAGATCTATTACACCCTATACGAAACATAAAATTTTCAATCATGTATAAGTACATGAGACATAAGATAAATTTCAACATTAAACATGTCTTGAATAAGATTTATGTTCAACTTTCACTCAAATGCTCCTAGACGGGTGGTTCAAAATCAATATGGCTAACTTGATGATTACTCAATTCACCTATGGATGATGACATTTTTCACATTAAACATGTGTGAAAGAAGAAAGTATTCACATGCTAAACATTAAATTTATATCATTGACTTGAAAATGTTAACTATCAATTAAACATGTACCTATACCACGCATATAAGAACCCTTAGAATTGTGTCTATTTGTGAAGGAAGCATTGTCAATAGATTTGTATACGGGGCTTATATAAAACATCAGATTGTCAATCACAAGTATGAAACATGTGCGATCAATTTGCATGGATTAAACATCTCATTTCAATATTTATGTTCATTTACTTGAACGAAATCTATCAAAAAATGGGTTGGTTCTTGAAGGAAAAGTACTCAAATGAAACACTAAATGCACATGTGGGTCCCAATAATTATGACCAACCTAAAGCTCAACATGTGCATCTATTGAAAACAATTTGTTTTCACATTAAACATGTGTGAAAGAATAGTATTCACGTGTTAAACATTAAATTTATAGTTTAGAGATGAAAATGTTTACTAGAAATCAAATATTTACCTGTAGCACACCCAAGATACCCATCGAAATAACATCTAATATTCCTATAGGAACCGAAAGCTTCCCCTCCCACGGAGAGGCCTTGCAAGGGGTCGTTGGAGGTTGTTCAATGCCATTGTTCCTATAAACAAGAGGACTAGTTATTAATATTGAATTTACTTTTGATAAATATAAAACTTGATTTTGGCATACAACTTGTGTTCTTTAAAATCAATTAGCATGAAAACATATATTCTATAGTATTTATCAAGGAGTATTTATATCACTCTCAAGGATTCTCAATATCAAAATTTTATTATTACTCATAAATAAATCAACGTTTGGAAATCAATATTTATTTGTATCATTGCATTGTCATCCTCAAGATGGCATTGGAAAGTATTCTCATTGTCCCACTAATTACCAAAGATGTTATTAATTAAGTAGCATCCTCAATCCGACCCCATGTCAACTTAAAAATATTCGTCTAATGACCCATCGAAGTTGAAGTTCACTAGGGGGTAAATTAAACTTTCATTAAAATAAAAAATCCCCAAATGGAATCAAATGACGATACCACTTATTATATGCTCAATTCATCTTCCGAACCAGTGAACACATGCAAATCCTATATATGCTATCAAGTAGATGATAGTCATTCTCATACAAATGAGGAACAAAAATTCAAAATGCCACAAAATATGAGCATATATCATCCTTTCATTTCTACAACAAGTTTCCTTTAGAACAATAATCCTCAAGTTCCCTGATAATCACTAAATAAATTAAACTTTGTTAAATACCTCGTTGGGATATAGATGGCCAGATATACTAAATAAACCAATCTCAGTCCTTGATATCAACCATAGATCAAGAATAATTGTTGAATTTGTAAAAAACATTTTTCAACTATCATTAAATCTCAAAATGATGGATCTTGATGTCTAATTGAAGACAAATTCAATATCATTGCAAACCCATTTTCTAGTGCATAGATCCAAAAACTGTTGACACCATAAATAATTTATGAAGATTCAAAACAATGTTCTTACAAGAATGGATGAGGAATGAGTGCATACAAATTAGAATTTTAGTTGCAACTATAAATGAATGATAGTCCTTGCATCAGACTTCTACTAATTCAATTGAACAAATTTGTCAAGAATTGATCATATTCGAGAAAAACCATATGTTGATTAGTAGTGGATATTATGAGGAGGAAATGTAGATTGAGGGCTTGTTGTTGTTGATCTTGCTACAACATCATGTAGGCTATTTTGCATTGATTATTACTGGAGGAGGGGGAGCATATTATTATAGCCTAGAGTTAGTGTGAGCATGTAGAGAGGAAACATCAATGTTGTATGAGGGTGGTGCATGTAACATAGAAGAACTATGAGCTTTCAAAGGGGTTTTAGCCACACACAAAAAAGAGTGAAACCATAAGAGCCATGAGTCCAAAATACCAAGTGACCAAGATTCATTTTTTTAATAAAAAATAATAAAAAATCCAACTAAAAACCCAATTCTTCTTTTGATGGTTCTCAAAAAGTTCTTAAAAAAATATTTAGCCTAATTTCTCATGGAAAAATTGGCATATATTCTAATACTTGTATTCCCACTTGTACCTCATGAAGAGAGAACCACAAACTATACAACTTCAAGAATGTTTATAATAGTTGTATTCTGAAAAGAGGGATGAATTTGTGTGCCAATAAGATTTTGGCAATAATATCGTGATAAGTGTAACAATGAAAAAAAGCATTAAGAAAGATTATAGACCAATTCTAATGACTAACCAAGTCCACCCTACACTAAAACAAAATTATTTGACCTAAAAATAAAATAGTAGCATGTTTTATTACAAGTGGTGTTGATGAAAGTAGTAATAAAGCAATGATGGCCAAGGGGAAAGTCATTCATTTGAAACAACAACTATAAGTATATGGAATTGGAGAGTGAATAAAAGATACGAGTGAATGGTCATTTGTTATAGCTACCCATTAGGTTGAGAGAAATTTTAGATAATGTGTTGATAAGATGATGGGTTAGGAAGGACAACTAAGGGCCTTACAAAATTGTAAGGAGAGATTTGGTAGTGAAAGTAGGGATGAAATAAAACCAATCAAGGAGCAGCTGGATTACTTTGATAAAATAATGAGGAAAATATATGTATTGCTAGATTATGAAGAAGGGTATAAAAAAATTGGAGGAAGAAGTATGAGTTTTTATCATCTGCACAGGAAAGAGGTAAAGAATAGGAAAAAAATTAGTTTAGATAGTAACCAAAAAATTGTAGAGAAACAAATGGTTACAAGAGACTTATGTATACAGGAGAATATTTACCACACATATGTGGTAGATAGAAATGGAGGACAAAAAGAGGTGTTGACAATCATTTTATGGCTAGAAATAAACCTTTACATGCGGAGGACCAAGTGGTCCTTCCACAAAGGACCTTACAAAATTGTAAAGAGAGATTTGGTGGTGAAAGTAGGGATGAAATAAAACCAGTCGAGTAGTTGGATTATTTTAATGAAATCATGGGGAAACTATATGTATTATTACGTTATGAAGAAAGGCATAAAAAAATTTGCAAGATGAAGCAATGACAAAGCAAAATATAGTAGTATAAAATGAAGCAAAAACTACAAGATAGTAGTATAAACCAACAAAGGATAGAGTTGGATTATGAATTAGAAGCTATGTCACACAGTTCGAGTTCGACAACAATTAAGTTCAATTCAAATTTGAATTTTCTGATGAGGTTTGTATGAGGTTAGGAATTAAGTTCATATATATATATTATGCATAAAATAATAAAAAATTAAAATCAATCATTAAACATATGAGTAAGAGTTTTGATTAGTAAATATATATGAAATACTCAATGATAATAACATCTAATTATCAATGAAATTAGTTAAATGTAAACATACACCATAGTAATTTGCAAATGAAAAAAAATGGCATAATTTTCAATCTTCAAAATTTAAAAGAATGTCTATAATTTCTGAATTTAGGCTTATGTGATCCATAACTTGTATGCTAGGAAATTTTTTGGTGAAAGTTCACATAAGATAAATTTTGTGTCGATGTGTTTCAAATCGTCAAGTGTGGTTCAGCTTCAAGACAAGATGAAGAACCAAATCCTGGCACCAAATTAAATAGATGTAGAGAGATGTTTTCTAACCATTATAATATAACAACTAGTTTTGGCTAAAAAAATAGTATTTATTAATAAATCATTTTTTAATAATGGTTGACAAATAGCTGTAAATAATGAATTTATTTTATTTTATTATTATAGTTATTAATATTTTAATCAATAGAAAAGTCATACAAAAATAATTAAATAATAAAATGGTCAAACTAATAAAGTAAATAACACTAAGAAAAAATAAAAAATGAAGACAAATTTAAAGACAACTCGAAAATAAATAGGAATCATGAATTAAATTAATTTTATTCTTATTCTTATTAATATTAAAATCAAAAGGAAGGTCCTATAGAAATAACTAAAAAAGAATAATATGGTCAAACTTACTTGTTTCAAAACTAATAAATAATAATAAGAAAGAAATAAAATAATTATAAAAAAAAATCACAAAATTAAAACATAAACTTAATTTAAACATACAAATTACAATACAACTATATTGCAAAATCATGGAGGACATCTTCAAATTTCAGAATTTTAAAAAGGAAGTCAATAGTGTCAAGTAGTTATAATCTGTAAGTGAGAACCTAGGTTCGACTTGAGGTTTGAATTCGATCAGGTTCAACCTTTAGGTTCATATTTCAGGTTTGGGGAACCTGAACGTAACTTAATCTTTTTTGGGGCGTTTGTCGAATTTCAAACCTCAAGGTTTAAACTTGGTGAACCTTGTGACATTGATTAGAAGCAATATTGGTATGTTTAAGTAAGTTTCCTAAGTGGAAATATAAATGATTGGAGCAGAAGAAGAAAAAACAACATGCATATAGATGATGAAGTGTAGCAACAACATGATGAGGTAGATGGACAACATGAAAACAGAGTATGGGATCTAGGAAAGGCATGGAAACAAGTTAAAAAAAATCATGGATGGGATTACATGATTTTTTTGTACATTAGGAGTCTGATCCAAGAGAATATAGTGAAACATATCATTGACGTCAAAGAGGTCTTAGGATTTACGAAAGGGAGTGAGTGCCCTTAATTGGAATTGTATTTAATTTGTGAAATTCTAAAAGGATAAGGTTTATTTATAAAGAAAGGGATTTGTCTCCCTAATTAATATGTAATTGGATTATTCAAGTATATAGTTAGATAAGATAGGTATGGCTTGGATTTTCCTTAAATATTGGAATATTTAATCCTATCACTAGGATTCAAATTGCTTTTCTATTTGTTTGTATGAATAAACCTCTCTAGGTATGGTTTAGGCACACATAAGGACACCAAGGTTGTATAGTTCTTGAAGAGGAGTAAATAGAAAGTGTGCATAAAATCTATGTAAAGGAGATTTCACGGTTTTAATTATAAGGTATTTGCTGCAAACTCCATTCGATGTTATTATCGTTCCCTCTAGTTAAGTTTCTAGTTGAATGCTTCTTCCAGAATTATTGATAAAATATCTATATAATTTTCTATTAATGTTTGTATAAAATTGAATATTGTATTGAAATCGAGGTTTATAGGTTTTCTAGACAAACACTAGATCTCTGAGTCTGGGGTTATTATTGAAGAGAGAGAGAAAGGGTTTTTCTAGCATTCTATTAGTCAAATTGTGATCCATTATTATTAATAGACATGAATGCAAGACCTAATGTGTGGCTTAAGAGTTAAACTGAGCTATCTATTGTATAGGTTCATCATTTGTGTGAAGATATGCACTGAACATTAAATTTCCAAAATGCAGACCTATAATGAAGTGAGTTTACCCATTTCAAGTTGAGGTCAAATTTTATGCTATTAGGGTTTAAATTTATTAAAAATAAACAAAGAAGAAAATTACACTAAATTTGAGGAACCAAATATGCAAGCATTGTGATCATAGAGTATGAAAACATTCAACAATGAAAGGATCTTTGTGGATTGATAGATTTGAAATTTCATAGATGGTCTAAGCATCCAAAGTAGAGGATAGATGGAACACCCTTTGAGATTTAGTCAAAACAAATAAATTCAACAACTTATATGGAATTCAAAGATTTTTTTATATAAATGGGATTTTGATAATGAAGCCATACAACTTTCCAAATATGAAAACCTTATAAATTTCTAGAACGAATTTTCCTAAAAGAAATCCATGGAGGTTCCATAAACAACATTTCGTTATTGCAAAAAAAATACCATTTAAACCCTAAGAGTGGAATTTACATACTTGAGCCGATTTTGGGCACTTGTTGTCGTGGGAGCACACTTGGCAGGTTGTTGAAATGTGGCAACAAGAATATTATTTTTTAAATTGTCCTTGAATTAAATTGTGAATTAAAATCGAATTTAGCCTTACTAGCTACTTGGAAATAATTAATTAAGTTATTTTGACTTAATTAGTTCAAGAAATTCAAGTTAGAAGTCTTTCTGAAGTCATGCAATAGTTATCCCTTAGATTAAGGAGATAAGCCTTAAAATAAGGAGATAATATTGAGTTATATTTGAGTTGCAATTAGTTAACTCAGTTTACTGAGTTAACTAATTACAACTCACTTGGTATTTTTATTAGGATTGCGCAGTTCTGACAGTGTGTGAGATCAGGTGATCATCCACTGGGTAGAAGAGGTTTTCCACTTGGTTGAAGGAGAATCATCCTAGAGGAACAACGCAAGGAAATAGGAGCTTGGAGGGCAGAGAGGAAGGCTTGAGAGAAGCTAGGATTGCCTGTGAGCATCTGTGAGGATTGTACTGAGAGCTAGCTAGCTATGAGAGCTGAGGCTTTGTATAGTTCCTATATATTTCCACTTTGTATGATAATACATATAGTGGGGTTTTTAGCTGGGGCTTTCCCCAAAGTATTTTCATGTGTATTGTGCAATTGATTCTTCTTCTTCTGGTTATATTGTTAAACTCAATCTTTAAGCTTCCGCAAATTGATAGTATAAGTAGGTTATAGTATTATGCTTTGATTTATATTCCATTATCGGGTTAACCGACACTAGATTTTCTACACAGGTCACTTTCGTAAGGAAATTTTCTCGACACGTAGCTTTCACGAGGTAATATTTGTCGTGAGGAAGGGCTCAACGGGTCATTTTCATGGGCCACTTTTATCGTAGCAGAAATGACATCCCAGATTTCATTTTTTTTATTTATAACATCCAAAGTTTTAGTCAAGAGTTTTAATTAGAATCTAGACTCTCGAATAAGAGTTTTAGATGAAATCTAAACTCTCAATCGAGAGTTTTAAATAAAATATAAACTCTCAGCTCAGAGTTGTGCCCAAGATTTTGTTTTACCAAACTTCTTTAACTCTTGTCTGAGAAATTTTAACCTTGACATTAACCCCACTAAACTATAAACCTAAACATTTTATAGCTCTCGGCTGAGAAGCTCATAAAGTTTTCGATGAGAAAATTTATTGACTTTTTTCTCAATAAAAAAACTCATAAACACAATGCGATTTATCCCTCCACTCCAAAAATTGTTTCCCAATTTCATGTGTTCACCCTCAACACAATAGTTTATGTTAGTATATTCTATCAAATTGTTTTGAGGACATAAACACAGTTATTTGGGATAATTATGAGGTGTTTTTTTCCAGAAGATAAAGCAGTATAGATTATATTAAGTCAATATAAAGAGCTACATTTGGAAACATATGAGAGGGACTTGAGTGGATGTCAAGTCAAAATAGAGCTGGATCATGATGATAGGATGACATATAGCAAAAAAACTCAGAGTATGATGGATACAGATAATGGATGCATATGATGCTAGATGGGCTGGAGATGTACATACTTTGACATTAAGTCAAAATAGAGGGAGCAAAAAAACATGATAAGACAGATGAATTAGGCCTATAAACCTGAGATAGCATCAAAGCTAGAGCAGATACTTTGCAAAATGGCAGAGAAGGGGGTCTTGGAATCTCTAAAGACTTTATGATTCCGCCATTTCCAGGCAAACCATAACGTGATAACAAGAAGGGGACGCCTTGCCGCGCATTGAGAGCACCACCACTGGAAAGCTGCATGAACAGAGTCAAAAACATTGTGAGGGAAATCAAAAAAATGTGTTACGTTTTAAAAAAATGAAATTTGTCATTGAATGTCTTTTCCCTATATAAATTACACTTTCATTATTCATTTAATATTATAAAAAATATTAGATATTATAATATACATAATTTCATATCTTAAGAATCCATAATTAGGGAATGTTATGTCAAGCTTCACATGCATGAATGCATCAAACCTTGGCATGTTGTAAATTGAATGAAGAGTATGGTGGTTAAAGGTATTAATCCCCTTTTTTTTCCTTATGAGTTTCACAATATATCATGTCTACTCAACATGTATGAGTGGCTATAACTTTTTGTTCATTTTTCATTGAACATGATAATATTTTCATTGGTAGTTCTCATGCAACCAAGGAGTGAGCTCTCCTTTCTCCAAGATGATGTTTAAGTTACCATAACGTTAGCCTCTAAATTTATATATCTTTTCATTTGAAACAAGTTATGCCCATAAAACGCTACATCTAAAAAAATTATAAACAATTCTAAAAATAATAAAAATAAAAAATATAATTCAAATTATAAAAAAATACTCCTAACTATAATTATTTCAATTTTTTTCCTTAGAAACTTAAAACCTTACTAAATACCTTACTAAATCAGCATATTTATGATTTTATTACTAATAATATTCATAAAAATAATAATTTTACAATTTCGTTATCATTCCAAAAAAAATTGCTTAATCTTTCCCTAACACACCAAAAACTTAAACAATATTATTATTAAAATAATTTATAATTATATATAGAAAATAATAGAAAATAGTACGAGATATACTATATCTAGAACCATATAATACAAAATACACCTTATCATTAGACATATCATATAAATAAAAGGCCTTGTCAATTTATCTCTACATGTACTATGCACTATATATTCATGAACAATACAACTTCATGGATGCCTTATCTTGGGTATTAAACATTACAAGCAATATGATATGAGGTGATGTGAAACTTTCAATTAAAAAAGCAATAATGTTCCTATGGTTGGCAAATCTTTTAATTGTAGGGCTTCTTATAAAGTTTTAACGTATCTTTGTTTTATAATCGAAATTATTTTATGATTGATACTATAGAAGTTAATAGTGTAGCCCCTCCATGTTAGACTGAAAAGCCTCGGTATTAGACTAAAAAGCGAGTAATTTAAGAGTATAATATTTTTTCCATTATAAAAAAATTATAAAAAATTAGAAGGTATGAGTAAAATATTGTATTTTAATTAAATTATTAAAAAACATATTTTTGATATTATTAAAAATAAAAATAAAAATTATATTGTTATAAAAATTAGATGGCCACGTAAAAATTATAAGGAGACCATTAATTTTAATTTAAAAATTAATTTTTTATTATTATTATCATTTTCAAGTGAGTTGTTAGATTTTATGGGGTTGGAATTCATTAAGTCTTATTTTGGGGTCATAAAAATTATCTATTAGGCCATAAACTAAATATATCAGGAATTTATAATTTAGGAAAAGATAACTGTGATCCATCCCATTGTGTTAAACACACTGTCGTCTCATGAGAATTTATTATTATTATTATTATAGTCAATATAAAATAAAATAAGTGTTTTTTAAAGGTAATTTGATTGGTTGAGACTTATGGGAATAATGTCATCCACTTCCGTTTTGATGGTTTTTAATTTCACTGGATAAAATTTATGGTTTATCATATCACATTAAGGAGTTTTTCTTGATAATAGTGATATGTGATCTTTGATGGTAGTTATAATTCTATGTTGTAGTTGTAGATTTTCCCCTAACACAAAGAAAGATATATATATATATATATATATATATATATATATATATATATATAGATATATATATATATATATATTATGATGATTAATGTCCACTAAGACCAATGTGATCTTTCAAACCCAAAGAAAATAAGAAATTAATTGTGATTCTTCAAGATTTTATTTCTATGATAAAAAAGAATGGAAAGAAGAGTTCCAAGATCACTATAGTTACAGTGACTTAACAAGTCAAGAAGATTGGAAGGGTGACAAATGTTATGGAAATGAGAGTAGATGTGAGTAGGAGCTTGGCAATCTAAGAGGACATGTTTTTCATCTTGCACCCTCTTAGCATTGCAAATGAGAAAAATTCTTGTAATTTTTGGAATAGACCAATGCCCAGTTTCACTACTAAGCATATGAGAATTAGTTCTTATCCTAGCAATGTTTATTTTTTCTTAGTACTTGTCAAAACAGAGAGATAATTCTAGTTAGAAATGGTGCACTTGATCACCTCCTTGTAATACATTTGCTTCATTTTCCCCTCCAGCTCCTTATCATCCCACAATTTATCTTTACATTGGGAGGTAATAGTGTTTTTGATACTATCCTTATTTCCGAGGATGATCTCCTCCTTTATCCCCCAATGATTGAGCCAAGACTAGACATCCTTATGTCATCCATACTTGAGGAAAATATATATATATACTCATAAATTTCAAAACAAAACAAAACAAAACAAAAAATGTTTATCATATTTATCTTACATATGAATCTCCTATCTTAAAAAGCTTTATGATTCTCCAAATGTCATGGATAACTTTGAAACCCTGCTCACTACAAAAGAACTTTTCTCATTAGAAGACATTGATTTTGGGATTAATCTTTTGGCTAATGGGAAAGCTAAGGACATTGAAGGTTACCACGTGGAAATCCTAAAAATTGGAGGTCATGTCCTCATCCCCCACATCCACAAGCTTTTCAATCAAGCGGTCAAGCAAGGGTTCCCTAAACCATGGACTCAAAGCCTCATTATCCCTACTTTTAAAAGTGGGGATACAAATAACCCCTCTAATTATCGAACAATTATGATCAACCCTCTCCTAGCCAAGTTATATGGTATTATTTTGGAAAAGAAGTTGAGCATATGGCTTGAAAGTGAAGGTAAATGAGCTAAAGGCCAAGCGGGTTTTAGAAGGAAACACTCAACAACAGACCACCTCGTTATGCTTAGGATCGTTGTGAAGGAATGCCGCAATGATAAATCCAATCTCTTCTTTTGCTTTCTGAACTTTAGAAAGGCTTTTGATACGGTTCCTAGAAACAACCTATCGAATAGATTAGAAGAGCTAAAGGTTCCTTTTGAGTTGAGAGCTGCCGCTATAAGGTCATACGAGAATGTAATTGCCAAGTTAAAGAGAAACGAGGGGTGGTCGAAAGATATTAAGTGTAATATCGGAGTTAAACAAGGCTGCCCCCTCTCCCTTACCCTATTTAGCATTTACATCAATAAGCTAGAAGGTTGTTTAGAGGAAGCAGGATGTGTTGGCACGATCTTAGCTGGGATAGTCATCATCCTTCTTCTCTACGCTGACGATATCGTTCTTCTCGCAAGGTGCCCATATGATCTTGATAAGCAACTTAGACTTCTTATGGATTTTTGCTCTACTATGGGTATGACTGTTAATACTGACAAAACAAAAGTTATGATTATCAAATCCAAGGACACTTACGCTAATTTTATGTATGACAATAGTAACTTGGAGGAAGTGTCTTCCTACAAGTACCTAGGAAATGATATTCATCACACGCTCAACTGGAACTATAGCATTGAGAAAAGGATTAATGGGGGTGGAAAGCTTATTTTGGTCTTGAAAATTGTAAAATGGCAAACCTCATAATGTGGGATAGAAATAAGTTCCTCTTTGAAACTTTAGTCACTCCGGTTATCTTATATGGATGTGAGGTTTGGGGTTGTACCATCTCTAGAGAATCCTAGAGAAAGATTGAGCAAATCCAGAAGCGTTTTATAACATATAACCTCAAAATTAAAAGCAACACACCCTATCCTATTCTCCTTATAGAAGTGGGTCTTTCCCCTATTGAGAGCCTAGCTATGACTAGGCTTCTGTTGTACAAGCAAAAACTCAATAACATAGGAAACCAAAGACTTCCTAAACTAGCTTTAAATTCCAGCCAAAACCACCTAAGGCTCAAGAGAGGCTGGTATAAAGACACTAGGGCATGGTTAAACCATTGGGAGATCGACGAGAATGTTGCATTGCAAAACATTAATAACATTAAAAATATTGTTACTTCTAAGTTCAGAGAAAAAATGTGGTGTGAGAAAGATTTAGCAGCTAAAAGAAAATTAAGATATTATAAGGAGGTCATCAACCCCACCCTAGAAGATCAAAAACTTCTCTATGTTTTAACTAGCTCAAAGAAGAAAATTAATATAGCCAAGATTAGAACGAAACGTCATGAGGTCTATAGTGAAACGGGTTGTTGGGCAGTTCCTAAAACACCATGGATGGAAAGGTTTTGCCATCTCTGTGAGAATATGAACATCGAGGATGAAAATCACTTCCTCTTAGAGTGCCCTGTGTACAACCACATTAGATCTCAGTGTCAAAATCTCTGTTGCAATACTGACCTTCCTAGCCTTTTACGATGTCAAAATTATAGTGAACTCGAAAGGCTTCTCTCCAAACTCTTTGAGCATAGGAATAAAATTTTAAATCAAACTAAATAATTCGTTTTTTAGGTCCGATAGACCAAAGTTTGGTCTCAATGGACGTTAACCATCATCATCATCATAAAACATTTTAACTATATTTTTATTAAATCTTAATTTAAAAAACAATTAACTTCTCGAATATTTTTTTTCAATTTTTTATATTTAATAAAAACTTATAACACAATTTTTTTTTTCCTAAAAAAAAGTTACAATTTCCATTAAAAAAACTTATAACATATTAACTTATTCATTATCATTTTTAAAATTTAATAAAATTAAAATTTCACTATTATAATTTAAATAGAACATATTCTATAACTTATATGAATAATTTGTATTTGAATAAATAATTTAAATAGAACGTATTCTATAACTCATATGAATAATTTATATAGCATATATTCTATAAACTTATAAATATAAAATACGGCAAGTTCTTTATATTGATTAATTTTTTTAAAGATATTATTTATTGTCAAGATTTTGAATATTTAATTTTATAACTTAATAAAATATAAATAATTTAGGTTTAAGTTAGAGATACATTATAAAGCTTAATTTTTCATTTAATATTAGAATGAGTAATTTATATATTTTAATAATTTAAATTATATATATATATATCCAAAATATAATAATGGTGGATTTAATTGTGAATTTGATATTTCTCCTTTGCCTCCATGTCTCTTTTTATGTGGGCGAATGACTAGACCAACAAAGACAAGTTGGCACTTATTCCTACTTGTGGACAATTCCCACCGACCTACCTTAATGATGTGATATAGGTCCATTATCACGTCACCTTTATATTATTATAATCAAACTCCATGGAATGATCTGCATAGTCTACACTTCAGTTAAGCCAATCTCATCCGCAATTTGTTACAGGTCCATCAAAAGCATTTTGACCAACCGAACTACGAATAGCAACAGCATAAGATTCCCTCAGCTGACGTGGACGGAGAACCAGATTTGAATATGACATGGCATGGGAAAGGTTGCCATGTCATAAAGTTTCTCACTTTGTGTGCGCGTCAGGGCACGTTCATTCACCAGAAATAATAGCAAATATTTAACTGTCCAGAGGCACTAAACAAACTAGAAAACTAGAGACATTATTTATTTTAACTTAATTAATTAATTAATTATTATTATTATTTATTTTTTTAAATATATTATTAAATTACTTTTTTAAATTATATATATATTTGATTATTAATAAATAAATTATTTAATTACTTTCTCAACTTAGGATTAATTTATAATTTATATATATATATATATAGTTTTAATAATAATTGTTAAATAATTTAAATAAATAAATTAAATTATCTTTTTAATTTAACTATTGATCCTAACTTTTACCTTAATAACCTAATATTATAACTTTAATTATAAAATATATATAAGTTAAATAAATAATTACATCTTTAACCTTAAAATTATATTTTAACTAACTTCCAAATAAATAAACTATTATTATTGAATAAAAAATACTAGTCAACTTAATATTATGATTTTAATTTATATATATATATATATATATATATATAATTCCAATAATAATTATTTAATAAATAACCTTATATATATATATATATTAATTTAAATAAATAAATATATTCCTTTTAAAACCAACCATTTTACCTAATTTAACTTATTTCCATAAGAAAAATAATAATATTAAATTAATAAATAAGTTGACCTGGGTCCTAAGGTCAAAATTAGCCTATTTAGCCGTTGGAGACTCAAGGTCAAAATTAGCCGATTTAGCCGTTGGAGACTCTGCTCAGACTATTTATCATGCTAAGCTGGATCTGTTTCTTCAACTTGTCCTGACGATGAACCACACTAGTTGGTTCGAAACGCATCGACAAATGTATGTCTACATGTGATTTATGCCGAAGTTATTCTTTCAAATATTATGGATCACAGAAGCCTCAATTCAACTATGTATTTCTTAATTTGAAAATCGTAAGTTTCTTATATAAAATTATATGTTCATTCAACTATGTATTTCTTAATTTGAAAATCACAAGTTTCTTATATAAAATTATATGTTCACCCATTTCAAATGTGATCGGTAATTCAAGAATTTTCTAATTTGAAAATCCCAAGTTTCTTATATGAAATTATATGTTCACCCATTTCAAATGTGATTGTTAACTCAAAGTTAAGATGAAGTCAAATTTAATTATATCGATAAACATGTTTCTTTTTAAAATAGAATAGGGATTCCAAAATTTTAATGTAATTATTAATTATTATTAGATTTATGGTAGGACCATTAAATATTCTATAATTCTTTTAGCAGTATACACAAATAAAAGACTAAGATTTATGTGCAAGGTAGCTATGCTTTTTTTGTCATTTTAGTTAAATTTATTAGTTAACAAAATATCATATGAGCAAGTTTCATATGAAATGAGTTATGGTTTTTTCGACATGTGATATTGAAAAGCCATGGCTCGGGCCCATGGTATTGTAACATACCCTATTTATAGATTAAGAAACTCCATAATAAATTGGATAAAAATCTTCTTCCATGCTTTAATGAATATATGTTTAGCTTATAATAATAATAATAATAATAATAATAATAATTTCATAAAATTTCAAATTTTAGCAACGTGAGATGTATTATGAAGTAAATGTTTTGATCTTTATTATGTATTTATAATTATTAACATTTACTATCCATTTAATTTATATAATTGTGCTAGTATGTAAATTTCTATTTGAAATGCGTTTATTTTTTTTAATATTGATAATTTAAATACATTTTAAATATTTTAAAGCTACTTTAATAGTAAAGGTTTTAAATATTTGAAAATATATTTTATAGTGAATTACTCGTGTGTTTACGTCTTTTTGTTAATCATATGGGGAGTGAGATAATTTATCTTATTTCGGTTATTGGATTTGTGTGTTTACTTATAGAGTTCTCTTCTCAAAATAACATGCACACTTTACTTTGTATGGTTTGACGTGTAGAAATAATTTTGATTGTTTTTTGCTTCTTGCTTTTCCTTAAACCTTCTTTTATTTTGTTGTAATTTTAGATATATTTTCTTAATCTTTTTTGAGCTTTTATACAATATTGAACAACTAAAAGTTTATCCTAGGAGACTAGAAAGAAAATTCATAGTTAAAATAATGTATTTCTTAGATGAAACTATTCTCCAAACTTGCATCCTTGTATTTTCCAAACAACTAATACACCTTTCAAGACATGGGACAATGAGCAAGTATTGATGGGCTCATTCGAATGGATGCTGCTAGGAGGACTTTCATCACAACAAGTGGCATCAACATAAATATCATTATCACAGGAACCTATTTAGGGAGTTTCCTCTTAATCAAGCTTCCTCTATCCCTAAACCATAAATGGAGAAAGAACCTAGGAGTTTTGAAAATGTGGTAAGAAAGTAAAAATCAGGTAGAAAACCCTCCTTGGATGTTGATTTCATTGGAAAAAATCTTGTAAATGGTATGAAATGTTATCCAAGAACATGGTGGAAACCTTAGACAAGGTTACCAATGATCCTAAGGAGTAATCCCCCCAGTGATAAGAAACATGGGAAAGAATGATATATAATCAAGTGAAGAAACAATAATAGTGGAGACTACAAAGACACATAAATGGATTAAGAAGTTAGAGACCTAACAAACTTAGAGGAAGGAGAAGATATGGAGCTTGGCAAGCTTGATGTGCAGTATTTAGCAGTAGAATGGGATGGAAAGGAGACTCACTCAATATTGAATCAATAAATTCAACTTTTGACAAAAGCCTTGATAAAAAAAGGATAATTTTAGCAATAAAAAATACCATGTAAGCATCACTAGTCAATTTCTTTAGAAATTAAAACTAAAACCCTAAAATAATGATAAAAATAGGAAAATATAATAAAATGGTGAAGAAAGAAGAAGTAAGAATCTTCTACAATAGTTTAGAGAAGTGCTAGTCAATTTAAGAATAATGGCATTGATGACGAACATGTTCCACCCCACCCCTTCAAATATCCAAGGAAGATATTATCATAAATTATCACATGAATGAATGAAAAAAACAAATATATATTTAAAATAAAATTTTGAAAGAAAAGCCAACTATGATTATTCTATAGGATACAAAGTGCTGAACTGATATGCTCTCTAAAATTGATACTACTTGTTCAAGAAACTATAACTCAATGACATTAGATCTACACGAGGCATCAATGGGAATTATTTTATTATACATCCCCCATGATATTATGCTTTTAAACATCTTTTCGACTCAATGAATTGCCACAATAAAGTATCAACTAATATGCTTGGCATAAATGGGCTTCATTTCCATTGTCTATTGACCCAATCTAATAAGGAATATATGTTTCTCTTTCTTCATAATATTCAACTCATCCCTCATATTGTAGGACATGGTTATCCGTTTGTGGGACAATATTTATGATTGAATCCTTGGATGAAAATACGGGAGGTTGATACGTATCTCGGGGTCTAAGATTTAGGAACCATAGATGTTGACAGAGAGAAGTAGAGAGAGCATACAAATATGCTCTGAAACAATTCTTATATAAACTTTAAATAGAAAATACACACAGTGAATAACTAAAAATATATTAAAAGAAAATAATTCTTTATTAAATGGAGAAATCATTTATCCTACATTTTGGAGGTCACATTTGTCGTTTTACAAGGTGAGGCCCATCATTTATGGTATTCTAGGTTCCTTCTTGAGTTACAATACTATGGGTAAATACCATGTGTGGATACAACTTTCCATTTTGGATCAAGATTCTGCCCTTAGGAGGAAATGGTTCCCATTGTGTCAAGTTCCCTCGTCAGAAGCTTTTGTTGAATTGAGCCAATGAATATGGCGGTTTTGTGTGGTTGACCCATAATCATTGTGAGCAAAGGTCAAAGGATATAATATCCTATAATGCTTATGGGCCAACTTTGATATTGATAGTGTCTGGCCTAGAAAATGAACATCAATGGCAAGGGTGTTTTGTATTTGATCCATAAACATGGGTTTGTAGGTGACCCACAACTGTGATAAATGAAGGTCCAAAGATATTGATACCCCATGACACATGTGGGCCAACTCTGATACAAATAGTGTATGGACAAGCCCTAGATGGGAAAATATCCATTGACATGGGTGTATGATGGAAGTTTCCCCTAGAAGGTTATAATGTCAAATGTCTTCGTCTTGTTGTGTATGACATCAAAACTTTTCACCCAACTAGTGCCAGTGACAAAATTCTTTTGTTGGAGGGGGTCAAGAATGATAATCTTCCATTGGAATGAGCTACGAAAAAATATCCTCCATTGAGAAGGGCCAATATCATAAGTATTCCGTTGGAAAAGGATTTGGAAATGGAAAACCTATGAAATCTTACATAGGTGAGGGATTTGGAAACATCGAAAACATTCCTATCGAATTCTTAGGGTTGTGCGCGAAGATCCAAAATCTTCCACTCATTTTGGATGTGATTTGAAAGTTGATCTGAAATATTCAACATGTACGGGTTATAGTATGAAGAAAGAAGAAGCTCCTCACTCTAGGATCTCATGGATAGGTAGTGGGCAAGGCATCATTGGGAGAATATATACATGAACCAAAGGCTTGGATCATGTTTTGGAATCCTACCACGTGACATCCAGACCCTTCATTACCCCTATTATGGAGCACAAACTCACCATGCACTATGGCCATCATTTTTTCTTTTGTGAACATTCATTTCTATGAATTTTTTTGAACTTCTTGAAACATGTGAGTGGTGGCTAAAAGCATGGATGGTATGAGATAAAATATAGCGCAGTCATTCACACGATTTCCTATGACATTCATGGAGACTATGTCGTCACTCATGTCGATGTCATTATAACCTTCAAAGCTATAAAGCCTTGCATTTTCTATTCTTGAGAAGTCAGAGAGGGACCCTATGCTTAGCATAGTGGTCACCCTTTTCCCAGGTATCTTGGAAAGCAAAGGGTTAGCTTGAATGTTGAGGAGAAGCATGAGCGCTCTAGAGGCTTGAAAAGTAGTGAGCCAAGTGTAGGTCGTGTCCATGGTATCCTCCACATCATTATAATGTTCAACCTTGCAATTTGGGGTGTGGGGAGTGATGAGTAAAAATAAGAAACTACCAAATTATTTGTACATCTTCTCCTCTCAAGCTATGCCATGTATTCATCCTTAATTTATGCATGGCTAGAATCTCTTGAATCTTGGAGGGTGAGGTAGTATTCTAGGCTGGAATCAACAAAGACAACAACATAATGAGGATTATTGAGGTATTTGAGAATGTACCATTGCTTCTTGTGAGAACCATCATTGGGAAAGATGCAAATTTGTAGCTTGTCCATGAGGCCATGCCTCCGCTAGGCTCGAACTTGGACTAGTGTTTTTTTCTTGCAAAAAAACTTATGCAACACATTCTTTCCATTATCGAAGGGCACATAAACACTAACATCATTTGAAATATATAATTCCTCCACCACATCTCTGCTTTGAGGCATGTCATCATTATGATACTTCATCTTGGAGCTTCCTAAAACCCTTTCAATGGCTACCACAACCATAGGGTTTAATCCTTTTTTGCTCACTAATGATTTCTTGAGGGATTTACTAGTCACGATCCCTTTGGACCTTGCAAGTGATTTCACCAAATCCATATGGTGAATGATTTGAGGAAATAAAAGGCTTAACCCTCACCAAGGAGAAAATTTAATCTTCCATCTAAATAATAACTTGAATCTCAAAGAAATGGCCTAGACATACATTTGTTAAATCAACTTGGCTCTCGTACCACTTATTTAGATCGTAGGAGCTATGATCTAGGAACAATAAATACTTGGAGAGGGTAGGAGAGAAAGAATATAAATATGGCATGCAGTTATTCTTGGAGAAGCATTGAAGAGAAAATACACACACTCAATACCTAACAATATATGAAAACCATATAATTCTTTATTATATGGATAAATCATTTACCCTACAATTTGAAGGAACCATCTGTCATTTTACTAAGTGAGGCCTGCTATTTTCAGTATTCTCGGTGGCTTCTTGAGTTACAATAGCCCAGGTGGATACCATGGGTGGAATCCACTTTCAATTCAAGTCATAGGTATGAGATGACCAGATATAGATTTGTGGTTTTTCAAAGTGAGTAATTGAAGCCTAATTTTAGTTGAGTTGGAAACATCCAATGGAACTCACACATAGGAAAATAGAAGAGGTGTCCTTCATCACGTAAGCTCTAGACTAGATGAATTTCCTTTTTCAAAATATTTAATGATCATAGGACCAATAAGTTTCTTGTAATCATGGGCTTCAATGGTTGACCACTAAGTTTGAAACAACATTAGACATGAATCCAAAAAATGATCCATTTAATTTAGAAGCGTTTTAGCTAAATAATCCATACGTTTAGAAGAATTTAGTTAAATAGTGGAAAGAAGTTCCAATGAGAAAATGTACCACAACATATCACTTCTAGAAAAATTTAAATTACGTCATATTATCTAAGACAATGCAATAAAGATGAATTAAAAGATATTTTTGAATCTTAGAAGGATTTGCTTGAGAAAAATGGAGCTTGTTTAGTATAATATCATCCTCAAAGGTAGAACAAGGAAACTTATCAACCACAAAACCCAACATCAAATTAGTTGGGGGAGTGTAATAGATAAGAGGAACTATTATGGTAGCAATAATTAAAAGTTTGATGGGTAATAGATATATGGGCCAATGTGAAAGATATAAGTGTTTAATAAGTTTTTGCTTATTATTGTATATAAATTTATGTTTGTAAATATTAATCATATAATTAATATTTTTACTTTAATTTTTCAAATTATAATATAAAAAAGTTAAAAAAATAATATTTATTAATAATAATTTTATATTTAATTTATGATGTAGTTAAAAAATCTTCCAAATTCAAGTTGTATATATATATATGAAAAATAAAATAAAAATATATTTATTTATTTTTAAAAATTTATTATAAATTATCACCAGATTAAAGTATTAAGTTTGATGGGGCTGGACTGTGTCTCGTCTTAAGATCTCTGCCGAGTCCATTGTATAAATTTCGGCTTATTAATATATTTTTATATATTTAGTTAAAAAAACTATGCTGCTCCTGAGCATAGTCCAATTAGATTTAGATTGGTTTATAGGAACGCTTGTAATCTACCCCGAAAACGGACTTTCTTTCACATAATGAAACTGAATTACCTTGACAGAATGTTGGGCAACGATTATTTTTTATGAAGGAAATACGTAATAGAAATGGCTCCACTGCTTTAATTATACCAATGCCTACATACCCTCCACTGCTTTTACTCAGAGCTGTGGGATTCGAACCCGGATTGATCATACTATCGGTGGCACCGGAGATGGTCGGAAGAACGCCGTCTGGCATAGGACTTGGATGGTACATACCATGAGCCCTGATATAATTATACCAATGCCCACATATCCTCCACTGCTTTTACTCAGAGCTGTGGGATTCAAACCCGGGTTACAAGAGCAGCAACGGAAATGCGAGGGTAAGCAAAGCTGGGAGCCTGTTCCCGGTAAGGGCCAAGCACTATGACACGTTCCAATCCATACAGGAAGGCATGTGTCCATATATAGAAAATCTGATCCTTTCTGTAGGCTCGCGGGTTCAGGCCAAATTGAAGGAGCTAGAGCGCGGTTAACGTCGCGCGGTATATGTGAGTTATATCGCGTGATATGCAAGTCCTTCTCAGTTATGCGACTAAATTCAGCGAGATATGGGACTTACATGGGCTGGATATGCGAGTACCTTGGCTGAATAAGCGAGATCTCACAATGGGATATGTGGATTCTCCCCGGATATGCGTTTTGTGTCCGCCGGATATGTCACCGCTCTACCTTCTGACCGCCGAATATGCAGATCACAATTGCTGAATATCCGACGTAAACCCGATATGCGAATTATCACTAATGGATTTGCGAGTTATCACAAAATACGCGAATTATCATAGGTTATGCGAGTTTTCTACGGATACGCGAGTTATTACGTTTATTATTCGATACGCAGCTTATCAAGGCAGGATAGGCAGATCATTACGCTGATATGCAGGTGGTCTCTGCTGTTTATGCGATGACCTCCGCTGGATTTGTGAGTATTTACAGCCAAATATGCGGTTACTTTCAGGTTATGCGACCTCTAACGGACTATACGCGAATTATCAGCAACCGTTACGCGGGTTATCAGCGAGTACGCTAATTATCACCAGATAAGATCGTTCTCGCGGGATACGCTAGTTATAAGGCGGATTATCAGCGCAGGATATGCATATCGATCGGCTTTTGGCAGTGCCCTGATTATTTTAAAGCGGCAGAACTGAATGGTATTGCATGGATCGAACGGAATGGTATTTTAAAGCGGCACAACGGAATGGCATTGCATAAATGTTTAGCATAATGATCAGTAGCGTGGAGAATCGGAAAGGCAGCGCAAATAGTCCGCTGAGAAGCTGCAGTGTCGGAATGACATATCTACGTGAGCCGTGAGCAGCAATGCTTCTCGTGACGCCATTTCTGAGGATGTCTGAGCCGTGAGCAGCAATGCTTCTTGTGACGCCATTTCTGAGGATATATTAGGATACGTTGGTGACAGCCCACGATTGAAAGTGAGTGCGGCATCAACATTAATTTGGCACGGAATTTTGCTTTTGCAGAGCAATTAAAGATAGATTGGGCAACGGCTGAGAGAAAATAGAGCCAGAGAAATGTAGAGAAAATAGCAACAGAAAAATCAGGAGGCTGTCGCAAGCAGACGCGAAATTCCATTTGATTGCCTTTGCAAATATTTCGTAGAGGATGGCATATCATTTTGTGGCTGTGATGTGATGCGAAGAAGCAAAATGCATCGACAGCTGAGGAAACCCTAGCGACCACGAAAGCTCGGCCTTGACATGCATAACTTGCTTAAATTCAATTTATGAATTAATTACATTTCACATAAATATATTTGCTTCTATAAGAAATAATTATTTATTTAATATCAAATTTTATATTTATGAATTAATTACATTTCACATAAATATATTTGCTTCTATAAGAAATAATTATTTATTTAATATCAAATTTTATATTTATTGATTAGTTATATTTAAAAAAGATATATTGATATAAAATTTATGATGATGATTAATATCTACTCAGACTAAACTTTGGTCTATCCAACCTAAAGAAACGAATTACTTGGTTTGATTTAAGATTTTATTCCTATGCTCAAAAAGCTTGGAGAGAAGCCTCCTGAGCTCACTATAATTTTGAGATCGTAAAAGGCTAGGAATGTCAGTGTTGCAACAAAGATTATGAAATTGAGATCTAATGTGATTGTACACAGGGCACTTTAAGAGGAAGTGATTTTCATCCTCGATGTTCATATTCTCACAGAGATGGGAGATCCTTTCCATCCATGTTGTTTTAAGAACTGCCCAACAACCCGTTTCACTATGGAGCTCATGAGAGTTCGTTCTAATCTTGGCTATATTAATTTTTTCTTTGAGCTAGTTAAAATAGAAAGATACTTTTGATCTTCTAGGATTGGGTTGATGACCTCCTTATAATATCTTAATTTTCCTTTAGCTACTAAATCTTTCTCACACCACATTTTTCCTTTGAACTTAAAAGTAACAATATTTTTAATGTTATTAATGTTTTGCAATGCAACATTCTCGTCGACCTCCCAATGGTTTAACCAAGGCCTTGGTGTCTTTATACGAACCTCGTTTGATCCTCAGGTGGTTTTGGCTGGAATTTAAAGCTAGCTTAGGAAGTCTATGGTCTCCTATGTTATTAAGTTTGTGCTTGTACAACAGAAGCCTAGTCATAGTGAGAACTCTCAATAGGGGAAAGAACCACTTCTATAAGGAGAATAGGATAGGGTGTATTGCTTTTAATTTTGAGGTTATATGTTATAATACGCTTCTGGATTTTCTCAATCTTTCTCCAGGGTTCTCTAGAGATGCTGCAACCCCAAACCTCACATCCATATAAGATAATATGAGTGACTAAAGTTTCAAAGAGGAACTTCTTTCTATCCCACATTACGAAGTTTGTCATTTTACAATTATTTTCAAGGCCAAAATAAGCTTTCCACCCCCCATTAATCATTTTCTCAATGCTATAGTTCAAGTTGAACTTGTGATGAATATCAATTCCTAGGTACTTGTAAGAAGAAACTTAGTCTAAGTCGCTATTGTCATAAATAAAATTAGCGTAAGTGTCCTTGGATTTGATAATCATAACTTTTGTTTTGTGGGTGTTAACGGTCATACCCATGGTAGAGTAGAAATACTTACGGAGTTTAAGCTGCTTATCAAGATTAGATGGGCACCTTGCGAAAAGAACAATATCATGAGGATAGAGAAGAAGGGCATAAATGTTCAAAAATATAGATAAACATAATAATTTAACATATATTTTATAACATAAAAAATAATTAGAATAAAATATTGGCTTTCACCGTGTGAAATTTTATTAAATTAAAAGCATTGGCTTTCACTGTGCGAATTAAGAAATTTTATATTGCAGTTAAATTGATTTTTATAAAATTATTCCTTGTTTCTATAATCAAGTAGTGTGTTTACATTAATAAGATGAAAGTAAACATTTAAATGGTATAATCACATTTTCCTTTGTTATTTTTTTAAGTAGAAATTAGGAAAACACATCAATAACCTTTATATTAATAAGGTAAACGGCCATTTATATTAATATTTATGCATTATATAATTGCGTTTTCCTATTACATTGAATAACTAATATTATGTAATAACTAATATTTATGGTAGATGTGTGATGGGATAAAGGTGATAGATTTTTTTTGTATAATATGATCAACACAGCGATGATATTCTTAAAACTCTTAAAAATTTTAAATCCAAATTATATAGAAATTAGATTTTAATTAAAGCCTGGAATTTAGGTTTTTGGTCTTTTGCTTTAGATAACATGGAAAAAGTATAATGAGGGAATATTCAGACAAAGCAAAGGTGTTTGGAACTTCAACCAAACCAAATTTCATGAATCCATTGCAATTGTTTCACGGTTGGAGAAGGAAAATAACCCTCCAGATAATGAGAGGATAATTTTCTCAACATGGAGGCTCCAGTGATGCATTCATAGTCTACTCTCCTTAAACCTTATCCAAAAACTTCATCTAGGGGAACACTTTCTTGTCTTACCCTTAGCTCACCAAGTTTAACTTTCATGGGGCATGTAACTGAAACTCAAGACCCTCAGGAGTAGGAGTGTTTGGGATTCTTATAGAGTCATCCTCTTTATCTTTGCATTTCATTTTACTAAAAATACCAACAATGGATATGGGTTGGTTGTGATAATGAAAATAATACAAGAAGCAAGTCAATTTGGATTTGATAATCTTGTCATTGATAGAGATTCCCTACTTTATCATTGATGGAGATTCTCTACCTCCCGTCCATTCTCCAATTAGGATCCTACATGGCTTGAAGCCAAAGAAATAATATTAAAATTGACGTCTTTGGGTAAGGTTAATTGGAATATAAGAGCTGGGTAACTCCATCTCAGTGAATATCTCGATCCATATGCAAAGCAAAGTCAATGGGTCTGTGCATAAAATAGCTTAATTTTACCTCTCCCCAATTATAGAAGTAAAGCGTTAGTGGAACATGATGAAGTTTCTAGGTACGATAGTGGTGATGGTCCTTTGCCAAGCTAAAATTTAATCTTTTTGGTGAATTTTTTGATTTTGTACTCTATGTTATTTGTTTATTTTTGTTGTTTATGATTCTTATCCACATCAAACTAAAATTTTGAATGTTAGGTTGGTTTTGCTTATAGTGTTGGTGAATTCCTCTTGAGCCTTGAATCTATTATCTTAGCCACTAAGTCCTTTCTTAGTCCTTTTTTACATTGGCCTATTTCTCCAACAATATTGTTCATTACACTTTTCTTCTAGTTGCACTCGACCATGCTAATATTGGTCAATGAAATGAGTTTTGAGTCTAGAAAAATAGAGCTTCATTTTCTTCCTTTTGTAAAGAAAATTTCTATTAAATCATCAAAATTTTGTAGTATCCAAACATCAAAAGAAGATAAATCCAACAAAAAACATATGGATTTTCGTTTTTTTTTGGAGGGGTTGGGGGGTTAGAAATTTAGCATCTAAGAACAATATCTTATTTTCCTATTCTACACACAAAGATGTTTACAGCAAGTCAAAAATTTCCTCAATCAGATTCCACATACACAATTTATGCCACTTGGAAGTTGATTTTCTAGTTTTCACCACCATAATTTGAGAGGATGTCACCTCATCCCACATAACTCATGGAAAAGAGTCTAATAATGTGATGATTATGAAAAAAATCTAAAAGAATCCATATTTTAACTATGTTTAAGATTTGAAATCAAACCTAATAACTACTAGGCTAGTAGTTTATGTTATAATCATGCCACTAGGAGGAAAACGTGTCCATTCTTTTTGGGTGCACTTATTTGATAAATGAGCATAGTAGCCATGAGAAATAGCAAGAGAGAACACAAGAAGAATTTATGCATTTGGGTAATAAGGTTGGTATATTTAGATAATATTGGGGTTCCAATGAAGAGGACATATCAAAGGGGAGATCAAAAGATCGAGAAGAAATGGAGAACCAACCAAACAAAGGACTTGAAATAGATCAACTAAATTAGAGTTTCATTAACCATTCATAGTCCATGTTAAAAATGGAAGTGAAGGTTGATAACAAGGCATACAAAGGTGAGATCAATGCTCTAAAGCTAAACCACTGGTTACGACAAGTACAATTTTATTTTAGTGTTCATCATATAGAGGAGGAATAGAATATTTCATTTGCACAATTGAAATTAGAGGGCCATGCCCTGACCTAGTGGGAAAGCCACATGGATACCTTGAGGTTGGAGGGAGATCCTCTAGTTACTAAGTGGGAGGACTTTGAAATAATCATAAAGTCACAATTTTACCCTATGGGTATATAGAATACTAGTGGATCTAGTGGAACTACTTTAGGCAAAAGTATGGGTAGAGTATAAAAGATTACACCATAAAGTTTATAAAGATGGCCATAATGTTGAATATCTCCCCAAATAACCCATATCTACTCATTTCTGGAGGGACTACATAACCATATGTAAAATAAAGTGATGTTGTTTATGACAAGATTGATTGACAAGGCTTGTGTGTAGACACAATACCTAGAGAAAATAAGCATGAAGAAAGGGAAATGAAGTGCTAATTTTTATTAGGGCTATATTCTTGTTTGTTTGATAAATGAATCTCTTCATTAACAGATTAGTTTCACCCCATAACATCATAACATTATTCATATTTACATCATTATTCAGCAGCATATGCAACTATATAGAAAGAGCAATATCAACATCATCAATGCAACAGAACATAAATGAACAATAGAATAAATCTTTCACACATAGGGACACCAAGATTGGTCGTAGACCAGGGAAAAACCCACTATGGGGAAACCCTTTCAAATTCTTATTCTTATTATATTGTTATTGCATTATTCAACAAAAGAGAGTACAATGACCCATATCTTCATTCATACAACTATTCATCAAAAGAAAGTACAACATCCATGAAATGAACCAAATAATGCTTATACTCAAAATCCCGATTCTGAAGCCTATAGTGAAATGTCACTATCTGCAGCAACTGCCAAACACTGCGGTCACTGAGAAAAATCTTCAAGGAAATGAAATTCCATCATTTAGGTTTGAGTTGTATGGAGGAGGAGTCATGTGTGCGACTTAGAAGCTTCCAGTCACTCTTTGGAGCCTACAAGTAAGTGACTACAATTTGCAACTGAGATTTTGAAACCCTAGACGCTGGTCGCACGAAGGACGAGTTATGCGTGAAAGTAGGATGCTTCGGTCACATGGACGAGCATATTAGCAAGAGAATGTAGGTTGAGATATCTATTTCTTATGCATACAAGTGAGGCCAAAATCCCTAAAACAAAAATGCGAGCTTCAGACACTGAAATTTCACTTTTGAGTGAACCTATTCCTCCGCGAATGAGCCTCAAACCTGTGCGAGCCAAAAAAAAATATAGAAGAGTGTATCATAATAATTTCCAAATGAGGTATAAGTCACTTGTATTTATATCCTTTCAAGGGTGTCCACTTTTGTTTAGGCCGACTTTATCAAATATGCACATGTGGGCTTTTATTCCTAAGTACACTTTCTCTTATCTATTTTGTGTGATATTTAGGTCAATTTTGGTCCTTTAAAAAAGAGAAATTATATACAATAATAATATCCATTAAATGACATGTCAAAAGTGGAATTTGAATGTAGTTTCACATTTTAATACTCCCTCTCAACAAGGGATAATTCCACCTGCATCATGTCATGAGTATCCTATCAACAAATCATATCCAGTCTCAAGTATCTCATTATCACATATCGTCATTGATAATCTCAATTCATCTCTTTCTTATTCTTGCTTATGTCTTGATTTCAATTCTCATATGTTGAGTATTATTGAATCTAAAAGAAGAATAATTTTGACATCGAAGGGGAGCTCAACCTACCACCCTCTCTCCATTGGGGAGCCACTACTACCACCCAGAATCTCTGCCAGCAAGGAGCTCAATGCTACCACCCGAGAAACATTAGCAGGGAGCTAAATCTATGACCTGTATCATTATTAGAGAGCATATTATCAGGGAGCACATGTCAACCTGGAACCACATTGTGGAGCATATATCAACTTGGAATCTCATGGGGGAGCTAAAAATCCATGACCCCATATTGACCAATAGGTGATATAGGCAAGCTACTACTCGACCCATCCTATTGCCTACCAATCTTCCCAATAATGACCCTCAATATTCATGTGGTAGAACACCTACATCATAATCAACATGGGTTGTACACTCCCAAGTACACTCTCAACCTGTTGGCCAGATGGGGAGTGGTATTCCCAACAAGCCTAGCTTGTGGGTATGATGCTAACTCGGGTATACTCTGCAAAGACCAAGATAGGGGAGAAACATCTCCAACCCTATGGATAACAGATAGGGGAGAAAAATCTATGACCCTATTGTCCAGAGATTCCTCAACCCCAGGATCCCTCCATCTCAATTCCACACCCTGGGAGCTCAGTCATCAAATCAAATCATTAATCATCAAGTCAAATCCTAAGTTTGATATCTTTGTGAGATCTATAGTTAAAAACATATTGCAATCATTAAGTCAAAGTTCTATGTCATTATCATGTCAAAATTCAAACACTAATCTATATCAATCAACCAAATCCAGTCAAACTTTTGCAGAACAAACTTCAATGGTTAAATCATAATGAAATATCTATATGCATATCTCGATTTCCTGAAAATACACACTGAGTATACATAATCATATTATAGTAAAAATTCAATATTCACTTCTCACATAACTTTATGTTGTCTACTTCATGTCTATAGGACTAATATCCTTTAGGTGAACATCCGATTTCATGCACAAAACTTCATTTTTATGTCATGCAGTCAAAACCATATCCATATGACTTCTTCTGTGTAGCTGGGAGACTATAGTCACACCCTTGACCTTAGTTTTATTGGGATGAGATGCTACAATAGCACCTATAATATCTCTTTCGTGTGACTGAAGCTTAGAGAGAGGGAAAACTCTCTCTTCTTAGATTAGAACTTTGCTATAGATCAACAATGTCATATTTTTTTTTATTCGTGTCCATAAATATTATTTCTGCAGTAAAAAATATAAATATAATGCAAATGATAATAGGAGTAAGGATATTATGGAGAGTTTCCACCTCTTAATTGCAATCCACTTCAGTCATCTTTATTTAAGTCATCAACCTGTCTATAATTCATCATGGTCATATAATTTTAGTATCAACTACATCACTATTACATCATGACATCAATATTTCTGTTATGAAACCAGCTCACAAAAATATAGAAAAGAGAGATCCATGCCTTATAATTCAGCCTCTTCGAGGGGGAAACCTCCTTTACATTACATAAATGAACAATTCTTGGATGATACAAATGACAAAACCTCCTTTCTATATATAGGAGTCTAAGGAGTCACAATATAATCCAGCCGACCTAACAATAATAATATAAAGCCACAAAAATAACAATAGAGGGATTCTATGGGGCACAGTAATAACAATATGGGGGCAATAGGGGCACAACATTATTAATAAGGGGTATAACTACAATAGTAATGGGGTAATCACTAGTATTATAAGGACCCAACATGCCCCTCTCCTTCAAAAAAGTGTTGTCCTCAACGCTTGAGTAGTTCTGGATACTTCTGCATAAAATTCTCATCCTCCCATGTGGAATCTTCAGCGGATAAGTTCTTCCACTTGATAAGATACTCTGAAATTGATCGATTTCGTAGCTGTCGAGTTCTTGTTTCTGTGACTGCTTCCGGTTCCAATATAATTTTTCCTTCCTCGTCAAGTTCTGGCAATATTGTTTGAACTGGGAGCTTGTCGCCTATAACCTTCTTTAAACATGAAACATGGAAAACTGGGTGCAATCGAGAAGCTGCAGGAAGCTCCAATTTGTATGCCATAGTACCAATCTTTTGCAACACCTTGTACGGACCATAATACTTTGGTGATAATTTATTATCCTTCTTAGCTTGCTTGAGGGACATTTGCTTATATGGTTGTAGCCGTAGGAATACCCAATCACCTACATCAAAACTTCTTTCACTGCGATGTTGATCTGCCTGTTGTTTCATTCTATTCTGTGCCAACACGAGGTTATCCTTTAAGAGTTGGAGGACTTGTTGTTGATGTTCAATGTGATGTTCCACTGCCTGAACCTTAGAATTTTCTCTTAAATATGATGTGATGGATGGTGGTTGATACCCATAAAGTGCCATAAATGGGGTCATTTTTGTTGCTGTATGGAAGGAAGTGTTATACCACCATTCAGCCAGAGGCAACCATTTGACCCATTGTGTCTGTTTATCAGATACAAAGCAACGAAGATATCCTTCCAAACATTTGTTTACTATCTCAGTTTGCCCATCAGATTGAGGATGATAAGATGAGCTATGAGCTAACTGAGTACCAAGACAAGAAAATAATTCTGTCAAAAATTTCCAGTGAAAATGGGATCTCTGTCACTTACAATAATCTTTGGGTTTCCATGTAGCTTTTGAATTGTTTCCATAAATGCAGTAGAAACTGTACTGGCTTTAAATGGATGTGATAATGCACAAAAGTGTGCATACTTGGTAAGTCTGTCAACTACCACCATGATGACACTCTTTCCCTCAGACTTGGGTAAACCTGTGATAAAATCCATTGAAACCTCCTCCCAACGTTGGCTTGGAATGGATAAAGGTTGTAATAGACCTGGTGTCTTAATTGTTTCAACTTTATTTTGTTGGCAAACCAAACATTCCGCCACAAACTTTTGAATATCTGATTTAAGGCCATCCCAAAAAAATTCCTTCTTAACCCTGTGGTAAGTTTTTAAAAATCCTGAGTGCCCTCCTAAGGGAGAAGTGTGCAATTCCATAAGAATCTTTTGTTTTAGCTGGGAATTCTTACAGAGGTATAAGCGATCTTTGTACCATAACGAATCATTTTGCCAGCTAAATGTATCAGACATACTGGAATCTTGTTGTAACTTTCGAATAAGTGCCCACACTTCTTCGTCATTCTTCCATTCCTCCCTTGCTTCGTTTATCCAATCTGGTTGGATAATAGAAATGGCGCACAACAATGCTTCCACATCCTCATCCTTTCTTGAGAGTGCATCTGCCACCACATTTTGCTTCCCTTTTTTGTAGATGATTTCAAAGTCATAACCCAACATCTTTGTGACCCACTTTTGTTGCTCTTCAGAGGATAATCTTTGTTCTAAAAAGTATTTAAGGCTATCATGATCCGTTTTTACCTTGAAGTGTCTTCCCATTAGGTAGGGTCGCCATTTCTTAAGTGCATGGAGTATTGCCAACATTTCCTTCTCATAAATAGCTTTGTGTAAAAACTTTCCCTTGATTGGACGACTTTCAAAAGCAATGGGTCTTTCATCTTGCATTAAAACAACACCAATTCCATTTCCTGAAGCATCACATTCCACAATAAAGGTTTTTGTGAAGTCCGGTGTAGCTAAGACCGGTGCTTGGCACATTGCCTCTTTAAGATGTTCGAAGGCCTTTGTTGCTTATGGAGTCCATGAAAATGCATCTTTCTTCAATAATGTTGTTAGAGGTGCTGCTATTCTCCCATAATTCTTAACAAACTTGCGATAATACCCTGTCAACCCAAGAAATCCTCGCAGATGCTTTATGGATGTGGGGATTTTCCATTCCTTAATGGCTTTAATTTTGCTAGGGTCTACCTTAACTCCTTCATGAGATACAATATGACCCAGATATTCCACCTCTTGTACTCCAAAGAAACATTTGGATCTTTTTGCATATAATTGTTTCTCCTCCAATAGTTGTAGCACCCTGTCAACATGTTCAACATGATCCTTCCAAGACTTGCTGTAGATTAGTATATCATCAAAAAATACTAACACAAATTTTCTAAGGAATGGTTTGAAAATTGAATTCATCAAACCTTGAAATGTTGAAGGTGCATTGGTAAGGCCAAAAGGCATGACCAAAAATTCATAATGACCCTCATGAGTTCTAAATGCTGTTTTCGGAATGTCTTCAATCTTCATTCTGATTTGATGATATCCCGAACGAAGATCCAACTTGGTGAAGTAAATTGATCCATGCAATTCATCCAGTAATTCATCAATGACAGGAATGGGAAACTTATCTTTAATAGTGAGCTTGTTGAGCTCCCTATAATCCGGACACATGCGCCATGATCCATCCTTCTTGTGCACCAATACTACTGGAGCAGAGAAAGAACTTTGACTTGGTTGAATTATACCAGCCTCTAGCATTTCTGCAACCATACGTTCAATTTCACTCTTTTGGGCATAGGGATATCTGTACGGCCTGATGTTTGGAGGAACACTTCCTGGAATCAGATGAATAGCATGATCATGATCACGAATAGGTGGGAGACCTTTGGGAGTCTCAAATACCTTGGAATGATTGTCCAAGACTTTTTGGAGATCTGGAGAAATAGATGATTCCAATGTGGAAACATCTAGCGAACATAATTGTGCAATTACACCTCTTTGTTCCTTTTTTAGAAGCTTTGTCATACCATTAGAGCTGATTATCTTTCCTGGTTTCCCTGCAATACCCCTTAATTCAACTTCCTTTCCTTCCACAGAAAATTTCATGAAAAGTTCTTGAAAATTAAAAGCTATTGTACCCAAGGATTGTAGCCATTGGACTCCTAGTACAACATCAGCACCTCCCATTGGAATGGAAAGCATTGGGCTAGTCAATACATATTCTCCCATGGATAGCTTGATATTATGGCACTTTCCAAGCAATTTATTGTTCCTCCATTTGCAACCATCACTTGACACTCTGGTGCTGGATATAGGAAGCAATTCAATTCTTTTGCTACCTTACAATGAATAAAATTGTGGGTGCTTCCTGAATCAATCAACACTATTACCTTTTTCTTCTTGATTTGTCCTTCTATCTTGATGGTTTGAGGAGTGGTAATTCCCGCCAATGCATTACAAGATATGGTCGGATTCATTTCTTCTTTATCTAGGCTTTGTTCCTGGAGTATATCCTCTTCTTTTGACCTTTCTTGCTCCTTTTCTTCTTCCTCTTCACAATCTATGTAGAATAATTTCTTCTCAGCACACTTATGACCTTTAGTGTATTTGCTATCACAACTGTAACAAAGCCCTTTTGCTCTTTTTTCTTCCAATTGTTGTGGTGTCAACCTTATAGGTTGTGGAAGACTAGGGCAACAACACTTCCGTCTTTATAGTTGTGAGTGGTATGCTTCCTGGTTGCCATAATTTTGCTTTCCATTTTTCTTGCTAACCTGAATGCCTTCTCTAATGAATCAGGTTCCCAAAGGCGAACATCATGTTGGATATTATCCTTTAAAGACCCTATGAACACATCAATCCTATGCTCCTCTGGAATATCTTTTACCCTTATGTTCAATTTTTGGAACTCCTCAATGTGCTCCATTATTGAACCCTTTTGTTTGAGACTTATCAATTGGCTAAAAAAAGTGTTGCTTTTTGTATCCTCATAATGTGCTATCAATTCTTCCGTAAAAATTGCCCAAGTGATAAATTGTTTACGAGAGCAAAGCCATTGATACCATACAAACTGATTTGGTTCCAAATATAAAGTTGCCATACGTACCTTTTGTGTGTTTTGCACATTATTGAGATCGAAGAATTGCTCCATCTGTAATATCCATGTGGCGGGATCCCTGCCATCAAACTTCCTCATATCGATTTTTGGAATATGGTGAGTCTTCGATCCAACATTAGAGTCTATGGAATCATGATTAACATTTCTTTTGTTCTCATCATGAGTTTCCTTTAGTACCCTTTCACCCTTAGTGACCATTTCTTGTAGCAACTTATTCATATTTATCTTCAATTCTTCCATCTTATCATCCATGCCATCAATTTTAGCGTCCATGCCGTTCACCTTAGCTTCCATGCCATCCATCTTAGCTTCTATGCCCTTCTTTAAACAATCCATCTTAGCTTCTACACCCTTCTTTAAACCATCCATCTTAGCTTCTACATCTTTCCTTAAACCATCCATCTTAGATTCTGTTGCTTTTTGTGCAAGTGACACTTGTTGCACTTGTTCTTGTAATTTTGATATATCATGTAGCATTTCTTCTCTTCTTCATGAGTCATGCTAGAGCTTTCAGGTTCCTTACTAGGTGTTTGCATTTTCTTTCCTCGGGGCATCAGTTACCGATAATAATTCTCTACTATGCCCTTTGAATTCCTTCAAAATAAATTTTCAAACCAAGCTTAAGCAAAAATTAAAGAAAATCTACACACCTTTTTTTCACTTTGTAGGAGCTCGATATTGCCCCTGATTTATCTCTGTAATTTCTGATTATCTAGTTCTGAATTTGTGACCTGTAGTAGCCCTCTATGTCCTCTTTCCAATGCCACAAGTCTGACCCAAATTGGATTCTCCAAGGAAGAGTTATGCAAAATCTCCCACAGTGACTTGATTATAGACTAGTTCAGTAGAGCGAACTTGTACGACGTGCCACGAGTCCCTGTTTCGACCTTTGGATCTGAAAGACACCCACAAGAAACTACAGTCCGTCCTCTTTCTGTACCTTCTTACGAAATTTCAATCTGATCCCCAGAGAGAAAGTTATGACGATTTTCCCCAGGTCACCTGTTTTGAATGTAATTCAGGAGTTTGCAAAAAGACCAACTTCCTCAGATCATATCTCCGCAAATATTGTGCAAAAAGCTCTGAAATTCGGACCCAAGGTTCAGCGTGATTTATTCTCAAATGGGTTTTTTTTCGACTTCTGAAACGTCACAGAAAAAAAGTTATAGCGAAAATTCCACGATGACCTGTTTGGAGCAGCGAAACCCTAGAATCCAAAGCTCTGATACCAAATGTTATGAAACCAGCTCACAAAAAGATAGAAAAGAGAGATCCACGCCTTAGAATTCAGCCTCTTCGAGGGGGCAACCTCCTTTACATTACATAAATGAACAATTCTTGGATGATACAAATGACAAAACCTCCTTTCTATATATAGGAGTCTAAGGAGTCACAATATAATCCAGCCGACCTAACAATAATAATATAAAGCCACAAAAATAACAATAGAGGGATTCTATGGGGCACAGTAATAACAATATGGGGGCAATAGGGGCACAACATTATTAATAAGGGGTATAACTACAATAGTAATGGGGTAATCACTAGTATTATAGGGACCCAACAATTTCATCAAGGGTTAGTGTCAAATAGCTAATAGGAGCATACCTTGAGAATCATGATCACAACATTACTTCTTTGTCACATAACTCAATCTATCAAGTCAGGGAATTCAATTTTACCATATGCCATAATTACTAAACACATCAAAACATAACCATGGTCAGAAAAAGATCTTGAATATCAATCTCATTGTTTTACTTCTATCATCATGGCTAGCACGATTTTCACAAACAATATCATTAGTCTCCAGTTACCATCTACTAGAATCAAGGTGTTAGCCTTCTTTATAAGATCAGAATATCCAAAACTATAGATGTTAGCCAAACATAAAGTATACCAAGATATCAAAGATCAATATTAAGTAGCTTGATATAATCAAGAAGTTCGAGATACTTTTCCAATACCAAATGCACCATTTCATTATAACTACCATGAATCCAAATCACTTTCATATGCATGAAACATTTGTGGAGACATTTTCATCATACCTTAGGGCTTACCTTGTCATCAATATTGTAGTTTAAACATAGCATTGAAACAATATACCATGCATATCCTGTAGTGTTCAAATACCTATGCACCTTCTTATTTTACATAGACAGCTTGTAGTACTTTGTCACCCTTTCATTAGGTGCCTCTTTACCTTTTCCAATGATATTTTTTCTCTTCCTACACTAGCCGTGGTCCTCAAGAAGGATCCACCTATCACAACTCATCATGAGGTTAGAAGCATCCAAATACTCAAATATAAATATAGGAAGCATAAGTAATAATAATAAAAATATTTAGATCCATAAGTCAAAAGTAAATATATAAAGGAGCATCGTAAGTTGGAAAGTAGTTATCTTCAATGAGAGGTGATCATCTCCCTATTGAACTAGCCTTCAAGAGCGATCACTGTCCATTATCCATATAACAATGTTTCCTTTCAACCAACTATATAAGTAACTAGGCCTAATAGAGACTATGCCATCTAGGGCTTCATCAAATTCGAAACAAGTGCTTGAACATATTCACATTGACCATACTAGGGTTTCTAGATTGCATATCTCAAGTATTTTCCATAAACCAAGGTTTCTCCCAAACCCTAACCTCACAATATCCATCAAACCCTAATAAAAAAAATTCCCTAAGGTTTTTTTCAAACATTATAATTATTTTAGGTCTCCACCATCCTCTTCATGCATCCATCAACGATGTCATAATAGGGGTAATCTCCATGACTTTTCTTTAGTCCAAATCTAATTCCATGCTAATTTTTGTTAGGTTTATAGTGTTCTTTTCTTTGATAATTGCATTTATTCATTAACACATTAAGTTCATCCCATAACATCATAACATTCTTCATATTTACGTCATTATTCAGAAACATATGCAATTATATAGAAATAACAATGTCATCATCATCAATGCAACGGAACATAAAGGAAAAATAGAATAAAAGTATTCACACATAGAGACATCATGATTGGTCAGAGACCAGGGAAAAATCCACTATGGGGAAAACCCTTTCAAATTATTCTTCCTATTTAATTGTCATCAAATGATTCAAAAAAATATAGCAAAATGATCCATATCTTCATTTCTACAACTATTCATGAAAAGAAACTACAAAATCCATAAAATGAACCCAACAATGCTTATACTCAAAATGTTGATTCTGAAGCATGTAATGAACTCTCATTGTCTATGGTCAACTACTGAACACTACAATCACTAAGAGAAATATTCAAAAAAATGAAATTACATCATTTGGGTCTCGGTCACATGGAGGAGGAGTCATGTGTGTGACTGGGAGGTTTCCGATCACTCTATGGAGCCTACAAGCAAGCAGTTGTAATGTGCAACTGAGATTCTAAAACCCTAGATGTTGATCACATGGAAGACAAGTTGTGCATGTGAATAAGATGTTTTGGTCACATGGATGAGCCTAATAGTGAGCGATTTTAGTCGAGATCTCTCTGCAGATGAGCCTCGAACCTGTGCGAGAGAAAAACAAAGATAGAAGAGTGCTTCATGATGATGTCCAAATGAGGTAGAGGTCACTTTTATTTATAGCCTTTCAAGGGTGCCCACTTTGCTTTAGGATTGACCTTATAAAATATGTACATGTGGGATTTTCTTCATAAGTACACTTTCTCTTATCCGTTTTAAGTGATCTTTAGGTCAATTTTGGTCCTCTCAAAAATATGAATTAAATTAAATCATAATATCCATAAAATGAGTTGTCCAAATCAGAGTTTGACCACAGTTTCATACTGTAACATGAAGTGGATCGAAGAAAAAGGATCACCAATACACTTCTAAGAAGGGGAAGAAGAAGTGGAAAGGGGGAGAACATAAAAAATGGCAGCCACAAAAAACATGTTTAAAAACCCCAAAAACCACTACAACCACTGAAATATTGATGGTCATATCACGGAGAAGTGTTAGAAATTACATCCACAGATTAACTTGAAGAACAAAAAAATATAATACAAAGAATAATCTCATGTCCACGGATTTGAGAAACAGAGTTGAAAGTAGTTCAGATGTCGATGAGAATATGTTTTGTGTGTTAGTGAAGAAGAAGGTGAATTTAAGTAGCCTTTAATAATATGAAGAGTTAGAATTGACCAAACTCTTCCACATCAAGATATAGGTCAAAAATATAATGATTGATGCTCCTTTTGACTCTGGATCATAGGAAAATATCATTACAACAAATATGGTAAAAAAATTGTGATTGGGATTCCATGATCATATAATCCCATATCCATTGGAATTGATAAAGAAGGATGTAGATAAAAAACTAGCAAATTAGTCCAAAATTATATTTTCTGTGCCTGTTGATTTTATTGCTAAATTAGAACTATATGTAGTTCCCCTTGATGTACGTGGAATGGTGTTTGGATTTCCATTTATGTATATGTGTGATACAAATTTCATCTGAAGATCCAACCAATAGTCTCTCATAAAGGATGGAAAATTTTACACCATCACCGTGCACAAAGGTAAGTCAATTGTTTTTCCAATGAGTGCCAAACAAGCCAAGAAACTAATCAATTCTAGTAAGAAGTAATTTTTAATATTTTAAAGAGATATTTATTCTATAGAAGAGTCAATAAGATAAAAGGAGTCCTTTTAGGGGTGTACTAAGAAACATAGATGACAATTGGAAGAGATTTTATAGAAATACATGGATGTGTTCTGAGAGACTAAGGGGTTACCACCCAAGAGGGAAGTGGAGCACAAGATCTAGCTATTGTTGGACTCCCCATTGTCAATAATTGGGATGTACAATATTCTATCACAGAAGTAAGTTAGGTGAAGAAAAAGTTGTTGTAGTTGTTGGAACAAGGTGTCATTCAACCTTGTACATCAACATATGGGTCACCCGTCATCATTGTGCAGAATAAGGAAGATAATTGGCTAGTGTGTGTAGATTACATGGTGTTGAAAAAAATCAAATTCAAGAATAGGTACCCTAGCCTAGGATAGATAATTTTTTGGATTATTTTCAACAAGAAAAGTACTTCACTAAGATGGAGTTAAATTCTTAATATCACTAGGTTTGAGTTAGAGAAATGATACCTGGAAAACTCCTTCAAAACTAGGCAAGGTTTGTATGAGTGGTTAGTCATCCCATTCAACCTATACAATGCACCAGCTAAATTTATGAGGTTAATGAATAATATATTTCACCATTTATAGATTCATTTTCCATTACCTATTTGGATGATATACTGGTATATAGTGCTACCTAGGAAGAGCACGTTTACATTTGACATAGGTGGTAGAGACATTAAAGAAGCACCAACTACTAGAAAATATCAAGAAGGGTGAGTTTGTATATAATCTTTTGTTTATGTGGGGTATATGATAGGTGGAGGAGAGCTAAAGAGTCCTAATTGACTTTAGACTCTTTTTTCATTATTTCCCACTCATGTCCTCCTTATTCGAGAGCATTTACAAGATATCTCACACATCTAATTAATTCACCTAAAATCCTAATATTACATTAATTTATCACTTAGGAATTCAACTTCCTAAAAAATACATGACCGCCATATCTTCTTAATTACAATGATTTTTGCTTGGTTTGAATGCCCTTGCATCACACCCTCTCCCCTCCCCCACCCTCTGTCTCTCCCCATATACCTCCCTCTATCTCTTTGTCTCTCTCTCCCTCCCCCTCTTCCCTTCTCTCTCTATCTCTCTCCCCCACCATCTTCCCCGCTCTCTCTCTCCCCCTCTCATGCTCTGTGCCTCCCTAGCCCTCTCTCTCTCTCTCTCCTCGCCCCCTCTCTCACCCTCCCTCTTCCACCCCCCCGGTTGTCACTCGCTCTCTCTCTCTCTCCACTTATCCCTCCCTCACCCTCTCTGCCCCCCTTCTCTCTCTCTCTCTCTCTCTCTCTCTCTCTCTCTCTCTCCCCCCCCCCCCCTCTATCCCCCACCCTATCCATCTCTCTCTCCCCCTCCTCCACCCTTTGTCTCTCCCTCTCTCTCACTTTCTCTCCCCCCTTCCACTCCCCCTCTCTTCCAACCCTCTCCCTTCCCCTCCCCCTCTCTCTCCCACACCTTCTCCCCCACCTTATCTCTCTCTCTCTCTCTCTCCCCTCCCCCTTCTCTCTCTATCCCCCACCCCCCCACCTCTTCTCTCTCTCTCTCTCCTCCCCTCCCTCTCTATCTACGTCTCTCTCAACCTCCCCCTCCCTCCCTCTATCTCTCCCTCACTCTCTCTCCCTCTCTCCTCCCTCTCTCAACCCCATCTCTTTCCCTACCCCTCTCTCCCCTGTCCTCCCCCCCTCTCTCTTCGCGTGCCTCCACCTCCCTGCCCTCTCTCTCCATTTCTCCCCCACCCTCTATATCTCCATCTCTCTCCCTCACCTTCACCCTCCGCCCCTCTCCCTCTCTACCTACTTCTCTCTCCCACTCTCACCCCAACTTCCCCTCTCTCTCTCTCCTCCCTCCCTCCTCCACTTTCTTCTTTACCACTCCCTCTCCGTCCCTGCTCTCTCCCACTCCATCCTTCCCCCACTCTCTACTTTACCATTCCCTCTCACTATCTCTCTACCCCTATCCATCTTTCTCTCCCTCCGTCTCTCTTCCTATACCTCCACTCTCTCTCTCTACCTTTCTCCCTTTAAATTTTAAAAGCCCACAATACATATATTTTATATTGAAAACAATACAATGAAATGTCTTCACAATATTGTTTCTCCAAAAAAAGAATATCATTTAAATATGTAATAATAAATATTATTTAAAACTAAATTAAATCACATTACATTGAACAAACAAATTAATTAATTATGAGAGAAAAAGAAAAAGAGAAAAAGAGTTCTAATAAAAATAATCAATAAATGGTTTTACTATTTTTATTTCATTTATTTATTGTGGGAGAGGGGGAAGGGGGGGGGGGGGGAGGGGGAGAGGGTGGGATTGGCAGAGGATGGGAGATGGGGAGGCAGAGCAGGACATCGAGAGAGAGAGCGGGGGAGGGGGAGGGGGAGGGAGGGGGAGGGAGAAAGATTTTACTTGTGTAAATTATTTATTTTACACAAATTTTTATATACTGCATGCATGACACAATAACTTAATAAATCTAGAAGTCTAGGGAAAATAACCCACATATTATATATCTCATATTTCAAGTATAGTTTTATTAATTTTTTTTTTATGAACTCACCATTGTAATATCCGTGATAATTTATGAATCATATTGGTATAAGAGCAGGTGACTTTAGTCATTTTGTGGGAATGTGTAAGGGATCCAAATTGGTTTAAGCAGGAAAACTCAACCATGGTAATAAATCCAAAGATGTGGTAGAGGAAAGGTTCTTTAAGGCTATAAAAATAGATCATAGATATCATCCATAACATGAAGCTCCTTATGACAACTCTAGTGAAAATGTTAAGAATAAGAGAAGATGGAGGCTCCAACTTAGAGGTTAGTTGAGAGGGGAAATCAAGGGACATGGATGAACCAAAGAGGAAATCTAAGAAAGAACATGAAAATGAACATCCCAATTCAAGTGTCGTGAACCATTCACAATTCTTGTTCAAGAGCGAAGAAGAGGTCTACGTCAAGACATATCAAAGTGAGATTAATGCTTTGAAGTTAAATCACTAATTATAACTATTTAAGGTTTATTTTAGAGTTCACCACATATATGAAGGACCTAAATTTGATTTTATCATCTGATATTATAGGGAAATTCCTTAACTTGGTCGTAAATCCATACGAAAACCTTAAGACTAGAGGGATACCCTCTAGTGATTAAATGGGAAGATTTCAATACTCTAATAAAGTAGTTTTATCATATTGAGTATGTACGAGACTGGTGGATCTAGAAGAATTACTTCGGGTAGATATAAGGGATGACTTTATAGGAGTTCACCATGAAATTTAGGAAGATGGAGATAATTTTGAGTATCTCCGCAAAGAACCCGTACATGTTTCTCAAGTATATGGGGGGTATAGAGAACCATCAGTCGAAGAAACAAATGTTGTTTAAACCCATAATAAAGAATGAGGATTATGTACAAGCACAATACCAAGTGAAATTAAGCAAAATCAACTAGGTCACAGTAGAAGGAGCACCATAGAGCTTCCTAGAAGGGGAAAGAAAACAATATAACAATGATAACACACTAGTGCAAATATCCTAGCAACCACTATAACATCGATGGTCATATAGAGGAGAAGTGTTGGAAATTGCATCTAGAGCTAAACCCAAAGAACCAAAATAAATATGCTAAGAAGAATAATCTCATGGCCATAGATTCAAGTAATCAGTGGGAAAGAAGCTCATATGTGGATGAGGAAGAGAACGAAATGACCATTCTCTTCCATATAAAGACATGAACAAAGAAGGCTAAAATTGATGTTCTATTCAACTCGAGATTATAGGAAAATTTCATAGCAATAAATATGGTCTTGAAACTGGGACTAGAGACTCATGACCATCCTAGCCCATAACGATTAAGATGTGTCAACAAGGAGGCAAGGATAAAGGTAAAAAAAATAGTGCAAAATCAAAGTTTCTATTACTGTTGATTTTCTTGTTGAAGTAGAATTAGATGTAGTTCCACTTGATGTCTACGGATTGGTAGTTGAAAGTCCCTATATGTACATGTGTGATGAAATCTTCATGCAGAAAACTAATTAGTATCATCTCATAAAGGATGGAAATTGATTCACCATAAACACATATAATGGAAACTCCAATTTTTTCTTGATAAGTGCTAACCAGGATAGGAAATTGATCAGTTCTAGAAAGAAGTATGTTTCACTATTTTTTAGATGAAACCAATCTATAGAAGAGTCAGTGACAGAAAAATCATCTTTCAAGGGGTGTTCTAAGGAACAAAAGCAACAAATGGAAGAGTTGATATAATAATACAAGGGTGTGTTTTAATAGACTAAAGGGTTATCATCCAAGAGGGAAGTTTTTTTATTTTATTGTAGCTTCAATAAGTATTGAAGTTGGCCCAAAAGAAAGAAATTAAAATTTGAATTTTCACCTCCAAAAGTAGAAGTAATCTCCATATTGTTCAAGTCATCCAACCGCAAAAGAAACAACTATTGGAGCTCATTAATTCACTATATAAAAGCACTAAAATTCCTCCTCAAAGAACACAATTCAGATCACACACACATAACATCTTATATTCATCTATGTAAAGGCGACACAAGAAGAGAAGGTCAAAGTTGACCATGATGGTCTAGCATTTGAACAAGCTCTTATTCTCTCTTTGTTTGACCTCACACATGTGGAAGAGGCCAAACTTTTATGTGAATACTTTTGTGGAAGGAAAATGAATTTCTATGGAGGAATAGGAAGCTGAAATTCGGCCTCATTAGCTAGAGTTGATCAAAACCTTCTCAGAAGTAGTTTGTTTGTTTTAAGGGTAGTTTGGCCAGGTTTGACCTCGGTTTGATTAATAGTCAATTTGAACTTATTTTGAATAGAAATATAAAATTGTATCTCTTGTTGAATTAAATAATTTCTCTAAGAAAAGGTTGTTGGATTTTTAGCTGACTCTTCATGATGCTGTTGTAATTATTGTCTTACTGTTATTCCCTATGTATAATTTATTAATGATGAATGTGATATAAGATGAATTGGTTAATGAATCATTAGAAAGTAATTATCATTCTAGGAAATCATGAAAATTCAACACGGTATCAAAGCCAATTTACAGAGAATCCTTTAAAGGTGTAACCCTAGTCAAGTCATGGATGGTTTTTGATGAACTTTGTATGAATCATTGTAAGGAGAACAAGGACTGGGATTCTTATTTGAGACACAAACTCTACCTTATCTGAGTCAAATTTGAACCTGTGTTTGGGCCTCAGTAGCCCTCTATTGACCGCATCGAGAGGAATCAAGCCCTGGTACGAATTTAGAGACTATATAAAGATTGAACCTGTAAAGATAATCAACCTTTGTCTGAGAAAATATTAACCTAAATCTTGTCATGGTTAGGGTAGTCCTAAATCCACTTTTGGACGTTGCCTTGAAGGTTATTTTGAACTTATATAGGACAAATATGATGTCGACCTTAACGTTGTTCTTGTGAAATCCTGGACAATATTTTGAAGTCATTTGATGTATACTTTAAATTTGATTTGTAAGGTCACTATACCCATTTTTTTGTACCATATAATTCATATTGGTATTTCTAGTAATGACATCATCACAATTTTGAATATGGAAGTTCGATAAGGCATAAAGGCAAGATATGCCTTGTTAAGTAGGATGAAGCAAGTATGTTCCATACACTTGTGAAGTGCACTATGTTGAATTGAAATTATTGTATCAACATGTGTAGAGATACTTCCATATGCGTTCAGAAGAGTGTTGTATACCTTGTAGTATTGTTGAAATATCTTTTATGATTGAGGTGTCATTGCTTGATGTTACAAATTGAATCAAAGGAGAAAAGGGTCTTCACCTATAAAGAAACAAATTCCAATTAGCACATGACAAAGTTTGTATTTGGAATTCTTAGGTTTTCTTCTTGGCCACAACACCCCCTATAATTTTCAAACCTTTTTTGGGGACCCTCCATCTAAATCTTGGTCAAACGAATTATTTAATGCTTTAATTTTCTTAATTTTGTGATATTTTATCTTTTCTTATATTTTCATATTGATTGCTCCATTGCATGTGTTTTGTTGCAATTTTCCAATGTCTAAAATTTCGTCTCATTATGACTTACAATTTGGAATATATCGTCAATCAAAGTTTGGTTGAATTTTTTTACCTCGGTGTAAAATTTGTAAATTTGTATTTTATTATATTTTTATAAATTGTAAATAAAATTTATATCAATATGTAATATTTTTTATTAAATTTATTTGACTTTAATTGGTTATGTTAATTAAAATTAATTATTTATAAATATAATTTTAACTATTTAACAACGACATGGAGTATTCTCCCTGGGTTCCCTAACTTCTTAGAGGTATGGAAATTTCATTTTTTTCGAATCCACCCAGGTTCACTAGACTTTGGGATGACATGGGAGGAGCACAAAGAGTATTCAACACAAATTATAATTAAAAGGGGATCTTATATTTATTAATGGGTAGATCAAAAATACCTTGGAGTGGTGGAGTGCTCGTACACCACTCACGAGCCTCCACCCACTCCCTCTTTTATTCCTTCACATGTACAAGCATCCCCTTATTTACTTTTACTTTGAAACCATAAAAACCTTAATATCCTGCTCTTTTGAATTTTTATATCTATTTTTATTATATTTGTTTTTTTTAAGATATTTTTAAATTTATTTAAACATAACATTAATAAAAAACATCTTAGGACTATGTATTTTCCAACACTTTGCTAATTTTGGAATCTAGATTTTGGAGGCTGATATCTTGAATTTTACGGAATGGAAATGAGCATGTGAGGGCTTGTTGGAAATATTATATCATCGAGAAGGATATCAGAGTGGTTGTATGACCAAATTTGGTCATTAACCACTCCAAAAAATAACATAATCTACAACTATGAATTTGCAACAAAAAATAAATTTATGAGTTTGTTTTGGAGAATTTTCGTTGGTCCAAAGTGGTTTGTTGTTGCAAATTCATTTTAGAAGATCAAATTTTCGAATCTTATCTTCAAAAGAAAGCAAGGGAAAACTTATATTTGGTTTTATTAAATTAAATTTGGACCGCTTAGTTTGTTTTTCACAATTTTTGAAATCTTAGTTTTTCTCCATTTTAATTAGTTTTTTTTTTATTATTGGTTCTTTATAGAGCTTGGTGGAAACTACGTGGCAAAAAAATCTTGGAGCAAATGGATTTCACTAGAAAAGAAGAGAAAAGGATTATTTCCAACTAAAATCAAAGATCTCAATCATTCTTTCAACAAATCTCCTTTTCGAGCAATTCCTTTTGTAATTATAAATAACAATTGGGACAGGCAGAAAAGGTTTCCAATTCTTTGCAAAAAGAGATTTTTTTGCACTATTGTAGAGGACTGGATTTTGTATAAAATTGCATATATTTGGACTAGATCTTAAGAGGTGTATTCTAGCTCCAAAATTTCATGATGTCATGGAATTGTTTTAGAAATCATGTACTCAAAATCCATGATCACGACTGCAACCTTTGTGCACTAATTTCAAATTTAAAGGTTGATTGAAGGTCTTAATTTCAATTTAATTTTGATTGACTCATTGATTGAGATAACTATTTGATTATTGGGTTTTATGCTATTACAAATTTCACTTAATTGTAGGCTTATCTAAACATTAAAAACCTATATTTTAATGATGCCTCTTATTCATATTAAATATAGGCAATGAATTTGAATAGATATGCATGTTATCATTGATAACCCTTTAGTAGATTGATGACAAGTTTATCTTTGGTTTAATCATGATTGTATTATGAAAACTATTTCTTTAATGCAATTATACCACTTATTTTGAATTTATTTTATTTGAATTTAAAGGTGTGTGTAGCAGGATAACTATTTATCAATAGTTGAATGTATATATTTGTTCAAATTAGTAGCAAGTACTGGAAATATTTCCTTGGCTTATTATCTTGATTTTGATTCTAAATTCAAGTTGGTCCAAAATTCAATATTTTTCTCTAGATTGGGAGGAGGACTAATCCTTCATTTAATCGAGTTAGATTTAATATATCCTTTTTAATGCTTTCATAATAGATTATATTATATTTGCATTTAGATTTACACTTAGATTTAGTTCTCATATTTTAGAAGTTTCCTTATGTAGGAGAAATTACTTGGTGGATTAGTTGCAGGGAAAATTTTAAGAACCCCCCCTAAATTTATATGTATAATAAATGGGCAAATCTCCATGGTATATAGGAAAAATGGAAGGCGGTTTTATCAATAATATAATATGTATATATAATTTTTTGGCGAATCTCTCACTAGGCATGGCGAATATTTTACTCAATTATAAAATCTTATAACATCTTGGTGAGTCTTTCACTAAATAATAAATCTTTGTAAGGTCCTAGTGAATCTTAGCATTGTGAACTCTTAGAGAATTTTTTGAAAAAGTATTAAACCATATATGACAAGAGCTACATGGTGGCAATATCACTGTTTTTTTTCACATTTCCATGAAATGGAACTTGTTTGTAAAATGCCAACCAAGTCCCTTATAATATGCAGGTAAGATTATAACAGAGTTTGATACATCTACTATGCTTGTCTTCATTCAAGTGTCATAGCTACTATACTTAACACTGTGAATCACAACTCTCTCAGAACTCAACTCTATAGTGTAATTAAAACCTTTGGAAATTGAATCTGACAACTCTATAAAAATGATTAGTGAAATAGAAGCTTTTGTGAATGAGCCCACTAATTATCACTGCTAAACAATCAATCTAGACTATGAAGTCTTCCATCTTGATCACAATCGTGCTCACGATCAAGGGAGTGCGACCACCTAGCCTAAGATAATGGCCATCATAGCTTCCAATAATCAACAACCACCTTGCAAGGACATCCTAGCTCATGTCTCATGAATTTTATTCATCAACCTTAAGTAATATAAATCTTATAAAGATAATATTAGAATCCTCTCTGGATTCACTGTTAATACAAGAGTAAAGGAAATTTTCTAGCTCAAGGCACTAGCCAATACCAACTTTGGTATTTGTGAACCCTTTGTGGGGATGCACCTACCCTGCCCCGTTGGGTTTCTGACTTGTAACATAGTTCAAGGATCACAAGACTTTCCAATCTTCCTACTCCATTAGACACACTTTATATGCTATACATAGTGAATGGAAAAGAAGCATTATAGAACACACAATTTCACAGAAGGAAGAAAAATCTTAGCCAGTTCAATATCAAAATCTTAACCATTGATTAATAAACAATAACAAGTAGTGTAATGAATTGTTCCGAGTTATTTATTTACAAGCTTTAAAGAATGTAGTGGAATGGAAAATATTACTTAGGCAACCCTTCAATATTTTCTACTAATATGTCTGTGCATGTACATATGAAATTAAGAGCATTGTTGAATACAAAGTTTCCTTTTCTCTTGCCTCCATTTTGACAAATCAGTGTGAAATCAGTGTCACTTTGAATCTCCTTTCCTGTGTGGATGTTTTGACAAATCAATGTGAAATCAAAGTCACTTTGAATTTCCTTACCTGCGAGGGATCACATCCATAGTTGATTAGTAAAATATAATCTACTATATATTATGTTCAAGAAGCTGACTGCAATCTACAGTGGAAATGATACCTCAATTCTTATTCTGAATTTGAATATCTCAGGACAACATAAGAGATAAAAATGCATATGGCCTTAGTATCTAGAAAACAATCACTCCATCATTACAAGACCACCTAGATTTCGGCACTTAATCTAAATAATGGCACTAGTTGTAGTGCTTATTTGCATTAACACCATGGAAAAGCAACAACAATGTTTCAAAGCACACTTACTAGAAAAGTTGTAACGTTCTAACAATATTTAATGATAGCATCTGAACCTCATAGCTATGGTGGGGAAACTAGGGAACCCAAATATTGGAAGATATCTCATACCAAATCTAAGAAAAAAATAAAAAGGGGAAAAAATAAAAATCTATAAATCAAGCAATGAATTGTTTACAAATCAAATACAATTCCTTTAACTAACCGTTAAATTGTGGTGATATATTTAAATATTTAGTAAGAGGGTAACTTCAAACCATGGAATATTACCTTTGTCATTACTGCCATCCCTCAGTGACTAAGATTACAAATCAATACTTATGGAAATATTGTAAGAAATTCTGTGAAATAGTAAAGCGTAACCTCTATTTTCAAGGAACAAAATCAAGACATTGTTACATCAAGATCCATAATTGATACATAATCAATGAATCAAGTCCTTGTATGGCACAAGCTTGTTTCACAACCTCTATTTTCTCAATAACAAAATAGAGACATTGTATGTGGTTATTGCTAAAAGGAAATTGCGTTCTAATTTGGAAGAGGATCTTATCAAAAGACATGGATTTATTCAAAGCTACAAAGCCTAATGGGTTACTGAAAAATAAGTTGGAATATGGGATCATGATACTTAAATTGAAAAAATATGCTTTTCTTCTAGAAACATTACAATTATACAATGTTTTTTGAAAGCATTAGAATTTGAAATTGGGCCTTTTTATCAAGGCAAATTTTTATTAACAGAATGTACTTTCCTACCTGAAACATTGTAGATATCCAAGAAAAACTTGAAAAGCATAAGAGAACTTAGCATAATGTACTTTCTTTCCTTCCTTAACATTCTTAAAGAGTTGAGGTTCCCTAAGTCATCAGGTAACTTTCGAAGGAAATGATAGTTAGTAATAGTCCAATTCGCAACTGAAGATGTGTCACAAATACGAGGGGGCATCTCCTCCAAATCATAAAAGTGCTCCAGGTTAAAATTTAGCATTATTGGAAGCTTAATGCTCGACTAGTTGTTATTGAACCTAGACATTTTTCCATTCTTCACTAAAATCTTAAAGATAGCTTCTCTAAGTTCTACATGACTTTACTATGCTCTTGAAGTGGGGGCACTTGCAGGATGTCCAAGTGAATAGTCTTAAACTAAGTGAAGATAAGGCCGATAGATCATTCAATGTGGATCTCTTTAACCCATAATTGAATACTATGTCTGTCTTGAACCCATAATTGAATACTATTAGGACTTTCAAATTTTTCATGGAACTCAAAAATGTTGGAAGAAAGTATTTGCTTCCAAAAAGAGTAAAACTAAAGCCTCTGCTTGAGGACAATTGATGTCACACCACTAACACTTCTTCATGGAATCTATATAGGCAAACCATAAATGCAAAATTCCATTAGAATATTGTGTTTATTGAATACACAAATGAAATCATTGCGTTTCATTAAAATATCTTTTGAAATCAAAATTACTGAAATTACATATCGATAACCTAGTGGGAGTAGGATAAAATTCACCCATGTCATTCACACAAAGCATGAGAAAAAACCTAATACTATATATAAAACCAAGAAAAATTCAAATTCGTCACTTCTAGGGACCTCGTAACCACCTTGACAATACACAAGTATGTTCCTGTTTGCAGTTAGAAAAACTACCCAAATTACAATCTGTTTACTCCAGCATATGTTGGAAAGTTTTAGAAGGATGACTAGTGCAATCAATCCATTCCTTTTAGCCCTGGATTTGTTCAGTTTAAAACGGAAGTATACAAATATACTTGTCCAATGTCTATGCTTTAATCATTTCCGAGATCCTGTAAGATATCTCAGACAAGTCCAAGATACCACCTTCACTTAGCTATTCGATATTTTTTGTCTTACTGTGCCACGGAAGTCCTGAATACCTCTGAGAACTTCAGAGGTATCCAAGATTTGTCCTATGTTTTTGCGGATACTTCAGCTAGGTATATATAGAAGTTATGACTCCATTTGAGCTGATTTATCTAAGTGAACTAACATGTCATATTTTAATAATTTAATATTTTTTATTATGCAAACCGACATGATGTCCTTTTCATTATTTTTCTTCCAAGCTTCTTCTTTGAACGATGATGCTTGTCCTGGAGGGTCGCTAGACTCTTGGTTAACCCATTTTAATTACATAGATGCTCAAGTAGAACTCTTCAATATGGTTTTTACACTTTTACTTTCCAGCACTATGGAAGGAGCAAGAAACTCATTCATATTATTTATAAAAATAATAGTTATTTTTCTTGACAAATGGAAAGATCAAAACTACATTGACAAATACTGAACCTAATTAGACTCTTCTTCACCACCTCTTCCTCCCTCTCTCTCTCTCTCTCTCTCCCTCCCCCCAACTCACCCTTTCTAGCTTTCCCCTTCCCACCCTCTATCTCTCCCTCTCTTCCTCCTTCATCCTCCTCCCCATCTTTGTCTCTCACCCTCTCTCTCTCTCTCTCCCTCTCTCACCCTCTCTCTCTCTCTTCCTCTCTCGCCTCCCTTGTTTCTCTCCATCCCTCCACCAATTTCCTCTTTATGACTCCTTCTCCCCTACCCCCTTTCTCCCCCCTCCTCCCCTTTCCTCCCTCCCACCCACCCCACCCTCCCTCTCTCACTCCCTCCCCTTCTTTCCCTCCCACTCTCACCTCGCATCCCTCTCTCACTCCCCTGCTCCTCTCACTCCCCCCCCACTCTCTCTCACTCCCCTCCCCTCTCTCTCTAGCTCTTCCCCACTCTCACCCTCTATCCCCCTCACTCGCTCTCTCTCTCTCTCTCTCACTCTCCCCCCTTCTCTATCGCTCTCACACTCCCTCCCCCACTCCCACTCCCACTCCGCCTCCCACTCACTCCTCCCCCCACACTCCCCCACTCCTCCGTCGTGTCCCCTCATCCCCTCTCTCCCTACTATCCCCCCCACCTTCTCTCTCTTCCCCCCCTTCTCTCTCTCTGTCACCCTCCCTAACCTCGCTCTCTTTATCTGTCTCTCCACCCCCTCCCTCTCCCTCCCCCCCCTTCTCTCACTCTCCCCCTATATATCTCTCTCGCCTCCCCTCTCTCCCCACAATCTCTCTCCCTCTATACCCTTCCCTCTCTCTCCCTCTCAGTCTCCCCTCCTATCCCTCGCTCCCCCACTCACACTCACCCTCCACCTCTCTCTCCCCCAACCGCTTCCCCACTCCTCACTGACCCCCTCCCCCCCGCTTTCTCTCTCTCCCTCTCTATCACTCTCTCCCCCACCCTCTCGCTCTCTCTTTCTCTCCTTCTCCCCTTCTCTATCTCCATCTCTCCCCTGCCCTCTATCTCTCCTTCTCCTCCTCCCGTCCCACCCTCTCTCTCTCTCTCACTCTCTCTCTCCCCAATCCTCTCCCCTCCCCCGCTATGCACCCCCACTCTCTCTCTCTCTCTCTCTCTCTCTCTCTCTCTCTCTCTCTCTCCCTCTCCCTCTCCTCCCTCCTCTCACCTCCTATATCTTCCTCCCGCCTCCCTCTCCCCCTCCCTCCCTCTCTCACTCCCCCCCCCCTCTCACTCCCCCCTTCCTCTCACCTCATGTCTCTTCCTACCCGCTCCCTCCCTCTCTCTCTCTCTCTCTCTCTCTCTCCCCCCCCCCCTTTTTGCCCCCTATCTCTCCCCCTCTCTCACTCTCTCTCTCTCTCTCTATCTCTCCCCCTCCCCATCTCTCTCCCCTTCCCTATCCCTTTCTCTCCCCCACTTGCTCTCTCTCCCTCTCTACCTCCCTCCATCTCTCTCTCTCTCTCTCTCTCTCTCCCTACCCCTCTGCCCCCCCTCTCTCTCCCCCCTCCACCTCTCTGCCACCTCTCTCTCTCTCTCTCTCTCTCTCTCTCTCTCTCTCTCGCTCCCTCCCTCCCCACTCTCTCCCCATGTCTCACCTCCTGTCTCTTCCTCCCTCTCCCATTCCTTCTCTCTTCCCCTCTCCCTCTCCATCCCCCCTCCCTCTCTCTCTATCTCTCGCCCTCCCCCTCTCTCCCCTCTCTCTCCTCCACCCTATCCCTTTGTCTCTCCCCCTCTCCAACCCGCTCTCTCTCTATCTATCTGTCTGTCTCTCTCTCCCACCCGCTCCCCCGATCTCTCTTCCCCTCCTTTGTTTTGCGTCCCCCCTCTCTATATCTCTCTCCCTGACTCCCCCTCTTTCCTGGTCCCCCTCCCACTCTCTTTCCCCCTCCCCTGCTCTACATCCCCCCTCTCTCTCTGTTTCCCCACCCTCTCTCTCTCTCTCACCCCCTCTCTCCCCATCACCCTCGGCCCCCACCCTTTGTCCCTCACCCCCTCGTCCCCCACCCTCTGTCTCTCCCCCCCTTCTCCCCCACCCTTTGTCTCTCCCTCTCTCCCTCTCTCTCCCTCTCTCCCCCACTCCCCCTTGCCCTCTCTCTCTATGGCTGCCTGCACAAGTACATCTAGGAAGAAATAGAATTCCTAAATATTTCTTTGCTTGGCACGGCATACCAGTATGCCATCAAGGTCGAGCAAGGGTTTAAATAGAAGAAGCGAGAATTTGGATCTATGAATCCAAAAAAAGGGAAAGGTGCCCCCAAAGAGTAGAACAAAGGAAAAATCCAAGGCAAGGCGGCCCAAGACAACTCGCCAAAGCTACAAGCAAAGAACATTTCCGCAAACCTGAAAAAGGACACGAGAAAGTGGTGTGAGTTCCATAAGAGCTCCACTTGCAACACAAGTGAGTGTTGGGCCAAGCAGTCACTGGTGGCTGAGCTAAAGGTTTCAGAATCATATTCATATTCCAAGTCTGAGTCAGAAATCGATAAGGGGAATGACAAAGGGAAGTAGATTATTGATGTGGAGCCCAATGCCACCATTGCCAACACAAAGATCCAGAAGGAGGAACCTGAAGATCCAGAAGAGGAGGAGCATCTCTTCCACTCCCAGATATGGGTAAAGGGCTCCCCGCTACAGTTCATTGTCAACAGCGGGAGCCAAAAGAACCTCATTTCGGTAGAGGTCATGAAGCAATTGGGCTTACCAACAATAGCACATCCACAACCATACACCATCGGGTGGCTTCACCAAGGACAGGATCTTCGCGTGAGCCAATAATGTCTCCTTCCATACAACATCAAGCCCTTCACAGATGAGGTATTATGTGACATTGCTCCCCTTGAAGTTTGTGATGTATTATTAGGATAACCATAATTGTGGAAGTGACATGATGTGTATGTATCAAGGCCCCGTGTTGTTATTGTAACTTTGGGAAATAAGTTGTACAGGATACCGAGGTAGCACCGCCTACTACCATCTCTTTGGTTACTGCAAAATGATGCAGTAAGCTCATTTGCAAAACTGGGAAATTTGTTTTCCTGATGATACGCCCTTAAGGAAAGAAGAATATGGTGGCCACAACCTCCAGACAGGGCCTCTCCGCACGACAAATACAGATGGACAAGGTCATGAAGGAGTACGAGGACATCTTCACCTCCCCCGCAAGGGTTCCTCTGCACTATCAGGTCAATAACTCCATTGATATGACCCCAGGTGCGCCGCTGCCCAATGGACCAATCTATTGGTGCTCCATTCTGGAGAACGACGAAATTAAGAGCAGATTCGGGAGCTGCTATAAAAAGGTCACATCTGTCCAAGTTCATCACCCTGTGGGAGCTCGATCATGTTGGTACAGAAGAAGGATGGGACTTGGAGACTCAGTATTGATTATCGGGCACTGAACAAGATCATTGTTTGTAATAGGTACCCAATTGTTGTCCGATAAATCAGTCTTGCGGACAAGACCGATCTCCCTAGTATCACAAGATAATATAGCAACAAACAGACAAACGAATCTATATTTCTCTAGACATATGCAATTTACAAATAAATACTATAGAGGTGTTGATATCCTACCTTATATCTAACACTTGTTTGTTGTAGTTATCCCTTAATCATCCGAAAGAGTTATCTTTAAAGACCTGCATTCACAAACAAGCAAACATAAAATGGCACCTGCATAACAAATATCATAAATCATGTCTATTATGGTGATCAAGGAATCCATAAAATAAACTATAAATGGACAACTTATTGAGAAAAACAAACTTATTTGTATTAACTTTGAAGTAGAAGAACCTTACAACCTTTTCAGCCTTGATGTTGAACAAGCTCTTCATGGGGTCTGAAATAGGAATTTCCTTTATTTTGACAAGCATTGCACTCTCCCAAATGAGATCTTAGAGGTATTTAATCTCTTCTCGTAAATGCTCAACTAAAGAAGACTAAGTTCCAGCAGCATTTCACCTAAAAAATATTCAGCTTCCAACCTCTGTAGTAACCAGCCCAAGGCTTCATTTTATAGTGCAGAGGAGAAGGTTACAGGTCCATCTATGAAGGGATAGAATCCTCCTTCAAAGGGATAAGCTCCTCACATCAAAGGGTTAGCTCCTTAAGATATGGGATGCATGAACCTTAAGATAACGAACTTGCCACCTCAAGATTCCTTCCAGAAGCTTCTAGAAAAGACTGAAAGTGAGTTTTTTAGAATGTACTCAGGCCTCTTTAACTTTTACAGGTGCCCGCACCCATAACACAAGGACAAAGCGGTTAGGTGTGCAGGGGACATGATCATTAGGTGCGGGACTGCAAGTAATGCAAAGAGAAAGTGCGGAACCAGAGTTTTAGAGGCTTTTAAGGCTTTTCTCTTACTTTCAAGGCTTGATATAAAGAACTGAGGCTTTAGACTTGCAAAGGAGGAAAGTATGAGTGATAATGGACTCACATAGATTGCAGAATGTCAAGGTGAGAATTTTTAATGCAACAGATTGCCCCCTAAAGTGCAAAGTCTGTAATAGATGAAGATAGAGTCTTTCATGTATGAAGAGTGAAGTACTTTATCATTTCAAGGATCATCCTATGGACACCCCAGTCGGAACCTGTAAAAGCATTCAATGCAAAATATATATATGAAGATATATCATCGTTGAGGTAGGCATTCCCATACCCAGATTAGAGTGTTCCACTTGGTTGAAGGAGAATCATACCAGAGGAACAGCACAAGGAAATAGGAACTTGGAGGGAAAAGAGGAAGGCTAGAGAGAAGCCAAGATTTCCTATGAGCATTTGTGAGGATTGTACATAGAGTTGGCTAGCTGTGAGAGCTAAGGCTTTGTATAATTCCTTTGTATTTCCACCTTGTATGATAATACAGATAGTTGGGCTTTTAGCTGGGGCTTTCCCCAAAGTATTTTCATGTGTATTGTGCATTGATTCTCATTCTTCTGGTTATATTGTTCAGGTCGATCTTTAAGCTTCTGCAAATTGATAGTACAAGTAGGTTATAATATTTTGATTTGATTTATAATGGATTATTGGGTTAACTTACATACATATTTTCTACAATTTCTCCATGTCAGATTGCCCAATTTTGGTGTGACAATAGTCAAAATTGCATGTTTACTACCTTATGAATCCAATGGTGGTCTTGGTTTTACATTTGGATGCCTCTCAAAGGTGCACAACACCTAGGGTGTTGCGCATAGGATAGTCCAACTGTGCCAAAAACTGTCAAATCTTGTACAAACATCCAAAAATTCCAAAAAATGCCCAGAAACTTGTCAAAATTGATACATGAGCTACTAATGAAGTATGTCAAGCATAGAAAGAGGCTTCAACAAGGATATCAAGTTTTTTCTTCTCCTTTTGCATATTTTATCTCTGCCTAAAACTTTGCTTCTGTCCTCTTTTCTTTGCCTTTGTGTACCTGTTTTTTTGATGAAGAAGGAAGGCCACTTCCCACAATCTATGGGGAAAACACCTACCTATGACATCTCTGATAAGTATATGCCAGTGTGCTCAAATCTTCCCTCTTAGGCTTGATGACCTCAGCTTTGTTAGGTGACCCTATATGATCATACAATGGTGATGATGATGGTGAAATAGGCTAAGATGATGGAGGGATAGATGTAGTGGGCTGAGATGGAGGGTGTATGTATTCAGCATGACGATCAGCAGGATGAGATGAAGAAGGCATATCTTCAGCATGTGGAGGTTGTGGAGCAGTGAAAATATTATTGGCAACGAAATTGTCCCATGAGTTGTTTAGCTGATTAAGTGATGGAGGACAATGATCTTGATCACAAAGTGATGAAAGAGGTTGTTCATTTTCTGATCATAGTTTTTCCCATAAACTGTGTGTGCCATTTTCTCAGTGCCCCTGAACAAATAATAAGGAATATTGAGCATTCTGATTCTTTTGAAGTGCATGAGCAATCTAATATGGTATGTGTAGAGTTTGGAAAATCTGCCTTCACAAGTGAAGTACTTCACGATGATTTTCATCATGGGAGAATATGTATCAAGAAGGTGGCTGAAAGGGAAGAATTTCTTTCTCTCGTTTCTATACCGAGGCTTCAAATATGGCTCACAATAGTGATGATCTAGGGTTTGAGCTTTAAACCACCTTTCACCCACATTAGGTATTCTAGTAGCAGCAACAATAATGGTTGAGGATATGGTGAAGGTTTCACCAAAAAGGGTCACTTGATTGTCCTTAAGATTTGAAAGGAAAACTCTAATCAAAACAAGATGGCTTTGAACTCTTTGTACCATTACAAAAAAATAAAAACATCCCATATGCTTGAAAAAAATGATTGTCATGGGTGAGGCCATTAATTGTTGGGTTGTGTTATATTCTTTCCACGACTAACCTACGTAGTTAAACGGGGGGTTAGAGGGGGGCGGTAGCCCCCCTTCGTTGCGCCGATTGCGCAGCGGGGGGGTCACAGGGGGGGCGGCAGCCCCCCCTGTCCGGGGGTTTGAGGGGGGCGGGTAGCCCCCCTCTACGGGGCCCGGGGCAGCGCGCCGGGAAATTTTTTTTTGGACCCTATATTAGGTTGGGCGAACCTACCTATGGTTTTGTGCATGATTTTCGCACATGGTATTGGATGCGATGGTTTTTCGGTCCATGGTATTGGATGCTTCGGCATGTATAAATATGTATTGTAACATTGAAAGGAACATAATGAAAAATCAAGCTGGTAGTCCCGTTTTTGGGATCTAGGGAAAAATCTCTGTGCATATGTGTTTTATGGGTTATGCTCTCGCATTGTTTATTTTCTTTGTTTAAGAATTCATATGCAGGTAATTTCTGTACAGGGTTAAAACCTACATTAATTATCTAGTGTTGGTAGGATCAAACCTCAATATTCTTCCCCCTTGTGTGGCCTTCTTTCTTTTGTGTCTTCCTCCTCTGTAAAATCTCTATCTTCTTCCTCCATGATGTGTTTTTGTTATTTTTTCTTGAAACCCTAGGGATTAGGAAATGGGAGTGGGAATGGGGTAGGAAAAATTTATGGAGTGGGGGAAGGAATTAGGGAACTTTAGTGATGTGATAAGGCATTTAAATATTTATGGGATTTAGGAATTGGTATTTTATTACAGTTATGCAATACAGTTGCCTAGGAATTTATTGCCTAGGAGTTAGGGTTTCAGGGAGAATAAATTTTGGATAGGGATTTAGCAACACGAGGGTAGGGATAGGGTTTAATATGATTTGGGAAGGATAGTAGGGTCTCAGGAACAGTTTTGGAGGTGTAGGAATGAAACTAGGGTGTGCAAGTCTTAAAAATTCCAAATTTCACGCAAGAAACTTCATAGCATGAATTAATGACTTGTGAAATGTAAGGAGGGATGGAAAGGGCCTTAGTTACTTGCTAGGAGGTTAAGAAACCATGTGTTAAAGGCTTGGAGTGTTTTCATGAATTTTGAAAGCTTACAGAGAAATTTTGATAGGTGCATAGTGCCTTTGATCCGTGCGTGACACATGTCTGCTCTATGAGCAACGCCTTTGGTGTGTGTGTAGCGTCGACTTCAAACAAAATTTTGAGTGACTTCACCAAGTCCAAATTTATCCCATGATATCTCTTTGGAACTATCTCTCTCTTTTCTACACAATGGACATATCAAGAACTGAAAATAATCAATTATATCCCCTCAGAAATCAATTCTTCCAAGACTGGTAAAAAACTACAGAATGAGGGTGAAAAAATGAAGTGTGCGCGATGGCGGCCTTTTAGTTCTTCGAGTTTCATTTTACTTATTGGGTGGCCCCTATCAAATAAGTAACTAAAAAAGTCACTAACGTACCTCTCCTCTCCTCTCCTCTCCTCTCCTCTCCTCTCCTTATCAGTCGAGCCCCGTTGCCGGGCGGAGCCATCGCGGTAAGTTACATTCCCTATCGATTGGTTGGTAATTATCCTTTCTAATAGAGTAGTGAGTTCCGCAGCTCCAGGATCTCTATCGTATCGATTAGCTCCTTCAGTCTCCCCCCCCAGGCTCCCCTTTAAGGGGTATAAAACATAGTCCATAAGCGAAGCGTCATGTGTTTGTCCCAGCTTCGGAGCTGCTCAGGTCAGGTATAAAGATCAAATATCTCATCAGGTAGGCTCCTCTCCTCCTTGCATGAAACTTTTGGAGGTCTTTCAAAACTCTAAATTGATCTCATGATATCTTATTGGAAATATTTTTCTGTCTAACTAGCATTTGACTCATCAAGCAAGTCATTTGGACACTCTAGATTAGAGAAATATTGATTTTCCCAAAGTCGCTCCAGAAGTGCAGAAAAGCTCTTATAGTACCTGTATGTTTTACATTTCTCAAAAATCATAGCACCTGTGTAAAAACTGAAGGAGGGTTTTCATCTTTGGCCTAGTATGGACAAAAAACTCTCTCACTTTTTCAATTTCATCTCTGGTTGGTTGGAAACATACTTTGAAGAAAAATTGTCCCTATGTGTAGCAAATGATTGGTCCCTCAAAGTGACTTCTTGAAAAATGATGGAGACATGATGTTTATGAGTTATTTGATGTTGATTTAATGAAGTTGGCATATAGAGATTGAGTTTGCAGCTTAAGAACAATACTTATTACATATGATGAACATAAAATTACATGACGAAATAAGAATTTCTCTTTACAAATCATCTTCACATGGTGAAGAGATGTTATTTGATCACCCTTTACTTGCTAGTCTTATCCAATGGAATGGATTTTTATTGGAACCTTGGTAACCCTAATGACCTAATGAAACCTTGAGAAACCCTCAAATACCTAATGAGACCTTGAAGGACTAAATTTCAAGATGACATGACTGATGTGATGGCATGATGTCATTAAATTTATGGACAATGGATACTCAGAATGACAAACATTTCAGAATGGGACCCTAATATGATATGGAATGAGGATTTTTAATCACCGATGGCAGTATGCAAATACTGACACCAACACAGTCTAATGGCTTAAGATATTGCACACTTGGATATCTCAGTGGAGTGCATAGTTCACTGCGACAAAGATGTGTGCAGTTTGATACCATTTGTTGATGGTGTAGTTTCTTGTCACAAAGGGTTGTGCACTTTACTCTGATAAGAATTTGTGCAGTTGACTATCATTTCCTTGGATTGTGAAATCTCACAGACCAAGGTATGCAATCAATATCATTAGGCCATTATGTAGCTTGTTTTTTGAAAAGTGCTTAGTATTTCTTTCAAATTTGTGTAGCTATTATTGACAAGGACTGGTTTTCATCATGGAGTGACCAATAGTTGTTTGACATAATTCACAGTTAAGGTTTCACAAGTTTATCATGAGAGAGTAAGTGGTTGCAACACTTAGTATTTCAAGGAGAAAACTTGACACAAGTTGAAATGAAATTTCTTATAGCCAAATGGAGGCTCAAAAGTAGAATCATGGACAAAATTTTGGAGGGGGTGGTAGTAGCTACGACAATTTACTTCTATAGAAAAGAACAAATAACAAATTAAGGATTGGAAGTTTGACAATAAGTCATTGGATGCTTATGATAGCAATGTAAACAATGTAAATTCTATGCAAGAGGTATATCGTGCTTTTGGGATGTCAAACGTAAAGGTTATTAATATTTCACATTCATCTAAATCATTCTCCTTTAGCTATCCAACAACATTTGGCATCCTTTAGGCATCATACTTATTTATACATTATCTATTTTCAAGCTATGTCAGGCATGTTGGAGATATGTATTCTACCTTTTTATCTATGCATTAATTAGTTAGGGATGTTGATGGTGATTGGGATATCGTTGTTGACTATCTTGAAGTGTGCTTTTGGATACATATCCATTCTAATGCCAATGTAGTGTCATGGTGGGACTATCAAATCACAACAGTGGAAATCACAACTATAAAACTTGAGAACTGGGAGGAAGCATTTACACATCCATATTTCTACTAGGAAGACTAGAAAGTGAACTAGATCATCATGGTTAGGGCTCAACCACACAAAAACAATGTCACCGAAGTCATTTGCTAGGCTGCATATTTTCAACATCACAGTTGGACCACAAGCATTACAGGGTATCTCTATCCTCAAATCTCCGTCCATCATTGCTACGGGTCATCCACAAACTACAGTTATGGATCAACCACACAAAACTCTTTCGATCGAAGTCTATTTTCCAGGCCACGCATTGTAAGTATCATAATTCGCTCATAATCATTACAAGGTATCTCTATCCTCAGATCTTCATCCATCATGATTATGGGTCATTCGAAAACTTGTGGTTATGGGTCAACCACATAAAACCCTTCTATTCATTGGCTCATCCAACAAAATTTTCTCAGGAGGGAAACTTACACAATCGGGACAATTGCTTCATAAGGAGGGAGTAATAATCTAAATGGAAAGTCACATCCACCCATGGTAATTACCCATGGTATCTACTCATGGTAATTACCCATGGTATCTACTCATGGTAATTACCCATGTATTGTAACTAAAAAGGCTATAAATTTGGGCCTCACTTTGTAAAACAGTAGATTGGTCCAGGCAATGTAGCTGGGACATTTTTCTTTATTTTAATAAAATGGTTCTTTATGCATTTTTATCTTCTCTTTGGGAATTTTTAGCTCTCCACTCCCCATATCCAGATAATTTGGATATTTTAGCCCATTTGTGTTTAGTTTCCTATACAAGCATCATTAAGATAATTGAATACAATTACATATCAATGGAGATTGAAGGCTCACATGTTACAATGTGGTTACATAGAGACAAATATTTCTAAATGTATCTTGATGCTTTTCTTGATATGAGGCATAGATTGACCCATCATAAAAATTCCCTCCCTTCAATCTTAACCACTACAAAAGTGGGGATACTAAGCCCATCTCAATACAATGGATAATTCCCTCCATTCATTTATAACTACTACAAAATTGTGGATACCAAGGCCAACTAAATACAATGGTTAAATCGACCTATAAAGATTCCACAAGAAAAAATGCAGAATTTAGACCGATCTACCATGATTTCATATTGACCTCCCAAGAGTAGTTTCAATTTCAATGAATGGAAAGTAAATCAAAGTCAATCTACCAAATGCATCAATTTAGCTACACGTGGAAGTTTTTTAGTAATAGAAATTCAAAACTAACCCACATGTTCTACCTTAGTAATAGTGATGTTATAAAATATTGTTTAGTATCATCACTCATGAAACAATCATCAATATGATCCTTAGTTACATTAACATGGGTATCTTAAGATTATATAAGCAAAGAAGTATTAATTTAAAAAGCATAACATAACACATTTATAACTGATTTTCCATTGGATTTGAACCGAGAATCTGGATGAGCACCCATGTCAAACTTGCCTATAGAGAAGACAGTCCACTTAACAACATCAAGAAGATGAGCATCGCCCTTGTTTCGAATACGCCATCAGAGAATAGACGGAGTATCAATATGCCGTCAGAGACTATATGGAGTATCAAATAAACCCAGAAATTAGGCGAAATTTCCATCAAGAACTTTTCCCAATATATCAAAATCCTTTTTCTTTTCTTGGTTGACCATTTATGCAAATTACTTTATGCTCATGAATTTCGAATGAATCACTATCATGATTTGAGTTTAATAACCCACGACTCATCTCTATAACATATTTGCTCGTATAGGCTTTTATTCAACTATTGTCATGAAAACAATTTCAGCACACCTAATAATCTTTGAAATATATTTTTAAATTTTTGAATTGGAAGTCTCATGCTTTTTTGTTTATAGAATTTCCTTGTTGCTGCTGGCGAAATAGGTTTTTTTTTTTTTTTGCTTTAATTGGACATGGATTGGTTTTTGAAAAGTAAAAATGGATAAGCTTTTTTTCACCTCTAATTCCATTGCTTATATATATATATATATATATATATGTTTTAATTTATTTCAACCTATGTCTTTTTCATTAATTTAGGCCAGCCAGAAATTGTTATGATTATATTTCCATGATGAAAATATTTTGAATTTCCTATAAAATTAATATTTTTTATTTTTTATTATAAGTATTTATTTATATAGTTTTATTTACGAAAATAAGAAATAGGATTTTTTTTTTCTTAATTAACATAGAGAGTTTTTTTTATATTAATTTGTTTTTAGTAAAAAATCATCCTTTTTAGAAAAAAAAGAAAAAAAAAAATTGTGTGCTTTTAATAAAGTAAATTGTCTTTTCATAATTTCTTAAACATTCATATATTTTATATGATTCTTCTTAATTTTTATATATTTTAATAATGTAATATATGGATTTTATATTAGTGATTTAATCTTTTAAATTGTTTATTTATTCTTATAAATTTATTGTTTAATTACATAATTGAACATATATATGTGTGTGTGTGTGTGTTCTTTTATTTTATGTTGAAAATTTATTTTATTATAGAATTTATATTATGTTTTCATTCAAATATTTATATGTAAAATATTTTTTCAATAAACATCAACTTGTATTTTGTAACTTTCATAATAAATCCATTACTTATGTTCACTACTTTTTATGTGAAGTTTTTTCACTTTCATGTGGGATGTATATTTATAATATATATTGAGATTTAGGGTGTAGGTTTGGCTAGTTTACTCTAGGTTAGGCTAGAGTGGTGTAGGATAGGCTAGGTTAAGCTAGGCTAGGCTAGGTTAGGCCAAGCTAGTTTAGGATAGGCTAAGTTAGTTTAGGCCACGCTAGGCTAGGCTAGTTTAAGTTAGATTAGGCTAGGTTGGGCTAAGATAGGATAGGCTAGGCTAAGCTAGGATATCTTAGGTTAGGCTCAACTATTTTAGTCTAGATTAGGCATGTGTTAGGCTAGGTTGGATAATCTAGTTTTGGATAGGATAGGCTAGGCTAGTTTGGGATAAGCTAGTTAAGGTTAAGCTAGGCTAGGAAAAGTTATTTTAGTCTAGGATAGGCTAGGCTATGCTAGATTATGCCAGGCTAGATCAGCCTAGCGGCTAGTTTAGATTAGCCTAGATTAGATTAGATTAGGCTATGCTAGGCTAGGTTAAGTTAGGTTAGGCTAGTCTAGATTAGGCTAGATTAGGCTAGGCTAGGCTAGGAGAGGCTAGATTAGGCTAGGTTAGAGTAGGCTAGATTAGGTCAAGCTAGGCAACACTAGTATAGGCTAGGCTAGAATAGTGTATGCTAGATTAGGCTGGGTTGGGCTAGGCTACACTGGTTGTATGAATGATGCCCTAAATCCTCATATAAGGGAGATGTGTAGGTATTATGACGGTTTATGTTTTTCTCTGAAACATGTTTTGGTCTAGCCTTTAGCTACATATGTGATGATTTCACTCCATGAATTGTAACACTAATATGTACAATTTCATATTCATATAGCTATGGATAGAAAGAAGATATACAATCATTGAAAATTTATAAGATCGTTGTTGAGATATAGAGAGGTTATTAAAAGTTATTTGGTGTGCTAGTAACCTATTAACTGGCGCTTTCATGTCTACTGATATGCTTGATTCCACCAGGAATAATGCAAAACACAATTTTATGAGTCTGGGAAACTATAGATCTTTGAACTTAGTGGCCACTATATACCAATCATATATCTATCTATATTAGATAAAAATGTTGAGTGATGACTAGAGAGGAAAATGCACATCTCAACCTAGATTGTGCAATGTAGGGATTATTTGAGGTAAATAAAATTTAATTGTTACTATGTTGTTTTAAGCTAGCCATAAACCTAGTAGTCAAAATATCAACATAAAAATGAAATTGCGACCCTCTTTTTAAAGGATGAATTTTATGTTGAAATATATTTAGATTACTACAAAATAAATAATACCAAACAAAACCTTTTATTTTATGCCTCCTCTCTGAAACAATTAACATACATTTTCAAAGTTTTTTTATGAATTTTAGGCAAATAAAATATTTTATTAAATGTTTAAGTTGTTATTTGAACTATAACTTTGATCATTTAGTCATGAATATTGAAGGAATTGTAATTTTAAAATAATAAAATTTAAATTTAAAAATTTATAAACGTTATTGGAAACTAAACAATATTATCTAAAATTTTGTATTAGTTTTTGCATTTTGTTCAACATTTAATGCCATGGACAAATAAAATAAGAGGACCCTTACATTCTATGTATCAGGATTATTGATATTATTTATATGTGTTTATGTGATTTACAATTATATTCAACACCTTTAACATTATCATAGATATATAAATAAATTTTAAATGTTAGGAGACATCAATTCATTCTTGATAAATATCCATACTTTCCTTATAATGAATCTTCTATAAAAACTATCCTACATCCATCTTAAATTCAAACCTATTAAGTAGATAGAGTGATAAGGTCTTTCAAGTTGCAAACCTTTCTTTGAGTTTTGCACCGACAAAAGAGGTTTTCATGTTGAAATATTTGATCCCTCTTAGTAATTGATAGATCTAAAGTAATGATAGATCTATGTTGGTTCACCTCCACAATAAATTGCCTTGTGTTATCTATAAATTTAAGGTGGAAATAAAGCACAAAAAAACTGTTCAACAAAACAAATTCAAAAACCAATGTTAAATTTCAACAATGAACTCTCTCTCACTCTGTAACTCTTGCTCTATCTCACTCATGCTATCCCTCTCTCTCACAATGTCTCTCAGTCTTTTTCTCTATGAATCTTACTATGTGTCTCTCGCACTCTCTCTATGATATTGTATCATTCTCTCTCTCTCTCTCTCTCTCTCTCTCTCTCTCTCTCTCTCTCTCTCCCCCTCTATGTAATTCTCTCACCCTCTCATTCTTTTTCTTACTCTCTTTCTTCCCTTTCTCTCTCTCTACTTCCTCTTCCCTCTCTCTCACTTGCTCTCCCTCTCTCTTGATATCTCCCTCTCTCACTGTCTCCCAATATTTATCTTTCTCACTCTCATAATGGCTCTCCCACATAATATCTCTAACATTATATCCTTCTCAATTTCTCTCTCTCTAAATCTCTTTCCCTCTCTCCGTCCTCCTCTCACTCTCACTCTCATTCTCACTGCCCCTCTCTCTCCCCTCTCCCACTTTCAATATTTCTTTCCCTCTCTCTCCTTTCCCTCTCTATCTCCCTCCTCCTCGTTCGCTCTCCCTATCTCCCATGTCCTCTCCCTCGACCTCTAACTCTTCCTCCCTCTCATTCTCCATGTCCCTCTCTCTCTCCCTTTCTCTGTGTCTCTTTCAATCCTTCCCTCTCTCCCTTTCTTACTCTTTCTATCTTAATCCATCTCTCTCTTCTTCTCTCTCATTCTCTCTCCCCGTTCCCCTCCCCTGACTCTCTCTCCCTTAAATATATTTCAGTCTCTCAGACTCTCTCTCAATCATCTCTTAGCCATTCACCCCTCTCTCTCTATCTCTATGTCACCATCGCTCCCTCCCTCTCTTCCCCCTAAGCCTAAAACTTAAATCTTAAATCTAATTTTGAAACAAGACTTCACTTAACATTACATAGCATTAAGTGAAACTAATTCTTTCAGCAAAAACATATGGTGACAATATACATTTTTATATACATCATAAACATGAAGATTTTACAATATTAGTAAAAGAATCACAACCCATTGTGTTGTTTAAAGTGGAATTAAAAAATTAAATATAGAAACATGCATTATAACAATTTGTATAAAAAATACATACTTCACTTCACATTACTTAGCATTAACTCAAACTAATACTTTCATAAAAAATATATGGTGACAATATACAATTTTATATACATTATAAACATGAAATCGTTTTTATAATATTAATAAATGAATCACAACCCATTATGTCATTTAGAGTGCAATTTTAAAACCTAAAAATAAAGGCATAAATTCTAGGAATTTAAAAAAAATACATTGTAACATTAGTATTTTTGATAAAGTAATAATATCCCTGCAATATTTAAATGCATGTTAAATAAAAATACATCTCCATATTTAGAAAGAGAAAGATTTACATAAAAATAATAAACAACATAAATTAAATAATAAATTCATATAATCTTACACAAAAAATATATTTTTTATCATAAATACAACTGAATGCAATTTTATAATGAAAACAAATAAACAAATATATGATTATTCAAAATACAAATTTATAATATATAAATAAATAAATAATAAAAAATATATATCATGACATGCATTTCTTTATATATAAAAAATACCATAAAAGAATTCAATATTTTTTTCGTTATTTTTTTAATTAAAAAACATAATAATAATAATAATTTAATGGAAAACAGTCCGCATGGGGTAGCTCAAGTGGTAATGGCCGTGGAAATGAAGTCTCACCGAACTGGAGATCTTGGGTTCGATTCTTGTGCTACCCTCCCTGGAAATGGGGTGAATAACGGACATGTAAAAACTCGAAAATGAGAAGGTCCCACCTAAGCTTACAAAAAAAAAAAAAAAAAAAATAATGGAAAACACATAAATGCTGAACTGAAATCAATAATGACTCAGACTAAAATCAAAAATTCTTTTCATCGGATAACTGAAGGTAACCTAAAATTAGAAATCTAGATAGAACAGAGATGCTAGTTAAACAACTCGGGAGTCTCAATTTAATAAAATTAGATAAGGATAAACAAAACTACGCTGAAAATAAAAACTTCATTTAATTTTGTAAAAGAAAATGCATATTGAATTTGTAAAAACGATTTGCATACCTTTGACTGGATAACACAACAACCTTAGATTTGAACAACAGAACATCAGTTTTGCACTATAAGAAGATGGTGGAAGGAATTGAGTCACAATTTGATCGAAATCCAATTCGCTTGCCCATGTCGTCTGGCAGTGTTTATGAATTCCCTTGCCCGTGTGTTAAAGTATCCGTTGTAAACGCCTAAATAGATCAAAGAATATTCTATAGCTTGGCCAAATAAACACCGCTGCACAGAATGGACGAAGGACCAGTTGTAAATGCTATTATAATAGATTCATGGACGAAGAACGAGTTGTAAACCCCATTACAAGACACAGATTCATGAACATCTAAAGACACAGAATGGACGAAGAACGAGTTGTAAACCCCATTACAAGACAGAGATTCATGAATATCTAAAGACACGGATGCATAAGCTATTGTAATGACTCTGTTTTCTTTCTTCTGCGCTTTGTTATAACGACAAGCTCATTAGCTTTTGCGCTTTCTTGTGTTTAAAATCTTTGTTTTCTCTTAGCTTTTTTCTTTCTTGTGATTAGAATCCTTTCTTCTTGTTTTTTATATCAGCATGCTAATCAACTTTTTTTTTGGGCTTTCATGATTTTGTGCTTAGAATCCTTTCTCGCGAGCTTTTGCGAATTTTTTTTGGGTGCTTTCTTGATTTTCCGTTGTTTCGTGAACATCTAAAGACACAGATGCATAATCGCTAAGGCCTTTAATGTTATAGTATACTGTTTTCATAATCCTTCCTCTGTTTGCTTTTCTCTCAAGGGTACGCTTTCTTCTGCATTTAAAATCTTTGTTTTCTCTGAGCTTTTTTCTTTAATACTTTCTCTTTACTTTTTTATGAGCTTTTTCGCTTTACTATATCAGCAGGCTCATCGGCTTTTTTTGGGCTTTCTTGATTTTGTGCTTAAAATCCTTTCTCGTGAGTTTTTTTGAATTTTTTTTGTGCTTTCTTGATTTTCTGATCTATTCTTTTTCCGGTGCTTTTTCAATTTTCCGTACTTTATTGATTTTCCATTGTCTTATTCACGGTTGTTGTTGTTGGTTTTCCGTACTTTATTTATTTTCCGTTAGTTTTATTCACGGTTGTTGTTTGGTTATCTGTTCTTTTTATTTTCCATGCTTTCTTATTTTTTAAGGTTCGGTGTGTCGTTTTCTATGGTTTTGTGATTTTTTTGGTTCGCTTTCGTTTTCTGGTTCATTTTATTCATCTGCATTTTTTTGGAAGGCTTTTATTTGGTTATTTGTTTCTTTCTATAGATTGAGGTTTATTTATTTATTTATTTATTTATCATATAAATATAATCAATATAAATTTTATTTATTTAAATATATATATTTGTAGATATAGTATATAAACTTTATTTATTAAAAAATATTTCAGTATTTTGTTTTTTATGTTTTCTTTTAAAAAAAAATTTCAATTTTTCAATTATCAAGAAAATAAATAAAATATTTTTTTTCAAATATATAAAAAATTACAACTTACCATAAATATTATTATTTTTTAATTTTTATACCAATAAGCCTCTTCTTATTGGAATGGCTACCTCTTCCACACAGTTTTTAATAACAAATTAGATGGTGTGTGACAATGAAATGCATTATATTCTCAAGACATTTCAAGGTGGGCCTTGTGGACTAAATTTTGCAGATAGGAGAATAGGTCATAATGTTCTTCACCATGAAAACTTTAATGAACCACTTGACCTCCATTTAAAATATAACTTCCTCTAACCACTAATGATGTACTTGTAGAATTGAATCTTCTTGACTCAAGGAAAATATCGATAATAAATTTCTCTATGAACTTACTTCCATCTATGAAAATACAATGAACTACATTTTTGACAGTTATATAAGTAGGTAGTTTAGATAATGAGCATATCCAGTAGTCAATTATACAACTAAACTTTCTTCACTTACACACTTTCATACATAGATAACTTGTAATTGTTGATATTGAAGTACCAAATAGCAACAAGATTCATCATGTTCTAATAGATTCACATAAATAAATCAACAATATATTCTCTTAGTTCTGAACAATATGAAGAACTACTAATTTGAACTATGCCACTCTGTTCATTAATTGGTTATGCATCTTTCCATTTGAGACAAACGAATATAGGAAAATAATTAACAAATAATAAAACCAATTATAGTTTTCTTCCACTCCATATATACACTCATTATTGAAAATATTAAACCCATAACAATAAAAATAATCATAGCATGAATTCACATATTTTAAGGAATGATTAATAGATTCTTTGGAGGAATAGCTGTAAAGACAAAATAAGAATGATTTTCTTACAAGTAAGGAAGCAAAAGTAATCACCACAACTCAAAATGGTGTGGGCAATGTGTACAGGACAAGAGGGAATTACGGATTTCAATTATCAAGTTATTCAAACAAATATTACATATTGATATTGTGAGATCATTTCCAACATTTGGATAAGGCATTGAGAGTTAGGATATACGAAAAAAAATCCTTACTTTCACTCGATTCCAATTTGACTTCTCTATAATTAGTTGCAAGGGTGCACACCAGTTGTGGCATTGAATGTATATGAAATTATGTAAAGTGGTAACCTTTTATGCAGAGATGTTTGATCCAGTTATCATCCATGGAACCTAACCAAAATATGTTTATGTTTCCAAATAAGAAGAGGTTTAGATTCAAGAACCAAAAAAAATAATATTCGAAGATTGAATTCCATTACAAAAAAACATTGGCTAAATCAATTTTATTTTCCATCTACATTTTTTGTTAATGTGGTTATGATGATGCATCCATTTGTTGTTCCTTATGCCTTCTGCACCATATTCATCTTTGAAAATTATCCTATGGACATAGGAAACAATAACTACATGACCATGCTTGTGAAGGTCAAGATGTGGTACAATGTCACTAACTTCACCAATCGCTTTCCCACTGGTAGGTTTTGTAATGGTAGAATACAAAGACACCATGAGCTAAGTCAGTGATGTAATTCATAGGAATGGATGTTCCTGTTCCAAAATCCAAGCAAGCATTCCATAGTAATGAAAGCGCCAAGGAATGTGTTTGTATCTCCTTATCTTAGCCTCTATTTCATAGGCAAAGCACAACATTGTTAGGTGATTGAGGTAGACAATCAAACCATCAAAATTACATTGAACTGATTATGTAGAAGAAATCTCTAATCAGGATATTTCACACAAAAATCAATGGGGAACCTTGGGACCTAACTTAGTGCACTGACAAATTAATATAAAGAAAATGTGATGCACAAAATCAATAGAAGCATATGAATGTAGAGATTAATTAAGAACCTTGGGTATAAAATTTTGTTTGACAACAGTTTCAATTATTTTGAATAGATCATAAAGTATTTTCCTTGTTCTCGGAACTACTGGTATGGATGAAAATTTAGATCAAGCCAGATAATCATTTCAACTTTGTTTTTATTCAAGACATGCATGAACACCCTAAGCTTTACAAGGCTTTAGACCACTAATGTTCAATAGTTTGTAGATTCAATGGATAGATGGAGAATACCGACTGTACCAGTAGATGCATATATAAACACATATGAATGGCCAGCTACAGGAAGTAAATGAAGCTTGCAAATCTAATTTATCAACACAGAGATAAGATGACAATTATCTGGCATTAGACACAGAAGAAACATGAACAACCTGTTCAAGTGCAAGCTTAGAACAGAAGAGAAAATGGAAATTGAACATATAACAACAAAAGAAGCTTATATCGCTAGAATGAATATGAGAAGCTTGAATACCAAAGTATCCATAGTCTTCAGAAGTTGAACCCTTGTTACTCTGAATTTTCACATATTTATAGGCCCTTTTACAATTCTTTCGAGCCTTCTGAGGTTTGAGAGGTCTTAACCTATTCCCTCTGTCTTTAACGACTTGATGCCTTGACTAGGCATGCATGGGCTCAAAGGTTTCTTCTCTAAAGAAAAGTAACCTCATTCTGGTACTTTGTTATGCTGGCAAGGAGCTCGCTTGTGCCAGACATGCCCCTCGATCAGTTCTGTTGGCTTTGGCTATATTGCGTTGTTGATGGTCCATGATCGCTTTTGTTTCAGGCTACATCATGTTGTGGCCCTTTTTTTCCCTTTCCAGCCTCTGTCTCCTGGAAACTTTTCCCTGGCCTCTGTTTTGTGATGGAATGGGTCTTCGGGCCTTTGTAATCCCTTTAAATACTACCAATGATTGTTTTCTGTTTTATACAAAAAATGTTACAACACTATAAAATCCCACCAATATCTATTTATTTTAGACTTAAAAGGTCCTTGAACTCTGTCTATTCGTCTATCGGGTCCATCCTTATCGCTATCGCAAAGCACAAGTGGCTTGTTCCCTTGCTTCCCCTTTGTATTTTAGAAATACATAAAATACTGTGAAAATGCATTGAAAATGGCTTTTCTAGGACCTCATATATTTTGAAATAATATTTAGAATATCGTCGGGTCCATTTCACTGGGTAGCACATATATATGTGTAAAGGCCTCTCTCCATGTTGTTGCTTCGATGTGATATAGCGATGCTATCTGATCACAATCGCATATCGCTCATGCCCTGAGCCATTGATAGCACTCCTCGTTAATCTCTGATAGCGATCATATGATGCAATGTGGGTCATCGATCTGCACGCTTGATTGACATTCCATGTTGCATCAATGGTCGTTGTCGCAAGTTCCATACAATCTGTGCCAATATCCGCCAATTGCCTTCTTCGATTGCAACCCACTGATTAGATCGGGACTGTTGATCAGCCAAATCTAACGGTTGTTGTGTGTATCAATGTTTATGCCTCTGATACTTGGGTTTTCATTATTTTCTCTAGTTTTTCGCCTCCTGATAGCCCTTTTTTGCCATTCTAAGGGCTCTTGGCATGTGATTGTTTTGATCTTTGAATGATCCTTAAGCAAATTTTGAAGACTTATTGAGTGTTTTGGATTCATTTTTGGGCCATTTTCTAACAAGGCTAACACTGGCTCCTTCTAGGGATGAAAGCCTCCCTGTGAGGTTTCAAGAACTACGGAGCAATTCCTTTCCTATAAAACCAAAATCAAATCTATCTCCCAGTGTTCCATTGGGCATGGAGTCTATCTTACATAGAAAAAATAAAAACTGAAAAACATGTTTACAATATCAAGGCTTTAAAGCCTTAAATGAAATAAAGATTCAAGAATCGCCCATTGACCAGGCCACCAAAGGCATCTTCTCCTTCCAGACTTTGTAGAATAAAGGTATTGTTCTACTGAATTTGGGAGATGACAAACGGACCTATCCATAAGGAGTCAAACTTACCATGATTACATTTCTTTTCCTTTAGCACATCCCATTTGAGAACCCAGTCATCAACTTGGAAATTATCCATTTTTGTCTTCCTGTCAAAGGTTTCTTTGATTTTCTTCTGATGAACTTTTGACTTTTCAACCAGCTGCTCTCTGATCTGCTGTAATTCAACCAGGTTATTCATTCTCCTTACCATGTCATTCATTTCATCCTATTCTTCTTGAAATAATTTGGCCACAAGAATAAGTTGGATAGGAAAAACAACATTAGCGCCATAAACCAGTTTAAATGGAGAATTTCCTATGGACTTCTTGTTGGTAACTTTGTCAGTCCATAGTGCAAACTTCAACCTAGAATCCCATCTCTTTCTGTTTTCCTCCACCTCTTTTTTGATTATCCTTACAAGACTCTTGTTAGATGATTCTACCAGGCCATTAGCTTGAGGATAATATGAGGTAGAATGCACCAATTGAATGCCCATGGATTCACACATGTCCACCAATCCTTCTACCTTGAAAGTTGCTACATTATCAGTGACTAGTTTGGTTGGGCACCCAAATCTAGTGACAAGGTTCTCATTCAAGAACTTTATGACAACTTGATGATTAGCATTTTTAGTGGGTATGACCTCGATCCATTTGGTGAAATAATCAGTGGCTACCAATATCCATTTGTATTGGCCAATGGAATGTGGATTAATCTCACCTATGAAGTCTAGGCCCCACTGCTAGAAGGGAACATTGATGTGTACTAGCTTCAAGGGTAGAGATTTCAGCTATTGTCTTCCTACAAACCTCTGACATTTGTCAATAGATTCACAAAAGAAAACACATCAGAGAAAAGAGTAGGCCAATATTACCCAACTCTCAGAATTTTGTGGGCTGTGGTTTTCCAATAATGATGCCCTCCACAGATGCTAGAATGTAACTTTTGCATGAATTCCACAGATTTTCCTTTATCTAGACATCTCAAGAGGATTCTTGATCGGTCTTTCCAATAGAATAGGTTTTCATTAATGCATAATTTTGCTGATTTGAGCTTAATGGCCCAGGCTTGACTTGAGCTAAGCCCTGGAAGGACTTCTAGCTTCTACAAAAAATGAAATATGCTAGAATACCATTCACAGGTGGCTAGATTTTTAGCCAAAGAGCGATTCTGCTCTTGCTCTTCTGCTGCTTCCTCTGTCTGTTCATCACCTGAATTCGAACCCATGCAATTAATATCTAACAAACTACAATTTTCCTCAACCATAAGTTTAGCCAAGCCCTAGCCTTTGACAAGCTTAGTGCGCTTCACCTCTATGTTAAACTCTATGAATTTTGCAATCCATTTAGCTCTCTTTCTATTAATATCTGGCTAAGTTAAGACATCTTTTACTGAGGCTGAAAGTACATATGCAACCAATTTGAAATGCATAATATAAATTCTTAATGCCTTTAAAGATTTTATGAGAGCATAAGCTTGTTTTTCAATAAGGTCATACCTTAGTTCAACATGCCTTAGAGTTTTCCTTAAAAAGGCCACGGGGTGCTCTATGCCTTCATCATTTTTCTACAACAGAACTGCTGTAAGTGTATCATAAGAGGCAAAAGAGAAGATATAAAACCCCTTGGTGTAATCTGGGCTGATTAGAGTGGGAGCTTCCATGATAGCTTGTTTGATGGATTCAAAAGAGATTCTTTCAACATTTGTCCATTTTATTTCTCATCCCTTCTTCAACATGGAAGTGATGTGCTTCACTAGTTCTACAAAGTTTGGAATGAACCTCCTTACAAAGTTAATCTTACCCAAGAAAGATTGAATGTCCCTTTTTGACCTTGGGATGGACAATATCTGAATTGCTTGAACTCTTGTTGGATCAATCTTCACACCTTCAGCCGAAACAATATGTCCCAGAAGTTTGTCTTCTTCTAGAGAAAACTGTGACTTCTTTGGGTTCACAGAAATTCCAAACTATCTACACTTTAAAAAAACCTTTTCAAATGCTACAAATTGTCCTTATGAGTGCTAGAAAATACTATTATGTCATCAAGGTAAATAAGGGCAAATTTGTCCTTCTCTCCCATAAAGGCTATGTCCATGGCCCTCTCAAAAGTAGCCCCAACATTCATGAGTCTAAAAGGCATCTTGGAGTACATGAAAGTGCCCCAAGGAGTAGTGAAGGCAGTGTTTTCCTGATCTTCTGGGTGTATAGCAATCTGATTGTAACCTAAAAATCCATCTAGGAAAGACATGACTCTAGCCCATGAAACCTTTTGCAGCAAGTGTTCCATCTTAGGCAGGGGGAAGTTGTCTTTTATAGAGCATTTGTTTAGATTCCTAAAGTCAACACAAAGCCTAATTTCTCCATTCTTCTTTCTTACTACCACAAGGTTGGTTATCCACTTGAATACCTTAGGGCAACTATGATGTTAGCATCCAACAACTTCTTGATTTCTTTCTCAATCAAAGGCAGTAAGAGAGGGCTGATAGGTCTTATTTTCTACTTAAAAAGGATGGTGTTCTTCTCTAGAGGAATCTTATGCTGAATTATGCTTGTGTCATAGGTCTTGAGATCACTATATTCCCAAGAAAAAAATATCAGCATATTGCTTGATCAGGGTGCAATACTTGGAATTCTGAGCAGCAGACAAGTGAGTGGATATATTTATGTATTTTGAATGGGTTGGAGTCCCTATATTATGTTTATGAATAGCAGATTCAATTTCTATTTTGGCAGGCTTATAAGGTACATCATTATGATCAAACAACTTCTCTAGGGGCACCAATCCTTTGGATATATGTTTACTAGGCAGCTGAACAATGTTGTCCTGACCAATCTCGTCCTTTAGCTTGTACTGGTTTCATTCTTCATTGGTTTCATTTTCTTGGCCAATGTGCATTTTAGAAAATTCATCAATGACTTGTAAAAACCTATTTATTTCATCATCATCTTCAAAAATTTTCCATTATTTGACATTGTCAGGCAGAGATGATCTATATTTCACCTGAACATCATAAGTCAATTTAGGAGGAAAGGGAGGAATAAACACACTAGAAGAAACATCAAGAGAATCGATGAGCTCGTTTTTCGTTTTTCATTCTTGGGATGTAAGAAATGCTGAAAATATTAAAAGAATCCTTAAGCTTCCATAGCTCATCTCTGTATGCTTTCAGCCTTGGATGCTTTTCTTGGAAGGTTTTCTTAACCTGTGGAATAATCAGGTCTATGTCTCCAAACACTTTCAGACCTTTGATGCCCATTTCTTTAGCAGTGTTTAAGCCCAATATCAAGGCTTCATACTTTGTTATGTTATTTGTGACTTGAAAGGTTAATTTGACAGATAAATAAATGCATTCCTGTGTGGGGAACAAGAGGACTACACCTGGCCCTATAGCTTCCATAGAGCAAGCTCCATCAAAGAGCATTTCCTAAATTTGTGGGCCTTCTTCCTCCGCGATCTAGAAAACTAGTTTCTTAAGCTACATGGAGGCCAACTAGGATTCTTCAATCTAATGAATACAAGATCCAAAATCAGTGTCAACAGCATATATGGGATGATTAGTGGGATTATTTTCATCAATAATTATATAAGCCAATTGAGCTTCCCTGTATAATCTTATGCTCTCGCCTCCAAAAACTAGGATAGTAGCATAGGACAGATAATTTTGCAATGTTCCACCTAATCTCTTGATCCAACCTCTGGAAAGAAACATGCCAAACTTGGGGGGTACATCTGCTACCACAATATCCATCATCATGCTCTTCATGGGTAGCTGAGACAACGTCATGGCCCCTTGATTAATCCCAAACATTTCACTTTTCTAGAGTCAAAAGAAAATAGGTCATGATAAGGCTTGGTAATGTCAAGACACAAATCATCCATGACAGCCTTGGGCATTAGATTATGGCTGGCTCCAGTGTCCAGAAGGAAATTATGAAGGATTTTGTCATGAATTGTCAGTGAGACATAGAATGATGGGGAGTTGTCTTCACAATTTTAAATCATTGGGATGAGAATAACAGGTGGTTTGTCAACTTGTAGATTTACATAGTCAGTGGAGGCTTGGATGGCTTTAGGCTCAAGGACCTTGAAGATGGATCTTTTGAAGGACTCATTCTTCGCTATTTCAATCAGAGGTATAGGTATTATTAGCTTCTAAATTTCTGATTGAAAATATTGAAAGGAGAAAGAGACTTGTCAAGGCCTCTTACCCTGTGAGCTAGAGCTTTTAGGATGATGGGATCAATTGCTGGTCACTTCTACTTATTAGCTTGTTGTATTGCAGGGAAAACAACTCTTTAAACAGGAGTTTCCTTGGAATTATTCATCTTCAATCTCAGGTTATATATGTGTTGATCTTCAGTTTGTAGAACAACTTCACCGTCCCACTCTTGCCTGATCTGGTCATTGAATAATGACTTTTCATAGGCAGCTAAGGTCAAAAAGGAGGCACTACCTTTGTCTTCCATAAAATGGAGCTCATTATCTTCTTCAAACTTCTCTTCATCCATGACTACATTCTGGAAAGGGGTCTTCACCCTTTGGTCTTCATTGACATCTTTGCTTCTTTGCAGAATCTGCAACTGCTCATTAGCTCTTCTATATGGATTTGGATTTGGATTTCTACAAGCAAAGGTATTATGAACTCTTCCTTTCCCAGGGTGATGCTCAACCTTTAATTTGGAGATTTCAGAGGCTAATGACTCTATCATCTTGGTCATTTTATCTATCTTAGGGTCTAAAGATGATGAAGACTTGCCCTTTTGTCTTCTTCTATCAACATTTCCCTTGAGCTTCTCTGTAGCCATGATATTTGATTCTACTTCCAAGGTTGCATCGTGTATATCGGCCAATGTAGCACATCACATCTCCCTCAACAATATACAGAAGTTAGAATCAAAAGCATTAGCATAGGTGAGTTTAGCAGAGGTAGTGGTGGGTTTTACTTCAACTGGTATATTTTTGTACATGCAGTTAAACCTATTATTAAAATCAGAAAGAGACTCACCATTTTCTATCTTTAAGTTGCCAAACTCGGTGTGGCAGTAGAGTAGATCCTTCTTATCCCCCCAATTATTTAGGAATGCATCATCTAAAGCCTAAATATCTGCTATAGATCTTGGGGTCAGTTCTTTGAACCATTTTCTAGCCTCTCCATCTAGGCTTTGGATAAAGACTCTCATCCACACATCATCTTCACTAATGTCCAAGTTATCAGCATAGCTATAGAATGATTCAAGATGTTCCTCATCTGTAATACCTTCAGTCCCAGTGAACTTGGGCCTATACTTCTGCTATTCTCCAGTAGGCATGGCATTCAAAGGAGTGGGCATGACTAGAGGTCCATACCTAGCAGCTATGATTCTTTCCATTTTGGTAGGTGCTTGTGGTCCTTCCATAGCTCTGGTGGCTATAAGGGTACTGGTAGTCTGAATGATAGAGGGTTGAGGAGTGACTGATAAGACTAAGGGAGTATGATGGGTAGTAGGTGGCGTTTCCTTTGGGCATACAATAAAAGGAGAACCTAAAGAATAAGGAGCTTTATGAATCTATGAGATTTTTTCTTTGCTGCTAGTATTAGATGCTATACTCTCAACATGTATTTGTTATATTATAGGATTTTCCTGAAGATATATAGAATATTGTTTAGATTTACCTGAACCTGATGCTCCTTTCTGCAATACTTTTCTTTCTTTGATGATTTTTTCAGGATTAGATACTGGGTCAACTTGTGGCTTTTGAGGATTTCTCTGAGTATGCCCCAAAAATTTAGCCAAAACTATGAAGTGGAGTCGCCAAGAGGTTCGTCCTCTAGTAGAGTTGCTAGATAGATGATTACAACCGAAAAACTGCCCAGACTTTCTCTATCATCAAAGTTGGATCTGTGTCATCTCCTAGGGAATCTGAGCTTCAGTTTCCTCTCCCCAGCAACAGTGCCAATTATGTTATCACTCCAAGAAACTCTCCTAGGTTGCATCTCAGAGATGCCTGGTAACATATAATCTTCAATATTTTTCTCAGAACTATTGGAATGGATGAAGGTTTGGATCAAGCTAGATAACCGTTTCAACTTTGTTTTTACTCAAGACATGCATGAACACCGTTAGCTTTACAAGGCTTTATACCACTAATGCTCAATAGTTTGTAGATTTAATGGATAGATGAAGAATACCGACTGTACCAACAGATGCATATATAAACACATATGAATGGCTAGCTATAGGAAGTAAATGAAGCTTGCAAATCTAATTTATCAACGTAGAGATAAGATGGCAGTTATCTGGCATTAGCCACAGAAGAAACATGAACAACCTGTTCAAGTGCAAGCTTAGAACAGAAGAGAAAATGGAAATTCAACATATAATAGCAAAAGAAGCTTATATTGCTAGAATGAAGATGAGAATCTTGAGTAGCAAAGTATCCACAGTCTCCAAAAGTTGAACCCTTGTTACTCTGAATTTTCACATATTTATAGGCCCTTTTACAATGCTCTCAAGCCTTCTGAGGCTTAAGAGGTCTTAATATATTCCCTTTGTCTTTAATGACTTGATGCCCTGACTAGGCATGCATGGGCTCAGAGGTTTCTTCTCTGACAGTAGAGTAACCTCATTCTGGTACTTTGCTACGCTGGCAGGGAGCTCGCTCGTGCCAGAGATGCCCCATGATCACTTTTGTTGGTTTTGGCTGTGTTGCGTTGTAGATGCTCCATGATCACTTCTGTTTCGGGCTGCATCGTGTTGTGGCCCTTTTTTCACTTTTCAGCTTCTGTCTCCTGGCAACTATTCCCCAGCATCTGTTCTATGACGGAATGGGTATTCAAGCCTTTGTAATCCCTTTAAATACTAACAATGATTATTTTCTAGTTTATACAGAAAACGCTACAACACTGTAAAATCCCACTAAGATCTATTTATTTCAGACTTAAAATGTCCTTGAACTCTGTCTATTCCTCTATCGGGTCCATCCTTATCGCTATCGCAAATTGTAAATGGCCTGTTCCCTTGCTTCCCCTTTATATTTTAGAAATATGTAAAAAACTACGAAAATGCATTGAAAATGGATTTTCTGCAGACCTTAAATATTATGAAATAATATTTAGAATACCGTCGGGTCCAGTTCATCGGGTCACACACATATATGTGTAAAGGTGTCACTCCATGGTGTTGCTGCGATGCGATATAGCGATGCAATCTGATCGTAATCGCATATCGCTCATGCCCCAGACCATTAATAACGCTCTTCATTAATATCTGATAGTGATCTTGTGATGCGATGTGGGCCATTGATCTACGCACTTGATCGACGGTCCACATTGCATCATTGATCATTGTTGCAAGTTCCATACAGTCCACGCCGATATCCGCCGATTGCGACCCGCCGACCAAATCTGGACCGTTGATCAGCCACATTTGATGGCTACTGTGTGTATCAATGTTTATGCCTCCGATACCTTTTTCCTTTGGTTTTCTACCTCCTGATAGTGCTTTTCCGCCATTCTTAGGGCTCTTGGCATGCGACTGTTTTGATCTTTGAATGATCCGTAAGCAAATTTTGAAGACTTCGGGAGTGTTTTAGATTCATTTTTGGGCCATTTTCCAACAAGGCTAACAGTCCTCACAATCTTCTCAGTGATGCCTCCTCACACTTGTATATATTCCTTAACAATGGAAACAAATGCCAATTTGGGAAGAACAAAATTATATAACAAAAACATTCTCACACTTGTATATATTCATTGACCCTTCGTTATAAAAGTTATTCCCAAAACGCCTTTGATACCAAGAAAGAAATCATAACTTCTCACACACACAAAAAATTTGTTTTTCTATTAGATTTCACACCAGGATACATCACACTGATATAGTGCATATGAGATCCAATAGATTCTAAGCTAGGAGATTTTTTGTGGAGAAAATATCTCAACAACCCAATACAATCAACATATCAAATATTCTTGTATATTGTTGTAACCATTAGTTCTAAGTTCAATTTAAAAAAGTGACATGACAAATGTTTGATATATATATATATATATATATATTCCTCATATGGAATATATAGCATTGTACTTGTCAAATATATATACATAAATATATAATAATTATATATACTCATATGAAATATATAACACTGTACTCATGTATGTGTGTGATCAAAATACAAAAGAAAGAGTTGCAACAATGTTATATGTTTTTGAATTGTTTGGACATTGTCTTAGTTACATATTTTTGAATTGTTTAGAGATTTTCCTAGTTATATTGTAAATTGGTCCAAACCAAAACTATGTAGAAACTGAATATTTTGATCACATACCTTCAATAAAACATACCCAAATTTTGACAAACTATAAAACAATTTTAATTTAAACTTGAGGATTATCAACACTATTCCTTAAGTTATATAAACCAAATACTATGTGAAATATGAGGCCTTGTACATATCATTGCATCCATTAGGCTTCCAACTACTGATACATATCGAACTTCAGACGTATAATCCATATCTTCCTGAGTCTTGGGACACATATCCTTACATATTTTGAAATGGCTAGCCAAAGGTGTATTAACATATTTTTCATTATACATTTTAAATATTTCCAAAACATTATCTATGTACTCACTCTAAGATAATGCTAATTTTTTATTTTTCTTGTGTCCAGTTATTCTCATATGAAGGATTTTCATTCCAACATCAAAATCCTTCATTGCGAATCAATTAGCCAATTTTCCTTTGAGAACATTTATTTTTTGCATGTTATACATTGCAACAAGAATGTTATCCACATAAAATAACAATATAATATAGCTTCCATGATTCTCCTTCTTAAGATAAACACAATGGTCAGACTAACATCTAGTATAACCTTGTTCAGACATAAACATGCCAAATTTTAGATATCACTACATAAAACTATCCTAATGATTTTATGGTTTTCGTAATCATATAAATGATAATGCAAATCATTAACACCATATCCAGTGAAGGTACACTTATTTTATTTTTCCTCAAGATTTGTTCTATTTTCTTTATTAATGTGGACAAATTTCACAGCTAAAATTCTTTAGAAATAAGTAATTTACATTTTTACATGTACATGTATCCTCTGGAATTCCACCATCGAAGGAACTTGAAGGCCCATTTTTATAAGATAAATAACAATATCAATAGCATTTTCCTGACATTGTAAAGGTAACCTAGGATGCAATCTCATACACCTTAGATGTTCCATGATTGTTTTGTTCATCCTTTCTGACACACCATTTTCTTGTGGTGTTCCTCAAACTATCTTCTCTCCATGGATTTCATGGTATGAGTAGTAATTATAAAAATACTTGCTACACTATTCACCTCCATTTTATGATATGAGACACTTTAAGTTCCTTCCTATCTCATTCTCGACCAAAGTTTTCTATTTTTTAAAATTATAAAAAACATCATCTTTATTTCTAATACAATAAACCCATGTTTTTCTATTTACATCATCAATAAAGGTAATGTAATAGTAAGAGCCATGAGAGATGATACCTAACCAGGTCCCCATACATATATATGCACAATATCTAAGTTTTCACTTTTCTTGTCTTTCTCAAATCTGAGAAATTTTACTCTCTTCTATTTTCCATAAACACAATTCTCACAAAAATCCAAATCAACATACTTCAAACCTGGAAACAATTTTTTTGAGTGAAGAATTTTCATTCCCTTCTCACTCATGTACCCAAGCCTAATATGCGACAATGTCATATATGTTTCTACATATGCTAAGACATTATAAAAATTAGAAATAGCATTGAATAAATACAATGTACTAGCCTTTTCTCCTTTTAATATTATTGAGCCTCCTTTAGTGACCTTGTAGGTTTTGTTTAGAAATTTAGTTATATATCCTCAACCTCCCAACTTCCCTATTTAAATTAGAGTCTTTTTAGATCTGAAACATGTGCTACCTCCTATAGCCACCACTAGTTGCAGTCTATTTTTTTATAAGTACCTTTACCCATTCAAATAAGTTTACGTGGTCTATCATTACCCATAATTTTATTACTAAACACTTAAATTAAAGTTACAAAATGCTTTTTAAAATATTATAAAATTCTTAGGGTTTAGGGTTTAGGATCTATGGTTTGGGGTGTACGATTAAGTGTTTAGGGTTTATAACACTTTAGCAAATTCTTTGAATAAACACTTAGATAAAAGTTACAAAAACCTTTTTAAAATGTTGTAAAATTCTTCGGGTGTAGGTTTTACGATTTATAAGGCTTTAGTAAATTCTTTTAATAAACACGTAAATAAAATTTACAAAACATTTTTTAAAATGTTGTAAAATGTTTAGGGTTTATAACACTTTAGTAAATTCTTTTAATAAACACTTAAATAAAAGTCACAAAACACTTTTAAAAATGTTATATAATTCTTAGGCTTTAGCATATAGGGTTTAGGGTTTATAAAACTTTAGTAAATGTGTTTAATATACACTTAAATAAAAGTTACAAAACTCTCTTTAAAATGTTATAAATTAATTAGGGATTAGGTTTTATTTCTTAGGGTTTAAGGTTTATAAAACTTTAGTAAATGCTTTTAATAAACATGTAAGAAAATGTTACAAAAAACTTTTTAAAATGTTATAAAAGGCTTAGGGTTTAGGTTTTTCAGTTTAGGGTTTAGTGTTTAGGCATTAGGATTTATAACACCTTAGTAAATTATTTTGATAAAACATAAATAAAAGTTACAAAAATATTTTTAGAATTCTATAAAATGCTGAGGGTTTATGGTTTATAAGGCTTTAGTAAATTCTTATAATAAACACTTAAATAAAAGTTAAAAAAGACTTTTTAAAATCTAATAAATCGCTTAGGGTTTAGTGTTAAGGGTTTATGTTTTTTGAGACTTTAATATGAATACAAAAAAATTAAATAAAACCATATTTTTTCCCTTTCTACTTTTAAATTATCAATCATCTATTTAAACAAATTAGAACATGGATATAATATATCAAGGAAGTAATTTGCAATAAAGATAAAATTAGCAAACATTAGCCTTGAACACAAATGAATAAAATGAAACCCCATATTCTTTTTTCTTCTTGATTAAATTTTTCAATAATCGATTGAAAGAAAGTAGAACCACATTGTCCTCTTCATTATTTGTGAATATTTTATGTGGAAAACAAAAGAAAAATTAAAGCTTCAACAAACCCAATATTTAAACTTACATTGGAATGGTTTGAGCATAAATTCAATGTTCTTCCCGTGGGAGTTAGGTCATAGAATTTCATGAGAAAATATGAGAGATGCTAGCTCAAAAATCCAGTTTGCAATTAATGCCAATGAGAATATTACTTCAAATAGTAAATAAATCGTAAATGTGTATGAATATATTGTGAAAGAAAGTTGAAGGGAAAAATAGAGTCTCATTCAATCCATCCCTTTTTCACTCACTCTCTCTCTCTCAATCTCTGTAACTCTTGCTCTATCTCGTTCCTGTTATCTCTCCATCACAATGTCTCAACCTTTCTCTTTGTGACTCTTACTATGTGTCTCTCTCACTCTCTCTATGATATTGTATCATTCTCTATCTCTCTCTCCATTAGTCTCTCATTGTATCATTCTTTGTAGTACACTCTCTCTTCTCCCCTCTCCCTCTCTCTCTTCCTCTCTCTATCTCTCTCTCTCTCTCTCTATTTCCACTTCCTCCTCCCTTCCCTACTCTCTCCTTCTCTTCATCTATATCTCGATTTCTTTCTCTCACTTGCTCTCCCTCTCTCTTGATATCTCCCTCTCTCATTGTCTCCCAATATTTCCCTTTCTCTCTTTGAGAATGTCTCTCTCACACAATCTCTCTGAGATTATATCCTTCTCACTCTCTCTATTTAATTCTCTTCCCCTCACTCCCTCCCTTCCCTCTCACTCTCACTCTCATTATGACTACCTCTCTCCCTCTCCCCCTCTCCCACTTCCCATCTTTCTTTACCTCTCTCTCCTATCCCTCTCTATCTCCCTCCTCCTTGCTCACTCTCCCTATCTCTCATTCCCTCTACCTCTTTATCTCACTCTTCCACTCTCTCATTCTCCATGTCTCTCTCTCTCTCTCTCTTGATACCCCCCACCCCTCACCCTCCCTATTTCTCCCCCTTTCTCTCTATCTCTTGCATTCTTTCCCTCTCTCCCTTTATTACTCTTTCTCTTCTTATCTCTCATCCTTTCTCTCATTCTCTCTCCCCCTTCCCCTCCCCTGACTCTCTCTCTCCCTTAAACATATTTAAGTCCCTCAGACTCTCTCTCAATCATCTATTACCCATTCACTCCTCTCCCTCTCTATCTCTATGTTACCATTGCTCCCCCCCTCTCTCCCCCTAAGCCTAAAAGTAAAATCTTAAATCTAATTTTGAAACCTAACTTCACTTAACATTACTTAGCATTAAGTGAAACTAATTCTTTCAACAAAAAGGTATGTTGACAATATAAAATTATGTATACATCAAAAACATGGAATTTATTTTACAATATTAATAAACGAATCACAACCCATTGTGCCATTTAAAGTGCAATTTAAAAAAATAAAAATAAAAACATACATTCTAGAAATTTTTATAAAAAATACACACTTCACTTAACATTACTTAGCATTAAGTGAAACTAATTCTTTCAACAAAAATATATGGTGACAATATACAATTTTGTATACATTATAAACATGAAATCAATTTTATAATATTAATAAAACAATCACAACCTATTATGCCATTCAGAGTGCAATTTTAAAACTTAAAAACAAAGACAGAAATTCTAGCAATTTTTATAAAAAAATGCATTGTAACATTAGTATTTTTTATCAAGTCATAATAACTCTGCAATATTTAAATACATGTTAAATAAATATACATTTTCATATTTAGAAAAAATAAAAAACTACATAAAATTAATAACGGACATAAATTAAATAACAAATTTATATTACCTTACACTAAAAATATATATTTTATCATTAACACAACTAAATATATATATTCGTTAATGGAAAAAACAAAGTTAATGGAAAAAATAACACAACTCGAGCATCTCGCAATAATAAAAAAGACGTTAAACAAAACAAAACTGAAAAAAACATAATAATAAATTTAGTGGAAAAAACAAAAAAAATAGAGAATGAAACTAATAATAGAGAAACTATTTAATCCTCTACATATACTCTATTTGTAAAAACAATTTAATAAAGTTTAGGGAGGGTATCTGCAATTCAGGCCATTGTGCGATGTCATTCTATCTGGTCTGAGATTTGCCTACGGAGAAGATGATGGACAGAACGAGGTTTTCAACGAGGGAAAGTATTGGAGTAAGATGTGAGGGTTCTCAGTAGCAACAATTTGAAATGACAATTTCTTATCCCATCATTTCTTCCACGAGCAACGACGACTTTTTCGTTCATTCTTGTTGCGATAATAGAGGTTGAGATAAGACACAAACGAAAATGCTGAAGAAACTAACAATATTAAACGACATTGTAGAAATGAAAGAACTAGGGTTTTGATGGATTCAGAGATTGGAGCATAACAAGGCGTGAGTAATAATAAAATTTACCTCGAATTTAATGGGTTTGAGGGGAACAAGGCAATGGGTTTCATGGTGAAAAATGTTTGTTAAAATATAATAACATACATAAACAGTGAATTGAAATAAAGAATGACGGTATCAAATATAATCAATATAGATAAAAACGAACTGAAATCAAGAAATCTTTTCCAGGGATAATGATCGGCAACCTAAAACCAATTTGCCTACCTTTCACTGGATAACACAACCACCTTAGATTTGAACAATAGAACATCAGTTTTTCTCGATAAGAAGATGGTGGAAGGAATTGAGTTGAGTCAGATTTGTTCAGAGTCACTTTGAAAATCCTTAGAAATATTTTGGAAGTGTTTATGAATTGGCTTCGGCCTGTAATGGTGGATTTCTTGAAGGACCAATTTCCGCTTGAGCAATGACCCATTGTAACATGGGAGGCCTAGATCATCTAAAGATATCAACAAATTTAACTCTGAAGCTTTCTATTAATGTTGATGTAACTCTCAACTATCGAAATTGTTGATTTAATTCTCAACCCTCAAAGAATATTATATCGCTTGACCAAACAAATACAGGTACACAAAATGGATGAAAAAATAACCGTGAAGCCAGGCTGGCTTCATCCTCATCCAAACACACACAGAATGGACGAAGAATGAACCATAACGAACCATGAGGGCTGGCTGGCTTCATCACCATCCAAACACACAAATGCATACGCTCCAATGCCATTACAATAGATTCATGAACATCTAAACACACATATGCTTAAGCGCTCAGGCCTTAAAGAATGTGCTGAACCCATACAAGCAATTGTAGTGGTTGTATGAGCTCTGCACAAGCTAGTGTAATGAGAATGCGCTGAACCCATACAAGCAATTGTAGTGGTTGTATGAGCTCTGCACAAGCTATTGTAATGGCTCTGTGACATGCAAATGTTTTCAGAATCTTTCCCTTTTTCACTTTGCTTTTCTCTCGAGGCTTTTAACTTTGTTATAATGGCAACCTCATTAGATTTTGCGCTTTTTTAGGTCAAATTATTTCTCTTTCTTCACATTGTCATTAAAAAATTTTTGTTTTTTCTTTTTTTCTGAGTTTTTTAGCTTTATTATAACCATGGTCGTAGGTTCCATTTTTCTCTTTTTCTTCTTGATATTTTTTGTGTTTTTTTTTTTAATTTTGCTTTCTTGATTTTGTGCTTAGAATCTTTCTCCTTGCTTTTTCTGAGCTTTTTGGCTTTAGTTTAATGACCAGTTCGTGATTTTCCAGTGTTTTGTTTTACTGGAGAGTTGTTGTTTTGTTGATCTGTTTTTTTGTTTTTTATTTTTTAATTTTTTAATGGTTTTTTGTTTTTATTTATTTCTGATATAAATATAATTAATATAATTTTTATTTGTTTAATATATATTTATTTATTTTTAATGTAGATATAACGCATATAAATTTTATTTATAGATTAAACATTTCCATATTTTGCGTTTTTATGTTATCTTATTTTTTTTTTTTTATTTGTCAAATATGAAGAAAATAAATAAAATATATTTTTCAAATATATAAAAAAAATACAACTTACCATAGAAGTATTATTATTTTTTAACTACCATACTAATAGGCATCTCCTTAATTTTAATTTTTATACCAATAGGCATCCCCTTATTGGAATTGGCCATGTTAACCATTTTTTTAATTAATCATTTTGAGATTATGGTTTAAATTGAAAGATACCAATATATTTTCATCATCCCCACTACATCGGCCAATGGAATTGTAACTACTAACTTTCTTGTATATCTAAATAAGGTGTTTAAAATTTGTTTAAAATCGACTTCTACCAAATGATGATTAAAAATTTACTGTGCCTATGAAACTGCATTAAATCATTTATATCTTAATAGTGATTTTCAGTTTTTTTATTAAATACAATGTAGAATATATATATTGAATTGTGAGACAATATTTTTTTCTTATCACGTAGATTGTATTGTGTGACTAGCGATGGATGCCCATATTCCCAACACAATCGATAAAGGTAATTTAAGGATTTGCATTGAAGTAATTATTATCTTACCCATTTTCTAAATTATGAGGGCGGGACATGGACATGTTGATGACTGGATCCACGTGTATTTTAAATAGGAGCTGCTATTCTCTCTTTGTGTTTCAGAATTCGACAATCTTCACCGGCTCCAGAGAATAATAGAAAAATTTGGTTAAATATAAAATTTAATAAAATTTAAAGTTTAGATAAGTTAAGTTAATTAGATTGGATTTTAATATTTAAAGAAAATTTGGTTAATATATATTTTGAATCATTTTTTTGAATATTTTTTTCTCCTCTATCTTTAATTAAATTAAATATAAAAATTAATAAAAATTAAAGTTTAGAAAAATTAAATTAAATAATTTAAACTATCACAAAAAAATAAACCATATAAATGAAATCAAATTTTTAATTATTCATCAATGTTTCAAAAATATTTATAGTTTACCGAAAATGTTAAACATTCGTTATTATATTATATGGCTTGAACTTGAGAATAATTAAAGATATTATGTTTTAACTTATTTATCACACAACATTCACAATTAACATCTGTTCATCTTTTTTTATTGAATATGTAAACATAAGTGAATGTTGTATTTTTGAAATTTTATAGAGATTTTATAAAATTTAGTTTAATATTAAAAAAATATATTCTATACTATTACTAATATTAATGTATATTTAATTGCAAATACAAATATTAAAACTACAACAAACTTTAAATAAAGTTTATAAAACTATTACTTTTATTATTAATAAATAAATTTAAAATAGTCTTAATAAAAGAAAGTTTAATATGCTTATGACCACATGTAACAATGGTCTTATGTTCTTCCAAATGGTTTTTGTTGAAGTTTGTTATGAGAATTTACCTAATGTAAAGTACAACTCTTTTTGCAAAATTGTAATGCAATAGAATTGCAATGCAATGCAATTGTTAAAGAATAGCTCAATAGTTTCAAATCTAGGTTTTGAGTTTTTGATTGAGGTAAAGTTTCCTATGAGAATTTAGCCAACATACACTACTACTCTTCTTGAAAAATTGTAATGTAATAGAATTGGAACACAATCCAATTGTTAAAGAATAAGTAACATAGTGCATGAATGAGTTTCAAATTAAGGTTTTGAGTTTTAAATTAAGGTTTAATTAAAAAAAGTGAAATTAGTTTCAAATTTAGGTTTTGAGTTTTAAATTAAGATTTAATTAAAAATAACCAACGTACATACTTATCTTATAAAGATGGAAGTAAACAACTCTTTGTTGTGAGTGATTGAAGATTTTTTATAAAAAAAAAGTTTGGTTTCTTTGACTATTACAATAATAATACATTAATAAATTTTATATTAAAAATACAAATATTAAAAAATATAATTAATTAAACTAATAATTATTAAGAATCTATATCTTTAAATAAAAATTAGCATATTAAAACATAATTCCACCATATAATATTAACTAATATATGAAATCACACTCAATAAATCAATTATTAGTAAAATAAACTTAATAAAATATGTTTGGTAAATATACTCTATAAAATTAGGTTTATCATTAATATATTATTATCTATAAATACAAACATTACACATATATTAATATATATAAAATTATACATTATTAGAAATACTACTAATATTAATAACAATTAAGCTATAATATTAACATTAATAAAATTTAATTAATAACATTTATGTATTATCATTAATATTCATAAATAATGTTCATAATAGTTACATTTTAGACATTAATAATAATAAATAAATATAATATTGGCAATACAAATATTAATATCAATTCTATTAATAATAAGGTTAATACATTCTTAATAATTTTATATAATAATTATTATGTAATAATATTTTTAAATTTAATAATTTGATATATTTGGATAACACAATCATTAATGGTTATCTTTAATTAATTATAATTCATCATTTTCAATCTTATTAAACACTAACAATTATAGTAGGTTGTGATTAATCATTTATTAATGTATTAAGCCACATGAAATATTAATAGTTTGATTATTAAGTAATATATAAAACCATAATTTATGAATATCAATACTATTTATTATTTATTATTTATTAATATTAATGTTAATATATTAATACTAGTATAATATATATTAATATTATTGTTAATATATTAATATTAGTATTATAATTAATGTTAATATTACTATTAACATTGATATTAATGTGTGCCTCTTACTCTAAAATATGTGTTACAATTTAAATAACCATGCCCATTAAAGCATGTGTCTTACGATGCACTTGAACTCTTGAGGCCATGGCTATACCACACCCTAAAAATTATTTAGGTTTAAATTCTAGTGTTAATATAATATGACATAGTTTTGATGTTTATGTCATCTAATAAAACCTCATATATATATTGTGAACTTTTGCAACCATAGTTGTAAGCCACCCTAAAATGGTTACTATATACATATATTATTGATATATTCTAGAATGATTGTTTGAGCTTTAGAGGAGTAACTGCAACATGTAGCCACCACATCTCTTCTTGGACATAAGCTACCATTTCCCAAGCTAGTTTATTTCCATTTTGTATGTAAGTATATTTCAATTCTTTGATATTAATGACATGAAGTTTTATTTCTGCTTCAACTCTATGTTTATGTTTATATTTTTATTTTGTTGCATTCCTACATAAGTCTGGATCATCATAAACTGCACTAGGAGTAAAACCACTCCTCCCTAGGATCACTACAAGCACATGTCATAGTCTAAGATGTTAATGGTTGTATTGAGGGATTCTTTCTTGGAGAGTGCAATACTTGGAGTTCTTTTGAATTAGGACATGATGAGGAGAATTAAAGCTTGGATCCTCTTTTAGAGAGCACAAAACCATTCCACGAGGAGTGCTTGAAATGTGGATCCTTAGCTTAAAGACCATGAAACTTTGGAGGTGGCTTCCAACCACCACATGACACTTGTACATCTTCACTAAACTACTCTCATGTGGATATATTGTAATAACTTATATTAGGTTTTTGCACAATTGATCCATTTTCTATTATTTGCCTAACTGACCTATGTTATAAAATGGGGAGAGTGTCGTCATTCTCACAATATAGCACTAGATCATCCATATCTTCTTGATATAATCATATTGCAGCCCTTTTTTTTGTAATGCAAGGGTTAAAGCTTGGGTGGATTATTTAGAACTAGGGTTTATAAGACTTTAGTAACTTATTTTAAAAACACTTAAACAAAAGTTTAAAAATACTCTTTAAAATGTCACAAAATGATTAGGGTTTAGTGTTTGGGATTTAAGGTTTAGGGTTTAGGGTTTAGGGTTAGGTTTAGGGTTTAATGTTCAAGGTCTACAACATTTTAGTAAATGATTTTAATAAACACTTAAATAAAAGTTACAAAACAATTTCTAAAATGTTATAAAATGGTTAGGGTCTAGGGTTTATGGTTTAGGGTTTAGGGTTTGGGGTTTGGGGTTTAGAGTCTAGAGTTTACATTTTGGGGTTTAGGGTTTATGTTTTTGTGTTTAGGGTTTAGGGTTTTGTGTTTAGGGTTTAGGGTTTATAACAGTTTAGTAAATTATTTTAATAAAACTTAAATAAAAGTTACAAAATTCTTCTTAAACTGTTATAAAATTCATAGGGTTTATGGTTTAGGGTTGAAGGCTTGGGGTTGAGGGTTTAGGGTTTAGGTTTTGGGGTTTAGGTTTTAGGGTGTATGGTTTAAGGTTTATAACAATTTAGTAAATTCTTTTAATAAACACTTAAATAAAAGTTACAAAACATTTTTAAAAATGTTATAAAATGCTTGGGGTTTAGTGTTTGGGGTTTAGGTTTTAGGGTTTAGGTTTTATAACACCTTAGTAAATTATTTTAATAAACACTTAACTAAAAATTACATAACTGCTTTTAAAATTCTATAAAATTTTGAGGGTTTAGGGTTTGTGTTTTAGAGTTTAGGGTTTAGGGTTTGTGTTTTAGAGTTTAGGGTTTAGGGTTTTAAGTCTAGGGTTTAGGGCTTAGAGTTTAGAGTTTAGGGATTATAACACTTTAGTAAATTCTTTTAGTAAACATTATCATAGGTTTTATGGTTTATAAGACTTTAGTGAATGGTTTTGGTCAAGGCTTAAATAAAAGTTACAAAATTCTTTTTAAAATGATATAACATGCTTAGAGTTTAGTGTTTATGATTTGGCCTTTGGGATTGAGGGTTTAGGGTTTATATTACCTTAGTAAATTATTTTAATAAAGACTTAAATAAATGTTCCAAAATGCTTTTTATACTGTTATAAAATGCTTAGAGTTTAGGTTTTGGGTTTTGATTTTGGGTTTTATGTTTAGGGTTTAGGTTTTAGGGTTTATAACACTTTAGTAAATGCTTTGAATAAACACTTAAATAAATGTTACAAAACCATTTTTAAAATGTTATAAAATGCTCAAGGTTTAGGGTTTAGGGTTTAGGGTTTAGTGTTTGTGGCTTTGGGTTTAAAGTTTAGGGTTTATAACACTTAATTAATTGCTTTTAATAAACACTTAAATAAGAGTTATGAACTCCTTTTTAAAATGTTATAAAATGCTTATTGCTTATGTTTTAGAGTTAAGTGTCTGAGGTTTATTATTTTGGGTTTAGGGTTCAGGGTTTTGAATTTAGGGTTTATAACAGTTTCATAAAATATTTCAATAAACACTTAAATAAAATTTACAAAACACTTTTTCAAATGTTATAAAATGTGTTGCATTTATGATTTAGGGTTTAGGGTTTCGGTTTTAGGGTTTATGGTTTAGGGTTTAAGGTTTAGGTTTTAAGGTTTATAACACTTTAGTAAATGCTTTTATAAACACTTAAATAAAAGTTACAAAACACTTTTTAGAATTTTATAAAATGATTAGGGTATAGGGTTTGGGCTATAGGGTTTAGGTTTTAGGGTTTAGGGTTTATAACACTTTTGTAAATTGTTTTAATAAACACTTAAATAAAAATTACATAACCGTTTTTAAAATGCTATAAATTTTTGAGGGCTTAGGGTTTGTGTTTTAGGGTTTAGGGTTTAGAGCTTAGAATTTAGGGATTATAACACTTTAGTAAATGATTTAAATAAAATTTACAAAACACATTTTTAAATTTTATAAAATACTTACGGTTTAGGGTTTACAGTTTAGGGTTTAGGGCTAGGGGTTTATGGTTTAGAGTTTAGGGTTTAGGGTTTATAGCAATTTAGCAAATTTTTTTAGTAAACACTTAAATAAAAGTTACAAAACATTTTTAAAATTGTTTTAAAATGCTTAGGGTTTAGGGTTTAGGGTTTGGGGTTTAGGGTCTAGGGTTTAGGGTTAAGTGTTTGCGGTTTAGGCTTTAGGGATAAGGGTTTACGGTTTAATGTTTATAACACTTTATAAAATTCTTACGATTTAAGTTTTAAGATTTTCAATTTAGGGTTTAAGGTTTGGGGTTTAGGGTTCCTGGTTTAGGGTTTATAACACCTTAGAAATTGTTTGAATAAACACTTAAATAAAAAATACAAAACAATTTTTCAAATGTTGTAAAATTCTTAGGGTTTAGTGTTTAGGATTTGCGGTTTAGGGTTTATGACTTAGGGTTTGGGGTTTAGGGTTTAGGGTTTAGGGTTTAGGGTTTAGGGTGTAGGGATGAACCACCCCACCTTAAGTGGGTATCCGCTGCTACATATTACACGTAATGCATTCATCCTTTTGAGCCTCGAGGAGTTATGAAGAAAAATAAATAAAAGAAAACAGGTTTATGGAGAAGGGTGGAAAAACAAAGGTCGGGGTATCTCATGTACCACAGTTTTCTCCCTCCTACACTCACATACTCAAGTGTGGTCTTCCCTTATTATAGATACTCATAAAATTCTTAGGGTTTATCGCTTAGGGAATAGGATTTGGGGTTTAGGGTTTAGGATTTAGGGTTTATAATATTTTATTAAATTCTTTTAATAAGCACTTAAATAAAAGTTACAAATAGTTTTTAAAATGTTATCAATTCTTAGGCTTTAGTGTTTAGGGTTTAGGGTTTATAACACTTCAGTAAATGTTCTTAATATACACTTAAGTAAAACATACAAAGCACTCTTTAAAATGTTATAAATTAATTAGGGTTTAGGTTTTAGGTATTAGGGTTTAAATTTTATAAAATTTTAGTAAATTCTTTTAATAAAAAAATAAAAAAAGTTACAAAATACTTTAAAATGTTATGAAATGCTTAGGGTTTAGGTTTTAGGGTATAAGGTATAAGGTTTAGGGTTTGGGGTTTAGGGTTTATGGTTTATAACACTTTAGTAATTTGTTTTAATAAACACTTAAATAAAAGTTACAAAACACATTTTGGAATGTTATAAAAGGCTTAGGGTTTAGCGTTTAGGGTTTAGGTTTTTTGGTTTAGGGTTCAGAGTTTAGGGTTTAGTTTTTATGTTTTAGGGTTTATAACACCTTAGTAAATTATTTTGATAAAAACTTAAGTAAAAGCTACAAAATTCTTTTTAGAATTATATGAAATTCTTAGGGTTTAGGGTTTATAAGACTTCAGTAAATTCTTCTAATAAACACTTAGATAAAAGATGAAAACACTTTTTAAAATGTTATAAATTTCATAGATTTTAGGGTTAAGAGTCTACGTTTTATAAGACTTTAGTAAATCCTCTTAATAAACACTTAAATAAAACTTAGAAATTTTTCTAAGATGTTACAAAATGCTTAGGGTTTAGGGTTTATGGTTTTGGGTTTGGTGATTAGAGTTTAAGTTATACGGTTTACAACACTTTGGTAAATGATTTTAATAAACACTTAAATACAAGTTACAATATGTTTTTAAAATGTTATAAAATTATTAGGGTTTAGTGTTTAGAGTTTAGGGTTTAGGGTTTAAGGTTTCAAGTTGAGTGTTTAGGGTTTAAGGTTTAGGGTTTGTGGCTTACAGTTTAGGATTAAGGGTTTATAACACTTCAGTAAATTCTTTTAATAAACACTTAAATAAAAATTACAAAACGCTTTTTAAAATGTTATAAAATGCTTAGGGTTTAGGGTTTAACGTCCACGGTTTGGGGTTTAGGGTTTAACACTTAGGGTTTATGGTTTATGATTTAGGATTTAGGGTTTATAAGACTCTAGTAAAAAAATTTAATAAACACTTTTTTCAAAATACTTTTTAAAATGTTATAAAAGGATTAGGGTTTAGGGTTTGGGATTTAGGGTTTAGGGTTTTGGGTTTAGGGTTTAAGGTTTGGGGTTTTGGGTTTAGGTTTAGGGTTTAGTGTTTAGGGTCTACAAAATTTTGGTAAATTCTTTTAATAAACACTTAAATAAAGGTTACAAACCAATTTTTAAAATATTATAAAATGGTTAGGGTTTAGGGTTTGTGGTTTAGGGTTTAGGATTCAGGGTTCAAGGTTTAGGGTTTAGGTTTTGGGGTTTAGGGTTTATGTTTTTGTGTTTAGGGTTTAGGGTTTTGCGTTTATGGTTTAGGGTTTGTAACACTTTAGTAAATTCTTTTAATAAACACTTAAATAAAAGTTACAAAACTCTTCTTAAACTGTTATAAAATTCTTAGGGTTTATGGTTTAGTGTTTAGGGCTTAGGGTTTATGGTTTAGGGTTTAGGTTTTAGGGTCTATGGTTTAAGTTTCATAACAATTTATTAAATTCTTTTATTAAACACATAAATAAAAGTTACAAAACACTTTTAAAAATGTTGTAAAATGCCTACGGTTTAGGGTTTAGTATATAGGGTTTAGGGTTTAGGGTTTAGGTTTTGCAGTTTAGGGTTTATAAAACTTTATTAAGAGAATCCCCGTCTCTCCCCCACCCATCACTCACCCTATCACCCCTTCTCTCTCTGCCTCCCTCCCTCTCCCTCTCTCTCTATCTCTCCCACTATCTCCCTATCTCCCCCTCTCCCTCTCCCTTCCTCTCTCTCTCTCTCTCCCTTTTCCTCTCCCTGACCCTATCCTCCTCTCTCCCCCATCTCTCTCTCCTCCTCTCGCTCTCCTCCTCTCTGTCTCTTGTTTTCTCCCTTCCCTCCCACCCCTTCTCTCACCCTCCTTCCCGGTCTCTTTGTCCCTCTCTCTCCCCATACCTCCCCCTTTGTCTCTCCCTCCCCCTCCCTCCCCCTCTCCCTCCCCCTCTCCCTCCCTCTCCTACTTCCTTTCCCCTCCCCCTCTCCCTCTCTCTCTACGTCTCCCTCTCCCAGTCCCTTGCCCTCCCGCTATCCCTTTTCAGCTCTCTCTCCCTCTCCCCCTCTCGCACTCTCTCTCCCTCTCCCCCTCTCTTTCCCCTCCCACTCTCTCCCCCCACATATCTCTACCTCCCCCTCCCCTCACCTTATCCTCCTCTCTCCCCAAATCTCCCACCCCTTCTCTCTCCGCCTCCCTCCCTCTCCCTCCCTCTCCCTATCTCTCTATCTCTCCCACTACCTCCCTACCTCCTCCCCCCCCCCCCCCGCTCTCTCTCTCTCTCTCTCTCTCTCTCTCTCTCTCTCTCTCTCTCTCTCTCTCTCCCTCCCCCCCTCACTATCTCTCTCCCTTCCCCTCTCCTTGACCCTATCCTCCTCTCTCTCTCCTTGCCTCCCTTCCCTGCCACCCCTTCTCTCTCCCCATCCCTCCCCATCTCTCTCTCCCTCTCTCTCCCCATCCCTCCCCCTTTGTCTCTCCCTCCCTTCCTCTCTCCATCTCCCTCTCCCTCACTCTGCGCCTCCCTTTCGCATCCCCCTCTACCTCTCTCTCTACCTCTCCCTCTCCCACTCTCTTCCCCTTCCCCTATACCTCTTCTGCTCTCTCTCCCTCTCCCCATCCCCTCTTTGTTCCCCTCCCTGTCTCTCCCCCCACCTATCTCTACTTCCCCTTCTCCTTCACCCTATCCTCCACTCGCCCCCCATCACCCACTCCTTCTCTCCCTACCACCCCTTCTCTCTCTGCCTCCCTCCCTCTCTCTCTATCCCTCTCCCTCCCCATCTCTCCCCCCACCTATCCCTACCTCCCCCTCTCCCTCACCCTATCCTCCTCTCTTCCCCATCCCCCACCCCTTCTCTCCCCTTCCCATCACTCCCCATACCACCCCTTCTCTCTCTGCGTCCCTCACTATCTCTCTCCCCCTCTCTCCCTCTTTGTCTCTCCCTCCCTTCCTCTCTCCTTCTCCCTCTCCCTCCCTCTCCTCCTCCCTTGCCCCTCCCACTCTCTCTCTACCTCTCCCTCTCCCATTCTGTTCCCCTCCCCCTATCCCTCTTCCGCTTTCTCTGCCTCCCCCCTTCCACCTCCCCCTCTCCCTCACCCTATCTTCCTCTCTCCCCAAATCTCCCACCCCTTGTCTCCGCCTCCCTCCCTCTCTCTCTCCCTCTCCCTCTCTCTCTATCTCTCTCACTATCTACCTATCTCCCCCTCTCCATATCTCTCTCTCTCCCTCTCTCCCTTCCCTCCACCCCCTCTCTCTCTCTCTCCATTCCCCTCTCCCTGAACTTATCCTCCTCTCTCCCCCATCTCTCTCTCTCCTCCTCTCTCTCTCCCTACCTCCCTTCCCTACCACCCCTTCTCTCTCCCCCTCCCTCCCCATCTCTCTCTCCCTCTATCTCACCATCCCCCAATTTGTCTCTCCCTCCCTTCATATCTCCCTCTCCCCCTCCCCTCTCTATTCCCCTCCCTGTCTCTCCCTCAACCTATCACTACCTCCCCCTCTCCCTCACCTTATCCTCATTTCGCCCCCATCACCCACTCCTTCTCTCCCCCTCCCATCACTCCCCCTACCACCACTTCTCTCTCCACCTCCCTCCCTCCCTCTCCCTCTCCCTCTCTCTAGCTCTCCCACTATCTCCCTATCTCCCCCTCTCCATCTCCCTTCCTCTCTCTCTCTCCCTTCCTTCCCCTCTCCCTGACCCTATCCTCCTCTCTCCCCCATCTCTCTCTCCTCCTATCCATCTCCTCTTGTCTCCCCCATCTCTCTCTCCTCCTCCTCTCTCTCTCCCTTCCTCTCTTCCTCTCCCTATCTCCCCCTCTACCCTACCCTTGCCCCTCCTCCTCTCCCTCTCCGTCTCTGTCTACCTCTCCCTCTCCCACTCTCTTCCCCTCCCGCTATCCCTTTTCCTCTCTCTCTCCTTCTCCCCCTCTCCCCCTCTCTCTCCCTCTCCTCGTCCCACTCTATGTTCCCCTCCCCCTCTCTCCCTCCACCTATCTTTACCTCCCCCTCTCCTTCACCCCATCCTCCTCTCTCCGTCAATCTCCCACCCCTTCTCTCCCCATCCCATCACTTCCCCTACCACCCCTTCTCTCCCCGCCTCCCTCCCTCTCTCGCTCTCACTCTCCCTCTCTCTCTATCCCTCCAACTATCTCCCTATCTCCCCCTCTCCCTCTCTCTCCCTCTCTCCCTCTCTCTCTCTTCTCTCTCTCTCCCTCCCTTCCCCTCTCTCTGTCTCACTCTCTCTCCCCCTCCCCTCCTCTCTCTGTCTCTCTCTTTCTCCCCCTACTACCACACCTCCACTCTCTCTCTCTCTCTCTCTCTCTCTCTCTCTCTATATATATATATATATATATATATATATATATATATATATATATATATATATATATATATCCCCCTCCTACCACACCCCCACTCCCTCTCTTACCCCCACTCCCCCCCCCTCTCTCTCTCTCTATCCCCCTCCTACCACACCCCCATTCCCTCTCTCAGCCCCACTCCCTCTCTCGCTTCGTCCCCCTCTCTCTCCCGCTCCTTACGCTCATTATCTCTCTCGCTCTCATTATCACCATCATATCATCAAACAACCTAATTTAGGATGTCATTTAACAAACAAAAACATAATCATGGGTATCTTAATCATATCATTTAACATATATAATCCACATCATGTAGCAAACAAAAAGATCTTATGAATTGGAAATGAATAATCATCATATTATTTAAGAAACACAATCATTATATCATCTAAGAAATAATAAAACAAATACATACATAATTTTATACAAATTAAACTTGCAAAAAATATCTACACATATTATCTAATTAGCAAAAACACAACCATCATATCACATAAACAAACAAAAAATGTTTTCAGTTAAAAAAATGTTTTTTTAAGCCTCTTTTCACATTTAAATAAACAAACACATACATTTCACATGTATTATAAAAATAAAACAATTCTACTCATAAATAAATTATTTTATATCATCCAATTTGTAAAAAATAAATAATTTAATATAATTTAATATTGAATAAGTTAAATATTTACTTTACCTTAATGGAAATCTTCCCTAAAAATATAAGTGAAGTAAAACCTAGGCTATTGAAAATCTTATGGAAGAAGAGGCATTGGATCTTTTCAAGAACGCAGTGGATGATGATAGTGAGAAGCAATTACTTTGTAACAACTTGAAGAAGATAGTCAAGATATGTGGAGGAATCTAGAAAATTCGTGTCAACTTCTATTTTCCCAAACATCTAAATTGTTCAAATTTTTAAAAATACAAATATTTCATTAATTGTAAAATTTAAGTAAATATTTTTAATAAACAGAAAATTAAAATTACATAAATGCTAATATTTAATAAATCTAAAATCACAATCTAAGTTAAATAAAAAAATTATTCTTATCTATATATATATATAGATAGATATAGATATTTCAATAATAAATTGTAAAACTTAAAATAATAATAATAATAATATATATATATATATATATATATATATATATATATATATATATATATATAATATTACTGAATTAATAATTTCACTAATCTAAACTAAACTCTTAGGGGCATAATTTTCATACAAAAATCTAATGCACATTACACTCTATCATAGGGATATAATAAACAGAAACATATTTTAAAAACAAATTTGTTTTAAATAAATCATTAAAATAAAATAGTGACGCTGGGATAGAATGCTACCAAATAAAATAAAAGAGAGCAATAACTATCTAATTAATAATCAATTGCATTGGTTCTATATGCATGCAACTTAACTTACATGTGCGATGCAATAAATAGAGATAGTTTTAAAATCCTATTTATATTCCATTGGATTTTCAACGTTTTATATTGGGTTTTAATTTCGTTTTCCAACTGTTATATATCAGCAAAGCAGTTGAGAGAGACTTTGATCCCCGCTCTCTGTTTCCGAGGATTGGACTGGAAATATGCCAAAATGCTCAGGACGGAATGATTTTTTAAATTTCCCAGCACAAGATTTCCACGAAGAAGACTCAAATACTAGATTTGACAAAAAAGACTCAAACATTGAGAAGCTTTCCCCAGATATTGTGGGAGGAGCGAGTGAGGCTTTATAACAAAGAACATTGCAATAAGATTAATGGAATTGCTTATCAAGATTAAGAAAAAAATCCAATAATAACATTAGACTATTAATAAGTAATTAATGTCATTAAGGACCGAGAATAAATCTAGAAAATAGAAAAAAAACAAAAAAAATTAAGATGAATTAATGGGAGTGCTGAATAACAATTAAGATTAAAGGATTAGGGACCTAGAACAAATTTAGAAGATGGAAAGAAAACAAAAAAATTAATTCCAAAACAAAAAATTAAGAGGAATTAATGTGATTGTTGAATAACAATTAAGATTAAAGGACAAATACATAAGAGATTAATGACATAGGGAGCAATAAAAACAGAGCATAAATATTTGAAAACACATAAGAGATTAATGACATAGGGAGCAATAAAAACAGAGCATAAATATTTGAAAACATTGGGCCACGCAGGTAGTGAATGAGGAATTGTAATAGAAAGAAAAGACATGAAAATTGGAAATTCTGCTTTAATCTATGCAACTAAAACATGAGAATAAGTAATGAATATAATTATGAATATAAAATAAATAGAAGAAACATACCTTTCAATCATCGTGTATACCTCCATTCATCCTTGGATCGACTTTCATTCATTCATGACATCGAATTTCATTCATTCATTTGCTAATCTTCTTGGTCGAATTCAGATTTAAATAACATTCTTTCTGGCAAAACAGAAAGGACAGACCCACAGACATATGAAAGAAGCAATCAATGCAAAAGACAATGAAAAGGAAGAGAGATAGAAGATATACGCGTGTATTCCACTTGCCTTTGCTATCCATTAGAGCATTTATTTACTAGAGACATCGACTCCATGCGTCCCTGGGTCGGCTTTCATTCATTCATTCACTGATATTCGTGGTCGAATTCAGATTTAAATAACATCAATTCTGACAAAACAGAAGGACAAACCCACAGGAATCACTTCCACTTCAAATACAATCAAATATCCTACACAAGACGACGAGGCATTTTAATGCAAATGCAAATGATGAAACATCTAGGCTCTTCTCCATGAAATGCTACAGGGTACAGACACACAACACATACACAATTTAGACAGAAACATAGGAACCAACCGAGAGTTAAAGGAGCAGATCCCAGGCCATCCCTCGTGTATTTCAAAAAAGTTTTGATCCGTTGAAGGAGCGGATCCCAGGCCATCCCTCGTGTATTTCAAAAAAGCTGTGATCCGTTAAAGGTGCGGATCAACGTCTAAACGGAAAAGCTTGAGATGCTTTTCTTGAAATTTTATTTGAGATTCTTTTCAGGAAGTCATCTATCCACGTCGCGACAAAATTGGAAACCAAGTCATCTATCCATGTCGGGACAAAATTGGAAACCAAGTCATCTATCCACATCGGCGCAAAATTAGAATGTTCAGCCTTCAAATTGAATTTGAATTTAAGACTGAATCTTTGATAGTGGGTAACGTAATCCTGGCGCAGCCCTTTGTGGTCTTCTGCTTTTGTTGTTCAAGCATTCAATATAATTGACGGTATTTATTTCTTTACCTTCACTAACAAATTCATCTATTTCTAGGCCATCCCTCGTGTATTTCAAAAAAGTTGTGATTTTTAAAGTAGCGGATCAACGTATATAACGAAAAAGCCTGAGATGCTTTTCTTGAAATTCTCGTGCAAATCAGTTGGGTAAAACATTGAGATTCTTTCCCAGAGAGCAGATCAACGTATATAATGAAAAAGCCTGAGATGGTTTTCTTGAAATTCTCGTGCAAAGCAGCTGGGTAAAACATTGAGATTCTTTTTGAGAAATTCTCTTCACTCAAATTTGGAATGTGCTTGAATTTCTTTTATATTCGGTAAATGGTAAACAATAAATAGTACGTATTTTATGAAATAATCTTGGCACACGCCTTTTCTGGTTCTATGCTTTTGGAATGTGGTTCAATTTCAATTTGAATTTAATGTGGAATTTTTGATATTTCTTAAATACAATATTTGATAGAGGAGAGTGAACTTGGAATGTGTGAGGTCTAAGCGGAGATCTTTCATCTCCACGGATGCACAACTACTATCAGTTTACTAATGAGGAATCTAAGGGACCTAGCTTACATCGTGACAGGATATCTTTCATCTCCACAGATGCAAAACTACTATCAGTTCACTAATGAGGCACCTCAGGGACCTAGCTTACATCGTGACAGGCTACACGTGTGATTCACTAGTGGGAGAAAAAAATCGTAGTGTATTCATATTCTAGGAGGCTCGTACAATTGCACAGAATTTGAGTAAACCTTTCAATATAATAAAACTACTATGAGTTCACTAATGAGGCACCTCAGGGACCTAACTTACATCGTGACAGGCTACACGTGTGATTCACTAGTGTGAGAAAAAAATCATAGTGTATTCATATTCTAGGAGGCTCGTACAATTGCACAGAATTTGAGTAAACCTTTCAATATAATACGAAGTCCGCAAAATTGCAAATAATTTGAGTAGAAACCTTTCACGAGTATAATATTAAGTGGGATTTACAAGAAACAAAAACTAGTAAGCCTACGAAGTTGTGCATAAATTTAGTGGAAAATAGTTATTTCAATATAATATTGAGTAGCATTTATAAGACATAAGAACAAGTAATTTGTATTCATATTCTCTAGCTGCAACTGTATATGGCCAAGAACTATATTAATTTTTTTTTCTCACTTATAATGTGTATGATTCAATTCTATTGGAAATTGAAACAACTATAAGTTATGCGATCCAAAGTATAACATAGATTAGTTAAATTGTAACATGTGAAAGCTTGTAGAAACATTTAAAATTAAATTTTTCTCTTTCAAATTTGATGAGATATCCAATGTAGTTAATTAAGAGAAAATGAGAGGTATGTTGTTGGACAACATACAAGCATATTGACTAGATCATGAACTAAGATCATGTAAAACATTTTATGATTAATGTAAGAATGTTTAGTTTTTTCTCATGGAAAAAATTAAAAATAAAAAGTTTCATATAGTTTCAAGAATTATGTTTGCATTTTTTTAGTACTAGAGAATTTAAAATGATGTTGTTTATTAATTAGGTGAACAAAGTATTACTATAATGTCACCTCTAATAATTATAATATGTGTCATAATACATTCAAATAAGCTAACATTATATGAAACACATTTATTAATGTAGTTATGTTAGTTAACTAATATAAGTTAAAATTTGTAAGTATTGATAAGAGTAAACCATTAATATTATTACTCATAGTAAGAATTAATGGTAGTTATCATCATGATAAAATTGAGATAGCCAAAAAAAAATATAGTGTAGTTAAATTATGTTAGGAAAATTATTTTAAATTTAAATTATTAGAATATATCAAAAAATATTTCTTTATAATAAATTTAATTTCTTATATAGTATTAAAATATATTAAAAGGAAATAAATATGTATTACAACATATTACAATGTAGTTGAAAAATTGAAGGTAGATATTGAATCATATTAAACAATTTCTTAAATTCCAAAATTTTAATGTAGCAATAATTTTAATATGGTCAATAATAGAAATAATAAATTACAGATTATTGTAAAAATAATAGAATCAGTTCCATGTATTGATCCACCCTTTATTGTACAATTATAAATGAGCAGTTGTTATGTTGTCTCAATTTCATCTTAACTGGTTAAAGAATGTCATATCAATTTCTTTTTTTTTTTTCACTTCTAGTTCACGGATACCCGGGTCAATGGGTAGCCGCTACATCCAGGGTTGTTCAACACTGAGTGGACGCACCCGAAGGCATCAACAGTTGTTCAACACTGAGTGGATGCACCCGAAGGCATCAACACCCCTCGGCCTATTTACTGACCTAACCCCAAGAGCTTTCAGGATTCGACCCTATGACCTCCCATTGGCGAGGCACTTGATTTGACCGATTGAGCTAACTCTTGGGGCTGAATGTCATATCAATTTCATCTTAACTAGTTAAGAATTACACATCTTCGTTGTACTAAAGAAATAAAAAGCACTTCAATTTTTTATTGTACTTATTAATTCTATTCCTTTTAATGTAAACAATTTTATTATTTTTCAATCTAATGTTAATCCACAACACATATCCAAAGTGTAGAGCATGATTAAAGAAAAATTAAATTTTATTTGGTAGATTACCTTAGGAATAGCCTAAAGCTTATTGTGATAAATTTCACCGGCCAACGATCAATTTGCTATTGATGTAATAAATAACTATTTATATCGGAATATATTATCCATTAACATATTCAAAATCAATTATTATTGGATGAAAACATGTTTTCGTCTTTTTTCTAGCATTTTATTTTAATCAATTTTACTTGAAATATAATAGAGATTTTATAGAATACTAAGGGTTTTAATTCACTTATATGTTCAAACATTCATTTTGAAATACAATAAATCTCAATATTACTTAAGAATATATTATCTGATTTAAATATATATATATATATATATATATATATATATATATATATATAAAAGTAGGATAAACATAAACTATAAAAAGGATTATGACAAATGGCAAGGTTTTGCAGATGTACACCATTTGCTCCATGACAAATCCACTACCTAACTAGATTCATGGTGCTTCTATCCTCCAAAGCTGATATATCTGCATAATCATCTATTCTTGGAGCAAAACTGGAAAATTCTTCCTTTACCTCCCTGTGTAGATGAGTAGGAAACATTTTCATAAGGGATTTTTTCGCCCCATTAGCCACCTCTCTATCCTTATGGGGTGCGTTTCTCTTCCCATTGCTTTGAGAAATAAGATCCTCATCATAAAATTTGGGGTTTAAGGCATGTGCTAAAGTGTGCAATGGAGTGTTGAAATTGTTCCACCTATCAACAATGATTTTCTTGACTAAACCCGCAAAATGATCATCAACAAACAAAAGTTGTGGAGACTCTTGCGAAATGATTTCCATAGTTTTCTCAACCATGGAATCCATGCCATCATATACCTTTCCTAAGAAAGGTTGGTCAGTGTCAGTACTCTGAAGAAGCTCAAATGCAAGGGTTGTCAACTTTAGCAAGAAATCTATTTTGCTCCACCAATCTTCATCAAGGCACAATCTATGCTCTGAATCTGCTTGTGTCCACTCAATCCAAAATTGACTCACCACCATAGAAACTAATGCATGCTTAACCTCAAAAAGGCGGTGCAACATCGGGAAGTTGAGGCATATCTTGTCTCAACAACTTTTAACAACTCCAATTTGGAGTACTCTCGAAATATGGCCTGAGATTGGTGGTGGTTGGTGATGAATCTCCCTTGCTTCCCATGTGATTTCCTTTATCCATGAAACTTTGTTGTCCATCTCCTTTAAGATCAAATTCAGATTATGGACAATGCATGGTGTCCAAAAGATGTGGTCATACCTCCCCTCAATAATTAAACCTGCAGCTTTGCAAACTGGTGCATTATCCGTGATAACATGCACCACCATGTTAGGCCTTATTTTTTCAATAGCTTTTATAATAACATCAACAATGAACTGTGCATCTTTTACCTCTCTTGAGTAGTTTTCCGCCTTGATAAACATTGCTCCTTTGGGGGAAGTGGCAATGATATTTATAAATGGTCTGTGCCTTGTATCTGTCTATCCATTTGAGACTATGGTAACCCCAAAGCTACTCCAGGAAGAATGAATTGGTGATAAAATATCCTCCACAAGCTCCTCCTCATTTTTGAGAAGTTGAGTTCTAATTTTCTCATAGTTGGGCCCCTTGTACCCTTGAGGAGCTTTGTTAATTTCCGTTATCCTTATCTTGCCAGTAAGGAGAGCGAACAACATTGAATGGGATACCACATGCATAAATGAACCTAGCCACTCTAGAATCGAAGGATGAAAGTATATCTTCATGACTGTCAAACACATCTCAAATAAAAACTCAATTACAAGACCTAGTAAAGATGGTATCTGATAAGGAATTGATCTCCATCATTCTAAATGCATTGAATGATGAACAAGGTAACCTCGTGTCCAATGAAGAAGAGGAAGCAATCCCATTCAACAATTTGTGGTCTCTATGCAAGACAGAAGAGAATAGGTTGAAAGGAAATGTGATGAAGAACCTAGAAAAAGGGGTCAAGCAGTTGCTAAAAGAAAAAGAAATTTTGGTAAATTTGTTCCTTGAAAGAAAAAGAAGAAAATGGCTAAGGTTCAATGCTATAAATGTCAGGAATATGGGCACTATAAAAGAGATTGTCCTCAAAGGGACAATAACAAGATAAATAAGGAAGAAGCCTATATTACCGAAGGAGTGGAAGAACCTGAAACAAAGAAGCCTAATAAGGAAGAAGTGAGAGATCTCTATGATATTCCTCTGTTGTGTAAATTATAGATGGTAAACTTTGGAAATAAGATAGGATGCATCATACTAGAGAATGACATCATGGTAGAAGCATTAAGAGCTCATGACATGGGTAGCATGAAAAATTTCTGGGACAAAAATCTATAGCTATGTAAGGCATAGCTCTTGAAAACCTCACTGAAAGATACTTATGGAGAAGGAAGAAGTCATTTAGGACAAGGCTCATCATACATAACATTTGTAGGATAGGATATGCTAGATCCTCCAGATCCTTTGATGGAATCTTCATTGTAAAGTTTCAAAGATCATGAGGAGAGACAAGTGTTTCGTCAAGAATTCCAAACTTGTGGAATTCATGGGATGATGGCATGATGACATAACAAGGAAGCAGGTCAAAGGAATGAATTTCCTTCATTCAGAGAGTGCTGCTATAGGAAGATTGGATGACCCCTAGGAAAGATGAGGTATGTATGCTCACAGGTGATATTATAAAAGTCATGTCATATGGTTGTAGACAACATGGATCAATGCTCTATCTTGAGAAGCATGATTAGAGAAAGGGTCTCCTCCCAGGATATAGGAATGCATAGATCACATATTCACTAGATGAAATCAACATAATATGTCCTCATATGGATGGTGAGGTAACTAACTACAATTGAGGAACTCTAATTGAAAATTCTTGGGAATGAGATATGTCAAGAAAGAATGGAAGAGATTGTGGAATACACAACAATGGTAAACGCAGTCAAATATCCAAAAGCCCAAGAATATTTGACTATGATATGTACCAGAAAGATATGAAGACTTTGATGGAATTCATGGAAATATAGAGACCCTTGACAATACATATCTTTAGGAGATGTGTCAACATGTACGCTAGATGCTAATTCCTACAGGAAGATGTCATGATGTAAGACCCATCACAAAGGTAATTATGATTCAAGTGTTCATTTCTTATTTATGAACTGCTATCTGGATGGGCTTATGTAGGGCTACCAAAGTGAAGAACTATGGATATCTTCCCAGATAACCATGTAAACGTATGCAAGATCCTTGCAAAGAAGAAAGCATGATGAAAGTAGCATAACATGAAGCAATGCCAGACATAGATTAATAGATCACTTTCTGATGAGAGGAATGATGACATGAATAATTCATGGATGAAAATGATTGATGGTTCGTGCCCTATGAGGAAGTCCCCAAAAGATGAAAACTCCGAGACAAAGAAAATTCATGACATCAAAATAAGTTCTTCTAGTAGCTGGTTGTCCCATCATCTCCACCTAAGGAGCTGTTGCAGGTCCTTGATTAAGACAAAGCCTGGAAACAAGTTTCTTACTTGGAAGAAACTTAGAAATTCCTAAGCCAAGAGGGAGCTTAGGCACATTCCTTCTATAGGAATAGTTATGTTCTCCCTAATTGAGAGGGAGAGATAGACACATTATTCTTGTCTTCACTTGGGAAGACAAAATTGAGGATTGGGTAATCATTTGGCATGCGATACTCTTTGAGGAAGCGATAGGGCATCCGAGATAAGAGGAGTTGTTGAGGACCGATGTTCTTCGAGGGTTGGGGAGTCCAAGATAAGGATAGTCCTCATGAAACACAACCTGAGAACCCTGGTGGGGTATGTTCGGAGACAATGATGAGAATGTTTATAAATCATTGGTCTCACCAACATTGAGCTCAGATCTTGTGCAGAGATAGAGTTGTTAGTCAAGGCCTTGCTATATAACAATGCTGGTTGATATGATGCTAAACAAATGGGTTACCAATCCGATTCTTATTATGAGAAATTCTTTTGATTGAGAATGTGTTGATGGTGCTGGACCCGGAAACATGTTAGGGGATCTCCCCGGTAAGAAGTCCCAATTAGACTTCAGAGCATTTGGTGTAGGAGTCCCAACAGTGGGTCGTACGGTAATGCCTTGACTGTGATTTCACACAGAGGCAAGTAAGATGTCTCTGTTGGTGGCAAGGGTGTGACATATGCAATAATCCAAGGACGGTGCATGAGAGGTTCTAGCACACGGGGGTTGAGATGAGTGCGCTCCTTGGAAACCTGTGATAGCATGGAGTTAAGAAGGGAACAGAAGAGCGAAGATGCATCACAACATGGAAGGAAAGTTAGCTAGCATTCCAAAGTGATGGTTAAACCATCAACACATTTCAGAATGATTTATACATACATACATATAAATAGCTATATATGCATGCGTAATAAAACAGATACATATATCATTTAGAGTAAACAAACCCCTGAAATACAATACAACATATGCATGAAACGTGCTGGATCTTATTATATTAAGAAGTGTAAGTTCTAGTCATACAATACATCCATGTCCGACTATTAGTTCCGACAACGGAACGTTACAACCACAACCTCCTGCTCCTTGAAAGAGATATACTAGCTATGCGCAGTGGAGAAGCCAAGGCTCGTTACAATACTATCCAAGCTCTCTCTATGATAGTCCTATCGGAAGCTTGGCTGACCAAAAACCTCTACAATGAGTTATGAGGGACTATTTATAGCAAATGGTGGGGTGGCCCTTCACATTCCCCTTTGTCACAGTTCTTCTACCCTCATGACTCTTCATCTACTGTATCACTGTTACATCCAACTATTGACACTTGAACTTACACTTGACAAGATGTTACATTACAATGCACATGTACCCATGTGAGATAAAACAACTTGAGCAAGCAATGCAAGACATCACTAACACTCAGACCGTTGTGGGGAGACTAGCTTTGACATCCTTGTCATGGTCGATGGTGGTGACCTGATGCCAAGCTTGTTCGTCAGTGATGGTGTTCGTGCGTTCAATGATGACATCTTTTTGAAGCGAACTCTTGCCTCCATTGCATCTGGGTACACTGATATGGCTCCTCCGTCCAACTCGTCTAATAGCATGTACATGGTTGTCCTGGGTGTGACTGAACCGACAACATGTTGATGCATAGTTTCTGAGCTGATCTCCAAGCATGTGCTGGTGGCCATGCTCATCAACTTGTCAAAATACATGTTTAGCTCCAGTTGTACTTGCTTCTTGTCTTCGCCTCGGTGAGTGTGCCAAATGGGAGGGATCGCATGCATGCGCACAATGACATGCATGTTGCAGAATTCCCTTGCATGAGATCAAAAACACTACTCACCTTCTCTGCTCCATGCCAGCTACTGGGATGGATCCATAACTTGCATGGGTGCAATTTCATCCGTCTGTGCATGTTGCGACCCCTGCTGTACTTGTTCCTGCTGCAATTGATTCTCTCGTCTATGCAACGCCTGTTCTTCCTTGAGTTGTTGCTTCAGCACATGCAACTCCTTCTCTGTTCTGTTTTTTGCCTTCATGCGATCTTCATTTCACGCTGTCATCTCATAGCTTGAGTCTCCAAAGTATTTTTCATCACAAGTGGATCTGCTTGAGCTTGAAACTTTGTTCTGCCTTTGTGTTGTCAACAACCTTCCTCTTGCGTTTGTTGTATTCGATATGCTGCCTTCAACTGTTGTTGATGGTGTTGCTTGTTGTGATGTTGCTGCCGTCATATCTTGATGTCCTTGTCTATGAACAACTTGATGAACTCGCAGGTAGGCAAGTTCATAGACACTTGATCAACTGCATCCCTAAGTGTGCTTTGAATGGTGTGTTTGACTCTGCTCTCCTGGAAGCCATTGTACTTGTGTTGTCGAGAGATAGATGAACCCGTGTGATGCCTGGAGACATCAAAACTCATGGAAAGCAATCTGTCAAATGGAAACCAAAACGAACTTGAGAACTAACTTGCAACATACCTGTGTGATTGGTCATGAGGATTGCGCAATTTCCGCTGGGAGGTCGGGACACTGATTGCCAAAAATGCGCAAGGCACTTCCTGGCTGTCAGTAGGCTGACTCACTGTTGGAACTGCGCAATGCATAGTCCAACCTAGCCTGCTAAGGACGAAAATTGCGCAATGCGCAATTTCAATCAGCAGTGAGATGCAACCAACAAACTGCATTGCGCAATTTCTGGGGCCAACAGAACACTGCCTACAAGAATTGCACAATGCATGCTTGGAGGTCAGTGCCTAGTTAGACTTGCCTAGTTATTCATGATTGAATTGATATGGAAACCATGGTCTAATCTTAGCCGGAATTCTTGTAGCAAGAGTTAGTGAAGGTACAAGCAAGTATATGTGAGGATTCCATCATCCCTCTTTTCTTTTCTTTCTAAAATATGATTCCAAAAGTATGTCAATATAGGATTTGTTCTTGTACATGTAGGGGACAATGGGAGAGTTGACAATGGTGACTTGGTTCATGTACTAATATGTTTACCTTCATAAACGTCACAATTAGAGCAAGGCCAATATTAGGAAGAGTTGAGTTACATTTTTGTGATTTTTCATGTTAAACTTAAAACGATGCTATTCATATTTTTTACTAAGAAAAACTTAACTCTAAGCATAGGTAGCTTAAAAATCGAAAGCTTCAATCAACAAAGTTGAGCTACATTAGTGTAGAAATATATACTATTGGAAATCATGAACAACTCAAACACTCAAAATTGTTGAAAGTGTAGGTATATCATTTTCCCTAAGTATTCCTCATATCATCCTATTTTGTTCCTTGAAAGTTGAAAGACAAAATTTATAAGTGCTGGAAAATAAATATATACTAAAAAATAGGTATTCTTTAAAGAATTATGGATACATGTGCTCCTAGTGGAGATTGTGTGCCATCTTCTTGGGCCGCAGTTTCCTCATTGATTCCTTTTTTTGTCCCACTAACCTCAAAATTTAACATAAAATGTATGAGCCACACCATAAAATTATGTGACTTAAATTCATTCACAGTTTGAAGAAAAAAATAGATATACATAGTAATACCTGTGGTGCTCATACATCGGCATGTCCATAAGGCAACAATTGTTCCAGTGAGTTAAGGAATTCATCATTTTAAAATGATGAAAAAAGTAAGTTCGAATAAATATATAAGTGAGTTTTGGAGACAAAATTTATATATAGTTCAACATAATAAATTTATGTGACATGCACTACAGATAATCTTGTAAATGTGATTTTATAGTTCATTAATAATAGCTTCCTAGAACATATGTCGCCAAGGATATGGATGTCGCAAGCCATGAATCACTCACAATGCTCTCTAGATGATGCATATCTCTCAAGATTTGTTTGACCTGTCTCTCTCAACACCTCATCCAAAAAATTATCAAATGGTGTAGTTTATTCCTCACTCTCTAAATGTTGCCTCTTACCTAAGCCAATTGCCACCCCTCGCAAAGAATCCTGAATAAGCCCCCTAATATTCTCCCTTGCCTGAGCTAATGTGATGGATGAAATAGAAATCTCATCTTGAAGTGAAACCACTATAGGTGGTCAAGGTGCTAAACAAGGTGTTGGAGCTCTAAATCGAACATCTTTCATAACATCAGGTTGTTCGTATGTACAAACTTTTCCAACTATATAGATTTTGGATCCTATATCTATATAACTAGGATATATGTGCTCTAAAAAATCGATGTACAACATCCTTGCAAAATATTATGGCACCTCATCATTATTGGGAAAATTTTCATATTCATAAATGAACTTATTATAAAAGATGAAGCAATATTAGGGTCATTAAATCTTGAAACATTCAGATGTATTTTGTCTTCAGGTTTCAAGTAAAATAATGACAAGGCCATTTCTTTAATGACCTTTCTTTTCACTTCATTCTAGGAGTGTTTACCAATAATTGATGATCTCCTCCTACATATCATGTAAAAAAAACCTCGATTGTTGGTCCAACCCCACGATATGTCTCTATGAGTCTCTCCAAAATGTGAAAAACTATTTGGAGACAATATCATATAGGACTAGAGGGATTGTTATTTTCTAGTTCATTCCACAATCTCATGGAATGCTCCCTCATCCCATCAATAGTAATATTGGAGATGTTGTCTTCCCAATGAATCTCCTCAAGAACATCTCCAAGATGGGGGTAAAGAGCGTCATATTTTGGATTGTAGGCATACTGTTGCACCCTACAACCTCTCCTTCCATGATGAGGTTCCATAGGAGGATGATCAAACCTTGTAACATGATAAATGTTCAGATATCATTTAAATGTAAATAAATTTTACTAGGACAATTCATATTTAAAAAATGTATAAATTTAAAATTACCTGATGGAAAAACTATCTCATTCTCTAAGTTTCCTATCAGAGGATGATTGTCCCCTTCTGAGGAAACAAACTTAGATCTATTACACCCTATACAAAACATAAAATTTTCAATCATGTATAAGTACATGAGACATAAGATAAATTTCAACATTAAACATGTCTTGAATAAGATTTATGTTCAACTTTCACTCAAATGCTGCTAGACGGGTGGTTCAAAATCAATATGGCTAACTTGATGATTACTCAATTCACCTATGGATGATGATATTTTTCACATTAAACATGTGTGAAAGAAGAAATTATTCACATGCTAAACATTAAATTTATATCATAGACTTGAAGATGTTAACTATCAATTAAACATGTACCTATACCACGCATATAAGACCCCTTAGAATTGTGTCTATTTGTGAAGGAAGCATTGTCAATAGATTTGTATACGGGGCCTATATAAAACATCAGATTGTCAATCACAAGTATGAGACATGTGCGATCAATTTGCATGGATTAAACATCTCATTTCAATATTTATGTTCATATTTTACTTGAACCAACTCTATCAAAAAATGGGTTGGTTCTTGAAGGAAAAGTACTCAAATGAAACATTAAATGCACATGTGGGTCCCAATAATTATGGCCAACCTAAAGCTCAACATGTGCATCTATTGAAAACAATTTGTTTTCACATTAAACATGTGTGAAAGAATAGTATTCATGTGTTAAACATTAAATTCATAGTTTAGAGATGAAAATGTTTACTAGAAATCAAATATTTACCTGTAGCACACCCAAGATACCCATCGAAATAACATCTAATATTCCTATAGGAACCGAAAGCTTCCCCTCCCACGGAGAGGCCTTGTAAGGGGTCGTTGGAGGTTGTTCAATGCCATTGTTGCTATAAACAAGAGGACTAGTTATTAATATTGAATTTACTTTTGATAAATATAAAACTTGATTTTGGCATACAACTTGTGTTCTTTAAAATCAATTAGCATGAAAACATATATTCTATAGTATTTATCAAGGAGTATTTATATCACTCTCAAGGATTCTCAATATCAAAATTTTATTATTATTCATAAATAAATCAATGTTTGGAAATCAATATTTATTTGTATCATTGCATTGTCATCCTCAAGATGGCATTGGAAAGTATTCTCATTGTCCCACTATTTACCAAAGATGTTATCAATTAAGTAGCATCCTCAATCCGACTCCATGTCAACTTAAAAATATTCGTCTAATGACCCATCGAAGTTGAAGTTCACTAGGGGGTAAATTAAACTTTCATTAAAATAAAAAATCCCCAAATGGAATCAAATGACGATACCACTTATTATATGCTAAATTCATCTTCCGAACCAGTGAACACATGCAAATCCTATATATGCTATCAAGTAGATGATAGTCATTCTCATACAAATGAGGAACAAAAATTCAAAATGCCACAAAATATGAGCATATCATCCTTTCATTTCTACAACAAGTTTCCTTTAGAACAATAATCCTCAAGTTCCCTCATAATCACTAAATAAATTAAACCTTGTTAAATACCTTGTTGGGATATAGATGGCCAAATATACTAAATAAACTAATCTTAGTCCTTGATATCAACCATAGATCAAGAATAATTGTTGAATTTGTAAAAAACATTTTTCAACTATCATTAAATCTCAAAATGATGGATCTTGATGTCTAATTAAAGACAAATTCAATATCATTGCAAACCCATTTTCTAGTGCATAGATCCAAAAACTGTTGACACCATAAATAATTTATGAAGATTCAAAACAATGTTCTTACAAGAATGGATGAGGAATGAGTGCATACAAATTAGAATTTTAGTTGCAACTATAAATGAATGATAGTCCTTGCATCAGACTTCCACTAATTCAATTGAACAAATTTGTCAAGAATTGATCATATTCGAGAAAACCATATGTTGATTAGTAGTGGATATTATGAGGAGGAAATGTAGATTGAGGGCTTGTTGTTGTTGATCTTGCTACAACATTATGTAGGCTATTTTGCATTGATTATTATTGGAGGAGGGGGAGCATATTATTATAGCCTAGAGTTAGTGTGAGCATGTAGAGAGGAAACATCAATGTTGTATGAGGGTGGTGCATGTAACATAGAAGAACTATGAGCTTTCAAAGGGGTTTTAGCCACACACAAAAAAGAGTGAAACCATAAGAGCCATGAGTCCAAAATACCAAGTGACAAAGATTCATTTTTTAAATAAAAAATAATAAAAAATCCAACTAAAAACCCAATTCTTCTTTTGATGGTTCTCAAAAAGTTCTTAAAAAAATATTTAGCCTAATTTCTCATGGAAAATTTGGCATATATTCTAATACTTGTATTCCCACTCGTACCTCATGAAGAGAGAACCACAAACTATACAACTTCAAGAATGTTTATAATAGTTGTATTCTGAAAAGAGGGATGAATTTGTGTGCCAATAAGATTTTGGCAATAATATCGTGATACAAAAAAAGCATTAAGAAAGATTATAGACCAACTCTAATGACTAACCAGGTCCACCCTACACTAAAACAAAATGATTTGTCCTAAAAATAAAATAGTAGCATGTTTTATTACAAGTGGTGTTGATGAAAGTAGTAATAAAGCAATGATGGCCAAGGGGAAAGTCATTCATTTGAAACAACAACTATAAGTATATGGAATTGGAGAGTGAATAAAAGATACGAGTGAATGGTCATTTGTTATAGCTACCCATTAGGTTGAGAGAAATTTTAGATAATGTGTTGATAAGATGATGGGTTAGGAAGGACAACTAAGGGCCTTACAAAATTGTAAAGAGAGATTTGGTGGTGAAAGTAGGGATGAAATAAAACCAATCAAGGAGCAGTTGGATTACTTTGATAAAATCATGAGGAAACTATATGTATTACTAGATTATGAAGAAGGGTATAAAAAAATTGGAGGAAGAAGTATGAGTTTTTATCATCTGCACAGGAAAGAGGTAAAGAATAGGAAAAAAATTAATTTAGATAGTAACCAAAAAATTATAGAGAAACAAATGGTTCCAAGAGACTTATGTATACAGGAGAATATTTACCACACATATGTGGTAGATAGAAAGGGAGGACAAAAAGTGGTGTTGACAATCATTTTATGGCTAGAAATAAACCTTTACATGAGGAGGACCAAGTGGTCCTTCCACAAAGGGCCTTACAAAATTGTAAAGAGAGATTTGGTGGTGAAAGTAGGGATGAAATAAAACCAGTCGAGTAGTTGGATTACTTTAATGAAATCATGGGGAAACTATATGTATTATTACGTTATGAAGAAAGGCATAAAAAAATTTGCAAGATGAAGCAATGACAAAGCAAAAGATAGTAGTATAAAATGAAGCAAAAACTACAAGATAGTAGTATAAACCAACAAAGGACAGAGTTGGATTATGAATTAGAAGCTATGTCACACAGTTCGAGTTCGACAACAATTAAGTTCAATTCAAATTTGAATTTTCTGATGAGGTTTGTATGAGGTTAGGAATTAAGTTCATATATATATATATATATATATATATATATATATATATATATATATTTTCTTCGTAAATACTAATTCTATTAAAAAAGGTGAAAAAGTATATACAATGAGGTCAAGATCTCAGAGGAGGCCGAGGCCATTCCTCAACCAGAAACTCAGAGACATTACAGTTCAGGCCTTCAACTAGATTTACAGTACAGACTTCAAACTTTTGACATTGGACTCTGACATACTGAAAGCTTTTACCAGGACTACAATCGTCATGCCCTTCAATGACCAAAAAAAAAAAGAGCAACTAGCGTAGCCATATTTATAACAAAAATTAGAATCTATATTGGCTGTTGCCACTGCCTGTAGCATGAGAATGAACCAGACACAGACATCTAACTTCAGAATCAAAGACACAAAACCAAAATTGCATAGCATATAGGCTAGAAGGCCACCCGGCAGAGAGGAGACATGATTAATCTGCATGTTTTGGTGAAGCTGGCATATCCTCATTCACCTGGCTGGTAGAAGCTGCCCAGGTCACGAAACCGTCTTCATCCTGTGCCGGTGCACCTCCATTAGGAGTAGTAACCAGATGTAAAATACCAACTGCCCTTTGAGATGGCCCGCAAACTAAAGTATCATTCTGAGTCGAATCAACTGGCTGCTGAGGCGCTTCTGAAACAGGGGCATCCTCTTGCATGTGATCCGCATGGAACACTATCCCTGTCAAGTCCCCAAGCAGAACACTATCATCCTGAGAGTGTGAGGAGATAGATGGAGTCGAACTGAGCTGGTTGCTCTCCTCCTCCGAGACAAATATGGTAAAATTTACTGTCACCACAGGCCTGTTGAGCCGACTTTGAAACGTAAACCTGGAGGTCTGGTATGAATTGTTCGGGATAAGCCTATCTTGATCCAGAGGCGGAGAAGAAGGAGGAGCTGAGGCGATGGGAGCAACATTCTGAGGAGCAGGGCGAGAAGGGCGACCTCTATTCCCTGAATGGCTTCCTCGACGTGGGATTCCTCGGTTGCGAGGCATAATCAAAGAGGCAAATGTGCTGGGAGATCGATTGAGACAAAGCAGACCAGAAACAGTAAGAGCGCTGAAAGATTCAGGGCGCTTCCAGAGCCAAGCTAACAGCCAGACACGAAAGACCAGACAGGGGAGCTGAAGCGGCTTTGCTTCATAATAAAAAGAGCCATTAACTGCGACAGGGGCGTTGAGCGGATCCATGCCAATAAGCCAACTTGTTTGCAGTGCAGCCATGCTCGCATTAATGCCAGACCAAATTCGAGACTGCTCGAAATTTATTTCATCTGCCCTAAACTTAATACGCCATCCTACGACGCGTACCCTACATACCATCCGCCTGCCATCCGTCAGGCCAGATGTCTGAATAGCGGAATTTATCATTGATTGCTGTTAGTGTCACCCGCATCCGGGTATATATATATATATATATATATATATATATATATATATATATATATATATAATAATAAAAAATTAAAATCAATCATTAAACATATATGAGTAAGAGTTTTGATTAGTAAATATATATGAAATACTCAATGATAATAACATCTAATTATCAATGAAATTAGTTAAATGTAAACATACACCATAGTAATTTGCAAATAAAAAAAAAATGGCATAATTTTCAATCTTCAAAATTTAAAAGAATGTCTATAATTTCTGAATTTAGGCTTATGTGATCCATAACTTGTATGCTAAGAAATTTTTTGGTGAAAGTTCACATAAGATAAATTTTGTGTCGATGTGTTTCGAATCGTCAAGTGTGGTTTAGCTTCAAGACAAGATGAAGAACCAAATCCTGGCATCAAATTAAATAGATGTAGAGAGATGTTTTCTAACCATTATAATATAACAACTAGTTTTGGCTAAAAAAATAGTATTTATTAATAAATCATTTTTTAATAATGGTTGACAAATAGCTGTAAATAATGAATTTATTTTATTTTATTATTATAGTTATTAATATTTTAATCAATAGAAAAGTCATAAGAAATAATTGAATAATAATATGGTCAAACTAATAAAGTAAATAACACTAAGAAAAAATAAAAGAAAAATGAAGACAAATTTAAAGACAACTCAAAATAAATAGGAATCATGAATTAAATTAATTTTATTCTTATCCTTATTAATATTTAAATCAAAAGGAAGGTCCTATAAAAATAACTAAAAAATAATAATATGGTCAAACTTACTTGTTTCAAAACTAATAAATAATAATAAGAAAGAAATAAAATAATTATAAAAAAAAATCACAAAATTAAAACATAAACTTAATTTAAACATACAAATTACAATACAACTATATTGCAAAATCATGGAGGACATCTTCAAATTTCAAAATTTTAAAAAGGAAGTCAATAGTGTCAAGTAGTTATAATCTGTAAGCGAGAACCTAAATTGTTTTTATCAAATTCGGCTTTAGGTTCGACTTGAGGTTTGAATTCGATCAGGTTCAACCTTCAGGTTCAGATTTCAGGTTTGGGGAACCTGAACGTACACTTAATCTTTTTTGGGGGGTTTGTCGAATTTCAAACCTCAAGGTTTAAACTTGGTGAACCTTGTGACATTGATTAGAAGCATTATTGGTATGTTTAAGGAAGTTTCCTAAGTGGAAATATAAATGATTGGAGCAGAAGAAGAAAAAACAACATGCATATAGATGATGAAGTGTAGCAACAACATGATGAGGTAGATGGACAACATGAAAACAAAGTATGGGATCTAGGAAAGGCATGGAAACAAGTTAAACAAAATCATGGATGGGATTCCATGATTTTTTTGTACATTAGGAGTCTGATGCAAGAGAATATAGTGAAACATATCATTGACGTCAAAGAGGTCTTAGGATTTACGAAGGGGAGTGAGTGCCCTTAATTGGAATTGTATTTAATTTGTGAACTTCTAAAAGGATAAGGTTTATTTATAAAGAAAGGGATTTGTCTCCCTAATTAATATGTAATTGGATTATTCAAGTATATAGTTAGATAAGATAGGGATGGCTTGGATTTTCCTTAAATATTGGAATATTTAATCCTATCACTAGGATTCAAATTGCTTTTCTATTTGTTTGTATGAATAAACCTCTCTAGGTATGGTTTAGGCACACATAAGGATACCAAGGTTGTATAGTTCTTGAAGAGGAATAAATAGAAAGTGTGCATAAAATCTATGTAAAGGAGATTTCAGGGTTTTAATTATAAGGTATTTGCTGCAAACTCCATTCGATGTTATTATCGTTCCCTCTAGTTAAGTTTCTAGTTGAATGCTTCTTCCAGAATTATTGATAAAATATCTATATAATTTTCTATTAATGTTTGTATAAAATTTGAATATTGTATTGAAATCGCGGTTTATAGGTTTTCTAGACAAACACTAGATCTCTAAGTCTGGGGTTATTATTGAAGAGAGAGAGAGGGTTTTTCTAGCATTCTATTAGTCAAAATTGTGATCCATTATTATTAATAGACATGAATGCAAGACCTAATGTGTGGCTTAAGAGTTAAACTGAACTATCTATTGTATAAGTTCATCATTTGTGTGAGGATATGCACTGAACATTAAATTTCCAAAATGTAGACCTATAATGAAGTGAGTTTACCCACTTCAATTTGAGGTCAAATTTTATGCTATTAGGGTTTAAATTTATTAAAGATAAACAAAGAAGAAAATTACACTAAATTTGAGGAACCAAATATGCAAGCATTGTGATCATAGAGTATGAAAACATTCAACAATGAAAGGATCTTTGTGGATTGATAGATTTAAAATTTCATAGATGGTCTAAGCATCGAAAGTAGAGGATAGATGGAAAACCCTTTGAGATTTATTCAAAACAAATAAATTCAACAACTTATATGGAATTCAACGATTTTTTTATATAAATGGGATTTTGATAATGAAGCCATACAACTTTCGAAATATGAAAACCTTATAAATTTCTAGAACGAATTTTCCTAAAAGAAACCCATGGAGGTTCCATAAACAACATTTCATTATTGCAAAAAAAATACCATTTAAACCCTAAGAGTGGAATTTACATACTTGAGCCGATTTTGGGCACTTGTTGTCGTGGGAGCGCACTTGGCAGGTTGTTGAAATGTGGCAACAAGAATATTATTTTTTAAATTGTCCTTGAATTAAATTGTGAATTAAAATCGAATTTAGCCTTACTAGCTACTTGGAAATAATTAATTAAGTTATTTTGACTTAATTAGTTCAAGAAATTCAAGTTAGAAGTCTTTCTGAAGTCATGCAATAGTAATCCCTTAGATTAAGGAGATAAGCCTTAAAATAAGGAGATAATATTGAGTTATATTTGAGTTGCAATTAGTTAACTTAGTTTACTGAGTCAACTAATTACAACTCACTTGGTATTTTTATTAGGATTGCGCAGTTCTGACAGTGTGTGAGATCAGGTGATCATCCACTCGGTAGAAGAGGTTTTCCACTTGGTTGAAGGAGAATCATCCTAGAGGAACAACGCAAGGAAATAGGAGCTTGGAGGGCAGAGAGGAAGGCTTGAGAGAAGCTAGGATTGCCTGTGAGCATCTGTGAGGATTGTACTGAGAGCTAGCTAGCTATGAGAGCTGAGGCTTTGTATAGTTCCTATGTATTTCCACTTTGTATGATAATACATATAGTGGGGTTTTTAGCTGGGGCTTTCCCCAAAGTATTTTCATGTGTATTGTGCAATTGATTCTTCTTCTTCTGGTTATATTGTTCAACTCAATCTTTAAGCTTCCGCAAATTGATAGTATAAGTAGGTTATAGTATTATGCTTTGATTTATATTACATTATAAGGTTAACCGACACTAGATTTTCTACACAGGTCACTTTCGTAAGGAAATTTTCTCGACACGTAGCTTTCACGAGGTAATATTTGTCGTGAGGAAGGGCTCAACGGGTCATTTTCATGGGCCACTTTTATCGTAGCAGAAATGACATCCCAGATTTCATTTTTTTTATTTATAACATCCAAACTTTTAGTCAAGAGTTTTAATTAGAATCTAGACTCTCGAATAAGAGTTTTAGATGAAATCTAAACTCTCAATCGAGAGTTTTAAATAAAATATAGACTCTCAGCTCAGAGTTGTGCCCAAGATTTTGTTTTACCAAACTTCTTTAACTCTTGTCTGAGAAATTTTAACCTTGACATTAACCCCACTAAACTATCAACCGAAACATTTTATAGCTCTCGGCTGAGAAGCTCATAAAGTTTTCGATGAGAAAATTTATTGACTTTTTTCTCAATAAAAAAACTCATAAACACAATGCGATTTATCCCTCCACTCCAAAAAGTGTTTCCCAATTTCATGTGTTCACCCTCAACACAATAGTTTATGTTAGTATATTCTATCAAATTGTTTTGAGGACATAAACACAGTTATTTGGGATAATTATGAGGTGTTTTTTTCCAGAAGATAAAGCAGTATAGACTATATTAAGTCAATATAAAGAGCTACATTTGGAAACATATGAGAGGGACTTGAGTGGATGTCAAGTCAAAATAGAGCTGGATAATGATGATAGGATGACATATAGCAAAAAAACTCAGAGTATGATGGATACAGATAATGGATGCATATGATGCTAGATGGGCTGGAGATGTACATACTTTGACATTAAGTCAAAATAGAGGGAGCAAAAAAACATGATAAGACAGATGAATTAGGCCTATAAACCTGAGATAGCATCAAATCTAGAGCAGATACTTTGCAAAATGGCAGAGAAGGGGGTCTTGGAATCTCTAAAGATTTTATGATTCCGCCATTTCCAGGCAAACCATAACGTGATAACAAGAAGGGGACGCCTTGCCGCGCATTGAGAGCACCACCACTGGAAAGCTGCATGAACAGAGTCAAAAACATTGTGAGGGAAATCAAAAAAATGTGTTATGTTTTAAAAAAAATGAAATTTGTCATTGAATGTCTTTTCCCTACATAAATTACACTTTCATTATTCATTTAATATTATAAAAAATATTACATATTATAATATGCATAATTTCATATCTTAAGAATCCATAATTAGGGAATGTTATGTCAAGCTTCACATGCATGAATGCATCAAACCTTGGCATGTTGTAAATTGAATGAAGAGTATGGTGGTTAAAGGTATTAATCCCCTTTTTTTTCCTTATGAGTTTCACAATATATCATGTCTACTCAACATGTTCATTATTCATTGAACATGATAATATTTTCATTGGTAGTTTTCCTGCAACCAAGGAGTGAGCTCTCCTTTCTCCAAGATGATGTTTAAGTTACCATAACGTTAGCATCTAAATTTATATATCTTTTAATTTGAAACAAGTTATGCCCATAAAACGCTACATCTAAAAAAATTATAAACAATTCTAAAAATAATAAAAATAAAAAATATAATTCAAATTATAAAAAATACTCTAACTATAATTATTTCAATTTTTTTCCTTAGAAACTTAAAACCTTACTAAATCAACATATTTATGATTTTATTATTAATAATATTCATAAAAATAATAATTTTACAATTTCGTTATCATTCCAAAAAAAATTGCTTAATCTTTCCCTAACACACCAAAAACTTAAACAATATTATTATTAAAATAATTTATAATTATATATTGAAAATAATAGAAAATAGTACGAGATATACTATATCTAGAACCATATAATACAAAATACACCTTATCATTAGACATATCATATAAACAAAAAGCCTTGTCAATTTATCTCTACATGTACTATGCACTATATATTCATGAACAATACAACTTCATGGATGCCTTATCTTGGGTATTAAACATTACAAGCAATATGATATGAGGTGATGTGAAACTTTCAATTAAAAAAGAAAAAATGTTCCTATGGTTGGCAAATCTTTTAACTGTAGGGCTTCTTAGAAAGTTTTAACGTATCTTTGTTCTATAATTGAAATTATTTTATGATTGATACTATAGAAGTTAATAGTGTAGCCCCTGCATATTAGACTGAAAAGCCTCGGTATTAGACTAAAAAGCGAGTAATTTAAGAGTATAATATTTTTTCCATTATAAAAAAATTAGGGGAACAAGGTATGGAATAAAATATTGTATTTTAATTAAATTATTAAAAAAATTATTTTTGATATTATTAAAAATAAAAATAAAAATTATATTGTTATAAAAATTAGATGGCCACGTAAAAATTATAAAATTATAAGGAGACCATTAATTTTAATTTAAAAATTAATTTTTTATTATTATTATCATTTTCAAGTGAATTGTTAGATTTTATGGGGTTGGAATTCATTAAGTCTTATTATAAGGGGTCATAAAAATTATCTATTAGGCCATAAACTAAATATATCAGGAATTTATAATTTAGGAAAAGATAATTGTGTTCCATCCCATTGTGTCAAACACTCTGTCGTCTCATGAGAATTTATTATTATTATTATTATTATAGTCAATATAAAATAAAATAAGTGTTTGTTAAAGGTAATTTGACTGGTTGAGACTTATGGGAATAATGTCATCCACTTCCGTTTTGATGTTTTTTAATTTTACTGGATAAAATTTATGGTTTATCATATCACATTAAGGGGTTTTTCTTGATAATAGTGATATGTGATCTTTGATGGCAGTTATAATTCTATGTTGTAGTTGTAGATTTTCCCCTAACACAAAGAAAGAAAGATATATATATTATGATGATTAACGTCCACTAAGACCAATGTGATCTTTCAAACCCAAAGAAAATAAGAAATTAATTGTGATTCTTCAAGATTTTATTTCTATGATTAAAAAGAATGGAAAGAAGAGTTCCAAGATCACTATAGTTACAGTGACTTAACAAGTCAAGAAGATTGGAAGGGTGACAAATGTTATGGAAATGAGAGTAGATGTGAGTAAGAGCTTGGCAATCTAAGAGGACATGTTTTTCATCTTGCACCCTCTTAGCATTGCAAATGAGACAAATTCTTGGAATTTTGGGAATAGACCAATGCCCGGTTTCACTACTAAGCGTATGAGAATTAGTTCTTATCCTAGCAATGTTTATTTTTTTTCTTAGTACTTGTCAAAACAGAGAGATAATTCTAGTTAGAAATGGTGCATTTGATCACCTCCTTGTAATACATTTGCTTCATTTTCCCCTCCAGCTCCTTATCATCCCACAATTTATCTTTAAATTGGGAGGTAATAGTGTTTTTGATACTATCCTTATTTCCGAGGATGATCTCCTCCTTTATCCCCCAATGATCGAGCCAAGACTAGACATCCTTATGTCATCCATACTTGAGGAATATATATATATATATATATATATATATATATATATATATATATATCAAAACAAAACAAAACAAAACAAAAAATGTTTATCATATTTATCTTACATATGAATCTCCTATCTTAAAAAGCTTTATGAATCTCCAAATGTCATGGATAACTTTGAAACCCTGCTCACTACAAAAGAATTTTTCTCATTAGAAGACATTGATTTTGGGATTAATCGTTTGGCTAATGGGAAAGCTAAGGACATTGAAGGTTACCACGTGGAAATCCTAAAAATTGGAGGTCATGTCCTCATCCCCCACATCCACAAGCTTTTCAATCAAGCGGTCAAGCAAGGGTTCCCTAAACCATGGACTCAAAGCCTCATTATCCCTATTTTTAAAAGTGGGGATACAAATAACCCCTCTAATTATCGAACAATTATGATCAGCCCTCTCCTAGCCAAGTTATATGGTATTATTTTGGAAAAGAAGTTGAGCATATGGCTTGAAAGTGAAGGTAAGCGAGCTAAAGGCCAAGCGGGTTTTAGAAGGCAACACTCAACAACGGACCACCTCGTTATGCTTAGGATCGTTGTGGAGGAATGCCGCAATGATAAATCCAATCTCTTCTGTTGCTTTCTGAACTTTAGAAAGGCTTTTGATACGGTTCCTAGAAACAACCTATGGAATAGATTAGAAGAGCTAAAGGTTCCTTTTGAGTTGAGAGCTGCCGCTATAAGGTTATATGAGAATGTAATTGCCAAGTTAAAGAGAAATGAGGGGTGGTCGAAAGATATTAAGTGTAATATCGGAGTTAAACAAGGTTGCCCCCTCTCCCTTACCCTATTTGGCATTTACATCAATAAGCTAGAAGGTTGTTTAGAGGAAGCAGGATGTGCTGGCACGATCTTAGCTGGGATAGTCATCATCCTTCTTCTCTACGCTGACGATATCGTTCTTCTCGCAAGGTGCCCATATGATCTTGATAAGCAACTTAGACTTCTTAAGGATTTCTGCTCTACTATGGGTATGATTGTTAATACTGACAAAACAAAAGTTATGATTATCAAATCCAAGAAGGACACTTACGCTAATTTTATGTATGACAATAGTAACTTGGAGGAAGTGTCTTCCTACAAGTACCTAGGAACTGATATTCATCACAAGCTCAACTGGAACTATAGCATTGAGAAAAGGATTAGTGGGGGTGGAAAGCTTATTTTGGTCTTGAAAATTGTAAAATGGCAAACCTCATAATGTGGGATAGAAATAAGTTCCTCTTTGAAACTTTAGTCACTCCGGTTATCTTATATGGATGTGAGGTTTGGGGTTGTACCATCTCTATAGAATCCTGGAGAAAGATTGAGCAAATCCAGAAGCGTTTTATAACATATAACCTCAAAATTAAAAGCAACACACCCTATCCTATTCTCCTTATAGAAGTGGGTCTTTCCCCTATTGAGAGCCTAGCTATGACTAGGCTTCTGTTGTACAAGCAAAAACTCAATAACATAGGAAACCAAAGACTTCCTAAACTAGCTTTAAATTCCAGCCAAAACCACCTAAGGCTCAAGCGAGGCTGGTATAAAGACACTAGGGCATGGTTAAACCATTGGGAGATCGACGAGAATGTTGCATTGCAAAACATTAATAACATTAAAAATATTGTTACTTCTAAGTTCAGAGAAAAAGTGTGGTGTGAGAAAGATTTAGCAGCTAAAAGAAAATTAAGATATTATAACGAGGTCATCAACCCCACCCTAGAAGATCAAAAACATCTCTCTGTTTTAACTAGCTCAAAGAAGAAAATTAATATAGCCAAGATTAGAACGAACCCTCATGAGGTCCATAGTGAAACGGGTCGTTGGGCAGTTCCTAAAACACCATGGATGGAAAGGTTCTGCCATCTCTGTGAGAATATGAACATCGAGGATGAAAATCACTTCCTCTTAGAGTGCCCTGTGTACAACCACATTAGATCTCAGTGTCAAAATCTCTGTTGCAATACTGACCTTCCTAGCCTTTTACGATGTCAAAATTATAGTGAACTCGAAAGGCTTCTCTCCAAACTTTTTGAGCATAGGAATAAAATTTTAAATCAAACTAAATAATTCGTTTTTTTAGGTCCGATAGACCAAAGTTTGGTCTCAATGGACGTTAACCATCATCATCATAAAACATTTTAACTATATTTTTATTAAATCTTAATTTAAAAAAACAATTAACTTCTCGAATATTTTTTTTCAATTTTTTATATTTAATAAAAACTTATAACACATTTTTTTTTCCAAAAAAATTACAATTTCCATTAAAAAAAACTTATAACATATTAACTTATTCATTATCATTTTTAAATTTAATAAAATTAAAATTTCACTATTATAATTTAAGTAGAACATATTCTATAACTTATATGAATAATTTGTATCTGAATAAATAATTTAAATAGAACGTATTCTATAACTCATATGAATAATTTATATAGCATATATTCTATAAACTTATAAATATAAAATACGGCAAGTTCTTTATATTGATTAATTTTTTTAAAGATATTATTTATGGTCAAGATTTTGAATATTTAATTTTATAACTTAATAAAATATAAATAATTTAGGTTTAAGTTAGAGATAGCTTAATTTTTCATTTAATATTAGAATGAGTAATTTATATATTTTAATAATTTAAATTATAATTATATAATATTATTTATATATATATATATATATATATATATAAAATAATGGTGGATTTAATTGTGAATTTGATATTTCTCCTTTCCCTCCATGTCTCTTTTTATGTGGGGGAATGACTAGACCAACAAAGACAAGTTGGCACTTATTCCTACTTGTGGACAATTCCCACCGACCTTACTTAATGATATGATATAGGTCCATTATCACATCACCTTTATATTATTATAATCAAACTCCATGGAATGATCTGCATAGTCTACACTTCAGTTAAGCCAATCTCATCCGCAATTTGTTACAGGTCCATCAAAAGCATTTTGACCAACCAAACTATGAATAGCAACAGCATAAGATTCCCTCAGCTGACGTGGACGGAGAACCAGATTTGAATATGACATGGCATGGGAAAGGTTGCCATGTCATAAAGTTTCTCACTTTGTGTGCGCGTCAGGGCAGGTTCATTCACCAGAAATAATAGCAAATATTTAACTGTCCAGAGGCACTAAACAAACTAGAAAACTAGAGACATTATTTATTTTAACTTAATTAATTAATTAATTATTTATTATTTATTATTATTATTATTATTATTTATTTTTTTAAATATATTATTAAATTATTTTTTAAATTATATATATATTTGATTATTAATAAATAAATTATTTAATTACTTTCTCAACTTATAATTAATTTATATATATATATATATATATATATATATATATAGTTTTAATAATAATTATTAAATAATTTAAATAAATAAATTAAATTATCTTTTTAATCTAAGTATTGATCCTAATTTTTACCTTAATAACCTAATATTATAACTTTAATTATAGAATATATATAAGTTAAATAAATAATTACATCTTTAACCTTAAAATTATATTTTAACTAACTTCCATATAAATTAACTATTATTATTGAATAAAAAATACTAGTCAATCTAATATTATGATTTTAATTAATATATATATGTTAGAGAAAGATTTCGGCGAAAATCACATGGAATGTCATTTGTCGATTTCGAACTAACCAGTGTGGTTCATCGTCAGGACAAGTTGAAGAACAGATCTAGCTTAGCATGTTAAATAGATAACGGCTAGTTTGACCAACCGCTAATATTGATCAAAGAACCAGGATCAAAATACTAGTTTAACAGTAAGTAATAAAAAAATAAAGGTCAATTACTATTATAATTCCAATAATAATTATTTAATAATTTGAATAAATAAATAAATTATAGTTTCAAACCAACCATTGAAATTATTAATCCTAACTTTTACCTTAATAACCTAATTAATATATATATATATATATATATATATATATATATATATATATATATATTAATTTAAATAAATAAATATATTCCTTTTAAAACCAATTATTTTACCTAATTTAACTTATTTCCATAAGAAAAATAATAATATTAATTATAATAATAATATTAAATTAATAAATAAGTTGACATGGGTCCTAAAGTCAAAATTAGCCGATTTAGCCGTTGGAGACTCTGCTCAGACTATTTATCATGCTAAGCTGGATCTGTTTCTTCAACTTGTCCTGACAACCACACTAGTTGGTTCGAAATGCGTCGACAAATGTATGTCTACATGTGATTTACGCCAAAGTTATTCTTTCAAATATTATGGATCACAGAAGCCTCAATTCAACTATGTATTTCTTAATTTGAAAATCGTAAGTTTCTTATATAAAATTATATGTTCATTCAACTATGTATTTCTTAATTTGAAAATCGCAAGTTTCTTATATAAAATTATATGTTCACCCATTTCAAATGTGATCGGTAATTCAAGAATTTTCTAATTTGAAAATCCCAAGTTTCTTATATGAAATTATATGTTCACCCATTTCAAATGTGATTGTTAACTCAAAGTTAAGATGAAGTCAAATTTAATTATATCGATAAACATGTTTCTTTTTAAAATAGAATAGGGATTCCAAAATTTTAATGTAATTATTAATTATTATTAGATTTATGGTAGGACCATTAAATATTCTATAATTTTTTTAGCAGTATACACAAATCAAAGACTGAGATTTATGTGCAAGGTAGCTATGCTTTTTTTGTCATTTTAGTTAAATTTATTAGTTAACAAAATATCATATGAGCAAGTTTCATATGAAATGAGTTATGGTTTTTTCGACATGTGATATTGAAAAGCCATGGCTCGGGCCCATGGTATTGTAACATACCCTATTTATAGATTAAGAAACTCCATAATAAATTGGATATAAATCTTCATGGATAAAAATCTTCTTCCATGCTTTAATGAATATATGTTTAGCTTATAATAATAATAATAATTTCATAAAATTTCAAATTTTAGCAACGTGAGATGTATTATGAAGTAAATGTTTTGATCTTTATTATGTATTGATAATTATTAACATTTACTAGCCATTTAATTTATATAATTGTGCTAGTATGTAAATTTCTATTCAAAATGTGTTATTTTTTTTAATATTGATAATTTAAATACATTTTAAATATTTTAAAGCTACTTTAATAGTAAAGGTTTTAAATATTTGAAAATATATTTTATAGTGAATTACTCGTGTGTTTACGTCTTTTTGTTAATCATATGGGGAGTGAGATAATTTATCTTATTTCGGTTATTGGATTTGTGTGTTTACTTATAGAGTTCTCTTCTCAAAATAACATGCACACTTTGCTTTGTATGGTTTGACGTGTAGAAATAATTTTGATTGTTTTTTGCTTCTTGCTTTTCCTTAAACTTTCTTTTATTTTGTTGTAATTTTAGATATATTTTCTTAATCTTTTTTGAGCTTTTATACAATATTGAAAAACTAAAAGTTTATCCTAGGAGACTAGAAAGAAAATTCATAGTTAAAATAATGTATTTCTTAGATGAAACTATTCTCCAAACTTGCATCCTTGTATTTTGCAAACAACTAATACACCTTTCAAGACATGGGACAATGAGCAAGTATTGATGGTACCAATACATGTCCTTAATTCAGGCTCATTCGAATGGATGCTGCGAGGAGGACTTTCATCACAACAAGTGGCATCAACATAAATATCATTATCACAGGAGGGAGTTTCCTCTTAATCAAGCTTCCTCTATCCCTAAACCATAAATGGAGAAAGAACCTAGGAGCTTTGAAAATGTGGTAAGAAAGTAAAAATCAGGTAGAAAACCCTCCTTGGATGTTGATTTCATTGGAAAAAATCTTGTAAATGGTATGAAATGTTATTCAAGAACATGGTGGAAACCTTAGAAAAGGTTACCAATGATCGTAAGGAGTAATCCCCTGAGTGATAAGAAACATGGGAAAGAATGATATATAATCAAGTGAAGAAACAATAATAGTGGAGACTACAAAGACACATAAATGGATTAAGAAGTTAGAGACCTAACAAACTTAGAGGAAGGAGAAGATATGGAGCTTGCCAAGCTTGATGTGCAGTATTTAGCAGTAGAATGGGATGGAAAGGAGACTCACTCAATATTGAATCAATAAATTCAACTTTTGACAAAAGCCTTGATAAAAAAAGGATAATTTTAGCAATAAAAAATACCATGTAAGCATCACTAGTCAATTTCTTTAGAAATTAAAACTAAAACCTTAAAATAATGATAAAAATAGGAAAATATAATAAGAATCTTCTACAATAGTTTAGAGAAGTGCTAGTCAATTTAAGAATAATGGCATTGATGACGAACATGTTCCACCCCACCCCTTCAAATATCCAAGGAAGATATTATCATAAATTATCAGATGAATGAATGAAAAAAACAAATATATATTTAAAATAAAATTTTGAAAGAAAAGCCAACTATGATTATTCTATAGGATACAAAGTGCTGAACTGATATGCTCTCTAAAATTGATACTACTTGTTCAAGAAACTATAACTCAATGACATTAGATCTACACGAGGCATCAATGGGAATTATTTTATTATACATCCCCCATGATATTATGCTTTTAAACATCTTTTCCACTCAATGAATTGCCACAATAAAGTATCAACTAATATGCTTGGCATAAATGGGCTTCATTTCCATTGTCTATTAACCCAATCTAATAAGGAATATATGTTTCTCTTTCTTCATAATATTCAACTCATCCCTTATATTGTAGGACATGGTTATCCGTTTGTGGGACAATATTTATGATTGAATCCTTGGATGAAAATACGGGAGGTTGATACGTATCTCGGGGTCTAAGATTTAGGAACCATAGATGTTGACAGAGAGAAGTAGAGAGAGCATACAAATATGCTCTGAAACAATTCTTATATAAACTTTAAATAGAAAATACACACAGTGAATAACTAAAAATATATTAAAAGAAAATAATTCTTTATTAAATGGAGAAATCATTTATCCTACATTTTGGAGGTCACATTTGTCCTTTTACAAGGTGAGGCCCATCATTTATGGTATTCTAGGTTCCTTCTTGAGTTACAATACTATGGGTAAATACCATGTGTGGATACAACTTTCCATTTTGGATCAAGATTCTGCCCTTAGGAGGAAATGGTTCCCATTGTGTCAAGTTCCCTCGTCTGAAGCTTTTGTTGAATTGAGCCAATGAATATGGCGGTTTTGTGTGGTTGACCCATAATCATTGTGAGCAAAGGTCAAAGGATATAGTATCCTATAATGCTTATGGGCCAACTTTGATATTGATAGTGTCTGGCCTAGAAAATGAACATCAATGGCAAGGGTGTTTTGTGGTTGATCCATAAACATGGGTTTGTAGGTGACCCACAACTATGATAAATGAAGGTCCAAAGATATTGATACCACATGACACACTTGGGCCAACTCTGATACCAATAGTGTATGGACAAGCCCTAGATGGGAAAATCTTCATTGACATGGGTCTATGATGGAAGTTTCCCCTAGAAGGTTATAATGTCAAATGTCTTCATCTTGTTGTGTATGATGTCAAAAGTTTTGACCCAACTAATGTGAGTGACAAAATTCTTTTGTTGGAGGGGGTCAAGAATGATAATATTCCATTGCAATTGGCTATGAAAAAAATATTCCATTGAGAAGGGCCAATATCATAAGTATTCGATTGGAAAAGGATTTGGCAATGGAAAACCTCTGAAATCTTACATAGTTACAAGATTTGGAAACATCGAAAATATTCCAATGGAATTCTTAGTGTTGTGGGTAGAGATCCAAAATCTTCCACTCATTTTGGATGTGATTTGAAAGTTGATATGAAGTATTCCACACGTACTCGTTACAGTATGAAGAAAGAAGAGGCTCTTCACTCTAGGATCTCATGCATAGGTAGTGAGCAAGCCATCATTGGGAGAATATAAACATGAACCAAAGGCTTGGATCATGTTTTGGAATACTACCACGTGACATCCAGACCCTTCATTACCCCTATTATGGAGCACAAACTCACCATGCACTATGGCCATCATTTTTTCTTTTGTGAACATTCATTTCTATGAATTTTTTTGAACTTCTTGAAACATGTGAGTGGTGGCTAAAAGCATGGATGGTATGAGATAAAATATAGCGAAGTCATTCACACGATTTCCTATGACATTCATGGAGACTATGTCGTCACTCATGTCGATGTCATTATAACCTTCAAAGCTATAAAACCTTGCATTTTATATTCTTGAGAGGTCAGAGAGGGACCCTATGCTTAGCATAGTGGTCACCCTTTTCCCAGGTATCTTGGAAAGAAAAGGGTTAGTTTGAATGTTGAGGAGAAGCATAAGCACTCTAGAGGCTTGAAAAGTAGTGAGCCAAGTGTAGGTCGTGTCCATGGTATCCTCCACATCATTATAATGTTCAACCTTGCAATTTGGGGTGTGGGGAGTGATGAGTAAAAATAAAAAACTACCAGACTATTTGTACATCTTCTCCTCTCAAGCTATGCCATGTATTCATCCTTAACTTATGCATGGATAGAATCTCTTGAATCTTGGAGGGTGAGGTAGTATTCCAGGCTGGAATCAACAAAGACAACAACATAATGAGGATTATTGAGGTATTTGAGAATGTACCATTGCTTCTTGTGAGAACCATCATTGGGAAAGATGCAAATTTGTAGCTTGGCCATGAGGCCATGCCTCCACCAGGCTCGAACTTGGACTAGTGTTTTTTTCTTGCAAAAAAACTTATGCAACACATTCTTTCCATTATCGAAGGGCACATAAACACTAACATCATTTGAAATATATAATTCCTCCACCACATCTCTGTTTTGAGGCATGTCATCATTATGATACTTCATCTTGGAGCTTCCTAAAACCCTTTCAATGGCTACCACAGCCATAGGGTTTAATCCTTTTTTGCTCACTAATGATTTCTTGAGGGATTTACTAGTCACGATCCCTTTGGACCTTGCAAGTGAAATCCATATGGTGAATGATTTGAGGAAAAAAAAGGCTTAACCCTCACCAAGGAGAAAATTTAATCTTCCATCTAAATAATAACTTGAATCTCAAAGAAATGGCCTAGACATACATTTGTTAAATCAACTTGGCTCTCGTACCACTTATTTAGATCGTAGGAGCTATGATCTAGGAACAATAAATACTTGGAGAGGGTAGGAGAGAAAGAATATAAATATGGCATGCAATTATTCTTGGAAAAGCATTGAAGAGAAAATACACACACTCAATACCTAACAATATATGAAAACCATATAATTCTTTATTATATGGATAAATCATTTACCCTACAATTTGAAGGAACCATCTGTCATTTTACTAAGTGAGGCCTGTTATTTTCAGTATTCTCGGTGGCTTCTTGAGTTACAATAGCCCAGGTGGATACCATGGGTGGAATCCACTTTCAATTCAAGTCATAGGTATGCGATGACCAGATATAGATTTGTGGTTTTTCAAAGTCAGTAATTGAAGCCTAATTTTAGTTGAGTTGGAAACATCCAATGGAACTCACACATAGGAAAATAGAAGAGGTGTCCTTCATCATGTAAGCTCTAGACTAGATGAATTTCCTTTTTCAAAATATTTAATGATCATAGGACCAATAAGTTTCTTGTAATCATGGGCTTCAATCGTTGACCACTAAGTTTGAAACAAGATTAGACATGAATCCAAAAAATGATCCATTTAATTTAGAAGCGTTTTAGCTAAATAATCCATACGTTTAGAAGAATTTAGTTAAATAGTGGAAAGAAGTTCCAATGAGAAAATGTACCACAACATATCACTTCTAGCAAAATTTAAATTATGTCATATTATCTAAGACAATGCAATAAAGATGAATTAAAAGATATTTTTGAATCGTAGAAGGATTTGCTTGAGAAAAATGGAGCTTGTTTAGTATAATATCATCCTCAAAGGTAGAACAAGGAAACTTATCAACCACAAAACCCAACATCAAATTAGTTGGGGGAGTGTAATAGATAAGAGGAACTATTATGGTAGCAATAATTAAAAGTTTGATGGGTAATAGATATATGGGCCAATGTGAAAGATATAAGTGTTTAATATGTTTTTGCTTATTATTGTATATAAATTTATGTTTGTAAATATTAATCATATAATTAATATTTTTAATTAAATTTTCAAATAATAATATAAAAAAGTTAAAAAAATAATATTTATTAATAATAATTTTATATCTAATTTATGATGTAGTTAAAAAATCTTCCAGATTCAAGTTGTATATATATATATATATATGAAAAATAAAATAAAAATATATTTATTTATTTTTAAAAATTTATTATAAATTATCACCAGAGTAAAGTATTAAGTTTGATGGGGCTGGACTGTGTCTCGTCTTAAGATCTCTGCCGAGTCCATTGTATAAATTTCGGCTTATTAATATATTTTTATATATTTAGTTAAAAAAACTATGCTGCTCCTGAGCATAGTCCAATTAGATTTAGATTGGTTTATAGGAACGCTTGTAATCTACCCCGAAAACAGACTTTCTTTCATATAATGAAACTGAATTAGATTTAGATTGGTTTATAGTAACGCTTGTAATCTACCCCGAAAACAGACTTTCTTTCGCATAATGAAACTGAATTACCTTGACAGAATGTTGGGCAACGATTATTTTTTGATGAAGGAAATACGTAATAGAAATGGCTCCACTGCTTTAATTATACCAATGCCTACATACCCTCCACTGCTTTTACTCAGAGCTGTGGGATTCGAACCCGGGTTGATCATACTATCGGTGGCACCGGAGATGGTCGGAAGAACGCCGTCTGGCATAGGACTTGGATGGTACATACCATGAGCCCTGATATAATTATACCAATGCCCACATATCCTCCACTGCTTTTACTCAGAGCTGTGGGATTCAAACCCGGGTTACAAGAGCAGCAACGGAAATGCGAGGGTAAGCAAAGCTGGGAGCCTGTTCCCGGTAAGGGCCAAGCACTATGACACGTTCCAATCCATACAGGAAGGCATGTGTCCTCCATATATAGAAAATCTGATCCTTTCTGTAGGCTCGCGGGTTCAGGCCAAATTGAAGGAGCTAGAGCGCGGTTAACGTCGCGCGGTATATGTGAGTTATATCGCGTGATATGCAAGTCCTTCTCAGTTATGCGACTAAATTCAGCGAGATATGGGACTTACATGGGCTGGATATGCGAGTACCTTGGCTGAATAAGCGAGATCTCACAATGGGATATGTGGATTCTCCCCGGATATGCGTTTTGTGTCCGCCGGATATGTCACCGCTCTACCTTCTGACCGCCGAATATGCAGATCACAATTGCTGAATATCCGACGTAAACCCGATATGCGAATTATCACTAATGGATTTGCGAGTTATCACAAAATACGCGAATTATCATGGGTTATGCGAGTTTTCTACGGATACGCGAGTTATTACGATTGGCTATGCGTGTTTATTATTCGATACGCGGCTTATCAAGGCAGGATAGGCAGATCATTACGCTGATATGCAGGTGGTCTCTGCTGTTTATGCGATGACCTCCGCTGGATTTGTGAGTATTTACAGCCAAATATGCGGTTACTTCAGGTTATGCGACCTCTAACGGACTATACGCGAATTATCAGCAACCGTTACGCGGATTATCAGCGAGTACGCTAATTATCACCAGATAAGATCGTTCTCGCGGGATACGCTAGTTATAAGGCGGATTATCAGCGCAGGATATGCATATCGATCGGCTTTTGGCAGTGCCCTGATTATTTTAAAGCGGCAGAACTGAATGGTATTGCATGGATCGAACGGAATGGTATTTTAAAGCGGCACAACGGAATGGCATTGCATAAATGTTTAGCATAATGATCAGTAGCGTGGAGAATCGGAAAGGCAGCGCAAATAGTCCGCTGAGAAGCTGCAGTGTCGGAATGACATATCTACGTGAGCCGTGAGCAGCAATGCTTCTCGTGACGCCATTTCTGAGGATGTCTGAGCCGTGAGCAGCAATGCTTCTTGTGACGCCATTTCTGAGGATATATTAGGATACGTTGGTGACAGCCCACGATTGAAAGTGAGTGCGGCATCAACATTAATTTGGCACGGAATTTTGCTTTTGCAGAGCAATTAAAGATAGATTGGGCAACGGCTGAGAGAAAATAGAGCCAGAGAAATGTAGAGAAAATAGCAACAGAAAAATCAGGAGGCTGTCGCAAGCAGACGCGAAATTCCATTTGATTGCCTTTGCAAATATTTCGTAGAGGATGGCATATCATTTTGTGGCTGTGATGTGATGCGCAGCAGCAAAATGCATGGACAGCCGAGGAAATCCTAGCGACCATGAAAGCTCGGCCTTGACATGCATAACTTGCTTAAATTCAATTTATGAATTAATTACATTTCACATAAATATATTTGCTTCTATAATAAATAATTATTTATTTAATATCAAATTTTATATTTCTTGATTAGTTATATTTAAAAAAGATATATTGATATATAATTTATGATGATATGATTAACGTCTATTCAGACTAAACTTTGGTCTATCGGATCTAAAGAAATGAATTACTTAGTTTGATTTAAGATTTTATTCCTATGCTCAAAAAACTTGGAGAGAAGCCTCCCGAGCTCACTATAATTTTGACATCGTACAAGGCTAGGAATGTAAGTGTTGCAACAAAAATTATGAAATTGAGATCTGATGTGATTGTACACAGGGCACTTTAAGAGGAAGTGATTTTCATCCTCGATGTTCATATTCTCACAGAGATGGCAGATCCTTTCCATCCATGTTCAGAGATGGCAGATCCTTTCCATCCATGTTGTTTTAGGAAGTGCCCAACAACCCGTTTCACTATGGAGCTCATGAGAGTTCGTTCTAATCTTGGCTATATTAATTTTTTTCTTTGAGCTAGTTAAAAGAGAGAGATACTTTTGATCTTCTAGGATGGGGTTGATGACCTCCTTATAATATCTTAATTTTTCTTTAGCTGCTAAATCTTTCTCACACCACATTTTTCCTTTGAACTTAGAAGTAACAATATTTTTAATGTTATTAATGTTTTGCAATGCAACATTCTCGTCGACCTCCCAATGGTTTAACCAAGGCCTTGGTGTCTTTATACGAACCTCGTTTGAGCCTCTCGTGGTTTTGGTTGGAATTTAAAGTTAGCTTAGGAAGTCTATGGTCTCCTATGTTATTAAGTTTGTGCTTGTACAACAAAAGCCTAGTCATAGTGAGAACTCTCAATAGGGGAAAGACCCACTTCTTGTCATTTTACAATTATTTTCAAGGCCAAAATAAGCTTTCCACCCCCCATTAATCATTTTGTCAATGCTATAGTTCCAGTTGAACTTGTGATGAATATCAATTCCTAGGTACTTGTAAGAAGAAACTTAGTCTAAGATGCTATTGTCATAAATAAAATTAGCATAAGTGTCCTTGGATTTGATAATCATAACTTTTGTTTTGTGAGTGTTAACGGTCATACCCATGGTAGAGTAGAAATACTTACGGAGTTTAAGATGCTTATCAAGATTAGATGGGCACCTTGCGAAAAGAACAATATCATGAGATAGAGAAAAAGGGCATAAATGTTCAAAAATATAGATAAACATAATAATTTAATACATATTTTATAACATAAAAAAAATAATTAAAATAAAATATTGGCTTTCACCGTGTGAAATTTTATTAAATTAAAAGTATCGGCTTTCACTGTGCGAATCAAGAAATTTTATATTGCAGTTAAATTGATTTTTATAAAATTATTCCTTGTTTCTACAATCAAGTAGTGTGTTTACATTAATAAGATGAAAGTAAACTTTTAGATGGTATAATCACATTTTCCTTTGTTATTTTCTTAAGTAGCAATTAGGAAAACACATCAATAACCTTTATATTAATAAGGTAAACAGACATTTATATTAATATTTATGCATTATATAATTGTGTTTTCCTATTACATTGAATAACTAATATTATGTAATAACTAATATTTGTAGTAGATGTGTGATGGGATAAAGGTGATAGATTTTTTTTTTGTATAATATGATCAACACAACGATGATATTCTTAAAACTCTTAAAAATTGTAAATCCAAATTATATAGAAATTAGATTTTAATTAAAGCCTGGAATTTAGGTTTTTGGTCTTTTGCTTTAGATAACATGGAAAAAGTATAATGAGGGAATATTCAGACAAAGCAAAGGTGTTTGGAACTTCAACCAAACCAAATTTCATGAATCCATTGCAATTGTTTCACGGTTGGAGAAGGAAAATAACCCTCAAGATAATGAGAGGATAATTTTCTCAACATGGAAGCTCCAATGATGCATTCTTAATCTACTCTCCTTAAGCCTTATCCAAAAACTTCATCTAGGGGAACACTTTCTTGTCTTCCCCTTAGCTCACCAAGTTTAACTATCATGGGGCATGTAACTGAAACTCAAGACCCTCACGAGTAGGAGTGTTTTGGGATTCTTATAGAGTCATCCTCTTTATCTTTGCATTTCATTTTGCTAAAAATACCAACAATGGAGATGGGTTGGTTGTGATAATGAAAATATTACAACAAGCAAGTCAATTTGGATTTGATAATCTTGTCATTGATAGAGATTCCCTACTTTATCATTGATGGAGATTCTCTACCTCCCGTCCATTCTCCAATTAGGATCCTACATGGCTTGAAGCCAAAGAAATAATATTAAAATTGACATCTTTGGGTAAGGTTAATTGGAATATAAGAGCTGGGTAACTCCATCTCAGCGAATATCTCGATCCATATGCAAAGCAAAGTCAATGGGTCTGTGCATAAAATAGTTTAATTTTACCTCTCTCCAATTATAGAAGTAAAGAGTTAGTGGAAGATGATGAAGTTTCTAGGTACAATAGTGGTGATGGTCCTTTGCCAAGCTAAAATTTAATCTTTTTGGTGAATTTTGTGATTTTGTACTCTATGTTATTTGTTTATTTTTGTTGTTTATGATTCTTATCCACATCAAACTAAAATTTTGAATGTTAGGTTGGTTTTGTTTATAGTGTTGGTGAATTCCTCTTGAGCCTTGAATCTATTATCTTAGCCACTAAGTCCTTTCTTAGTCCTTTTTTACATTGGCCTATTTCTCCAACAATATTGTTCATTACACTTTTTGTCTAGTTGCACTCGACTATGCTAATATTGGTCAATGAAATGAGTTTCGAGTCTAGAAAAATAGAGCTTCATTTTCTTCTTTTTGTAAAGCAAATTTCTATTAAATCATCAAAATTTTGTAGCATCCAAACATCAAAAGAAGATAAATCCAACAAAAAACATATGGATTTTCTTTTTTTTTGGGGGGGGGGGGGGGGGGGGGGGTCGGGGGTTAGAAATTTAGCATCTAAGAACAATATCTTATTTTCCTATTCTACACACAAAGATGTTTACAACAAATCAAAAATTTCCTCAATCAGATTCCACGTACACAATTTATGCCGCTTGGAAGTTGATTTTCTAGTTTTCACCACCATAATTTGAGAGGATGTCACCTTACCCCACATAACTCATGGAAAAGAGTCTAATAATGTGATGATTATGAAAAAAATCTAAAAGAATCCATATTTTAACTATGGTTAAGATTTGAAATCAAACCTAATAACTACTAGGCTAGTAGTTTATGTTATAATCATGCCACTAGGAGGAAAACATGTTCCATTCTTTTTGGGTGCACTTATTTGATAAATGAGCATAGTAGCCATGAGAAATAACAAGAGAGAACACAAGAAGAATTTATGCATTTGGGCAATAAGTTTGATATATTTAGATAATATTGGGGTTCCAATGAAGAGGACATATCAAAGGGGAGATCAAAAGATCGAGAAGAAATGGAGAACCAACCAAACAAAGGACTTGAAATAGATCAACTAAATTAGAGTTTCATTAACCATTCATAGTCCATGTTAAAAATGGAAGTGAAGGTTGATAAAAAGGCATACCAAGGTGAGATCAATGCTCTAAAGCTAAACCACTGGTTACAACAAGTACAATTTTATTTTAGTGTTCATCATATAGAGGAGGAATAGAATATTTCATTTGCACAATTGAAATTAGAGGTCCACGTCCTGACCTAGTGGGAAAGCCACATGGATACCTTGAGGTTGGAGGGAGATCCTCTAGTTACTAAGTGGGAGGACTTTGAAATATTCATAAAGTCACAATTTTACCCTATGGCTATATAGAATACTAGTGGATCTAGTGGAACTACTTTAGGTAGAAGTATGGGTAGAGTATAAAAGATTACACCATAAAGTTTATAAATATGACCATAATGCTGAATATCTCCCCAAATAACCCATATCTACTCATTTCTGGAGGGACTACATAACCATATTTAAAATAAAGTGATGTTGTTTATGACAAGATTGATCGATAGGGCTTGTGTGTAGACACAATACCTAGAGAAAATAAGCATGAAGAAAGGGAAATGAAGTGCTAATTTTTCTTAGGGCTATATTCTTGTTTGCTTTGATAAATGAATCTCTTCATTAACATATTATTTTCACCCCACAACATCATAACATTATTCATATTTACATCATTATTGAGCAGCATATGAAGCTATATAGAAAGAGCAATATCAACATCATCAATGCAACGGAACATAAATAAACAATAGAATAAATCTTTCACACATAGGGACACCAAGATTGGTCGTAGACCAGGGAAAAACCCACTATGGGGAAACCCTTTCAAATTCTTATTCTTATTATATTGTTATCGAACTATTCAACAAAAGAGAGTACAATGATCCATATCTTCATTCATACAACTATTCATCAAAAGAAAGTACAACATCCGTGAAATGAACCAAATAATGCTTATACTCAAAATCCCGATTCTGAAGCCTGTAGTGAAATGTCACTATCTGCAGCCAACTGCCAAACACTGCGGTCACTGAGAAAAATCTTCAAGGAAATGAAATTTCATCATTTAGGTTTGAGTTGTATGGAGGAGGAGTCATGTGTGCGACTCGGAAGCTTCCAGTCACTCTCTGGAGCCTACAAGTAAGTGACTACAATTTGCAACTGAGATTTTGAAACCCTAGATGCTGGTCGCATGAAGGACGAGTTATGCGTGAAGGTAGGATGCTTCGGTCACATGGACGAGCATATTAGCAAGAGAATGTAGGTTGAGATATCTATTTATTATGCATACCACTGAGGCCAAAATCCCTAAAACAAAAATGCGAGCTTCAGACCCTGCAATTTCACTTTTGAGCGAACCTATTCCTCCGCGGATGACCCTCAAACCTGTGCGAGCCAAAAACAAATATAGAAGAGTGTCTCATAATAATTTCCAAATGAGGTATAAGTCACTTTTATTTATATCCTTTCAAGGGTTTCCACTTTTCTTTAGGCCGCCCTTATCAAATATGCACATGTGGGCTTTTATTCCTAAGCACACTTTCTCTTATCTGTTTTGAGTGATATTTAGGTCAATTTTGGTCCTTTCAAAAAGAGGAGTTAAATACAATTATAATATCCATTATATGACATGTCAAAAGTGGAATTTGAATGTAGTTTCACATTTTAAAACTCCCTCTCAACAAGGGATAATTCCACCTGCATCATGTCATGAGTATCCTATCAACAAATCATATCCAGTCTCGAGTATCTCATTATCACATATCGTCATTGATAATCTCAATTCATCTCTTTCTTGTTCTTGATTATTCCTTGATTTCCATTCTCATATTTTGAATATTATCGAATCTAAAAGAATAATAATTTTGACATCGCAGGGGAGCTCAACCTACCACCCTCTCTCCATTGGGGAGCCACTACTACCACCCAGAATCTCTGCCAGCAGGGAGCTCAATGCTACCACCCGAGAAACATTAGCAGGGAGCTAAATCTATGACCTGTATAATTATTAGAGAGCATATTATCAGGGAGAAAATGTCAACCTGGAACCACATTGTGGAGCATATATCAACCTGGAATCTCATGGGGGAGCTAAACATCCATGACCCCATATCGACCAATAGGTGATATAGGCAAGCTACTACTCGACCCATCATATTGCCTACCAATCTTCCCAAAAATGACCCTCAATATTCATGTTGTAGAACACCTACATCATAGTCAACACGGGTTGTACACTCCCAAGTACACTCTCAACTTGTTGGCCAGACGGGGAGTGGTATTTCCAACAAGCCTTTCTTGTGGCTATGATGCTAATTGGGGTATACTCTGCAAAGACCAAGATAGGGGAGAAACATCTCCAACCCTATGGATAACAGATAGGGGAAAAAAATCTATGACCCTATTGTCCAGAGATCCCTCAACCCCAGGATCCCTCCATCTCAATTCCACACCCTGGGAGCTTAGTCATCAAATCAAATCATTAATCATCAAGTCAAATCCTAAGTTTGATATATTTGTGAGATCTATAGTTCAAAACATATTGCAATCATCAAGTCAAAGTTCTATGCCATTATCATGTCAAAATTCAAACACTAATCTATATCAATCAACCAAATCCAGTCAAACTTTTGCAGAACAAACTTCAACGGTTAGATTATAATGAAATATCTATATGCATATCTCGATTTCCTGAAAATACACATTCAATATACATAATCATATTATAGTAAAAATTAAACATTCACTAATCACATAACTTTATGTTGTCTACTTCATGTCTGTAGGACTGATATCCTTTAGGCAAACATCCGATTTCATGCACAAAACTTCATTTTTATGTCATGCAGTCAAAACCATGTCCATATGACTTCTTTTGTGTAGCTGGGAGACTATAGTCATACCCTTGACCTTAGTTTTATTGGGATGAGAGGCTACAATAGCACCTATAATATCTCTTTCGTGCGACTGAAGCTTAGAGTGAGGGAAAACTCTCTCTTCTTAGATTAGAACTTTTCTACAGATCAACAATGTCATATATTTTTTTATTCGTGTCCATAAATATTATTTCTGCAGTAAAAAATATACATATAATGCAAATGATAATAGGAGTAAGGATATTATGGAGAGATTTCCCCTCTTAATTGAAATCCACTTCAGTCATCTTTATTTAAGTCATCAACCTGTCTATAATTCATCATGGTCATATAATTTTAGTATCAACTACATCACTATTACATCATGACATCAATATTTCATCAAGGGTTAGTGTCAAATAGCTAATAGGAGCATACCTTGAGAATCATGATCACAACATTACTTCTTTGTCACATAACTCAATCTATCAAGTCAGGGCATTCACTTTTACCATATGCCATAATTATTAAACACATCAAAACATAACCATGGTTAGAAAAATATCTTGAATATCAATCTCATTGTTTTACTTCTATCATCATGGCTAGCATGCTTTTCACAAACAATATCATTAGTCTCCATTTACCATCTACTAGAATCAAGGTGTTAGCCTTCTTTATAAGATCAGAATATCCAAAACTATAGATGTTAGCCAAACATAAAGTATACCAAGATATCAAAGATCAATATTAAGTAGCTTGATATAATCAAGAAGTTCAAGATACTTTTCCAATACCAAATGCACCATTTCATTATAACTACCATGAATCCAAATCACTTTCATATGCATGAAACATTTGTGGAGACATTTTCATCATACCTTAGGGCTTACCTTGTCATCAATATTGTAGTTTAAACATAGCATTGAAACAATATACCATGCATATCCTGTAGTGTTCAAATACCTGTGCACCTTCTTATTTTACATAGACAGCTTGTAGTACTTTGTCACCCTTTCATTAGGTGCCTCTTTACCTTTTCCAATGATAGTTTTTATCTTCCTACACTAGCCATGATCCTCAAGAAGGATCCACCTATCACAACTCATCAGGAGGTTAGAAGCATCCAAATACTCAAATATTAATATAGGAAGCATAAGTAATAATAATAAAAATAATTAGATCCATAAGTCAAAAGTAAATATATAAAGGAGCATCATAAGTTGGAAAGTACTTATCTTCAATGAGAGGTGATCATCTCCCTATTGAACTAGCCTTCAAGAGCCATCATTGTCCATTATCCATATAACAATGTTTCCTTCTATATTTCAACCAACTATATAAGTAACTAGGCCTAATAGAGACTATCCCATCTAGGGCTTCATCAAATTCGACACAAGTGCTTGAACATATTCACATTGACCATACTAGGGTTTCTAGATTGCATATCTCAAGTATTTTCCATAAACCAGGGTTTCTCCCAAAACCCTAACCTCATAATATCCATCAAACCCTAATAAAAAAAATTCCCTAAGGTTTTCTTCAAACATTATAATTATTTTAGGTCTCCACCATCCTCTTCATGCATCCATCAACGATGTCATAATAGGGGTAATCTCCATGACTTTTCTTCAGTCCAAATCTAATTCCATGCTAATTTTTGTTAGGTTTATAGTGTTCTTTTCTTTGATAATTGCATTTATTCATTAACACATTAAGTTCATCCCATAACATCATAACATTCTTCATATTTACGTCATTATTCAAAAACATATGCAATTATATAGAAATAACAATGTCATCATCATCAATGCAACGGAACATAAAGGAAAAATAGAATAAAAATATTCACACATAGAGACATCATGATTGGTCAGAGACCAGGGAAAAATCCACTATGGGTAAAACCCTTTAAAATTATTCTTCCTATTCAATTGTCATCAAATGATTCAAAAAAATATAGCAAAATGATCCATATCTTCATTTCTACAACTATTCATGAAAATAAACTACAACATCCATGAAATGAACCCAACAATGCTTATACTCAAAATGTTGATTCTGAAGCATGTAATGAACTCTCATTGTCTATGGTCAGCTACTGAACACTACAGTCACTAAGAGAAATATTCAAAAAAATGAAATTACATCATCTAGGTCTCGGTCACATGGAGGAGGAGTCATGTGTGTGACTGGGAAGTTTCCGGTCACTCTATGGAGCCTACAAGCAAGCAGTTGTAATCTGCAACTGAGATTCTAAAACCCTAGATGTTGATCACATGGAAGACAAGTTGTGCGTGTGAAAGATTTTTTGGTCACATGGATGAGCCTAATAGTGAGCGATTTTAGTCGAGATCTCTTTGCGGATGAGCCTCAGACCTGTGCGAGAGAAAAACAAAGATAGAAGATTGTTTCATGATGATGTCCAAATGAGGTAGAGGTCACTTTTATTTATAGCGTTTCAAGGGTGCCCACTTTGCTTTAGGATTGACCTTATCAAATATGTACATGTGGGATTTTCTTCATAAGTACACTTTCTCTTATCCGTTTTGAGTGATCTTTAGGTCAATTTTGGTCCTCTCAAAAATATGAATTAAATTAAATCATAATATCCATAAAATGAGCTGTCCAAATCAGAGTTTGACCACAATTTCATACTTTAACATGAAGTGGATCGAAGAAAAAGGATCACCAATACACTTCTGAGAATGGGAAGAAGAAGTGGAAAGGGGGAGAACATAAAAAATGGCAGCCACAAAAAACATGTTTAAAAACCCCAAAAACCACTACAATAACTGTAATATTGATGGTCATATCACAGAGAAGTGTTAGAAATTGCATCCACAGATTAACTTGAAGAACAAAAAAAATATAATACAAAGAATTATCTCATGTCCACGGATTTGAGAAACAAATTTGAAAGTAGTTCAGATGTCGATGAGAATATGTTTTGTGTGTTAGTGAAGAAGAAGGTGAATTTGAGTAGCCTTTAATAATATGAAGAGTTAGAATTGACCAAACTCTTCCACATCAAGATATAGGTCAAAAATATAATGATTGATGCTCCTTTTGACTCTGGATCATAGGAAAATATCATTAAAACAAATATGGTAAAAAAATTGTGATTGGGATTCCATGATCATATAATCCCATACCCATTGGCATCGATAAATAAGGATGTAGATAAAAAGCTAGCAAATTAGTCCAAAATTAGATTTTCTATGAATGTTGATTTTATTGCTAAATTAGAACTATATGTAGTTCCCCTTGATGTACGTGGAATGGTGTTTGGATTTCCCTTTATGTATATGTGTGACACAAATTTCATTTGAAGATCCAACCAATACTCTCTCATAAAGGATGGAAAATTTTACACCATCACCGTGCACAAAGGTAAGTCAATTGTTTTTCCAATGAGTGCCAAACAAGCCAAGAAACTAATCAATTCTAGTAAGAAGTAATTTTTAATATTTTAAAGAGATATTTATTCTATAGAAGAGTCAATAAGATAAAAGGAGTCCTTTTAGGGGTGTACTAAGAAACATAGATGAGAATTGGAAGAGATTTTATAGAAATACATGGATGCGTTCTGAGAGACTAAGGGGTTACCACCCAAGAGGGAAGTGGAGCACGAGATCTAGCTATTGTTCGACTCCCCATTGTCAATAATTGGGATGTACAATATTCTATCACAAAAGTAAGTTAGGTGAAGAAAAAATTGTTGTAGTTGTTGGAACAAGGTGTCATTCAACCTTGTACATCAACATACGGGTCACCCATCATCATTGTGCAGAAGAAGGAAGATAATTGGCTAGTGTGTGTAGATTACATGGTGTTGAAAAAAATCAAATTAAAGAATAGGTACCCTAGCCCAAGATAGATGATTTTTTGGATTATTTTCAACAAGAAAAGTACTTCACCAAGATGGAGTTAAATTCTTAATATCACTAGGTTTGAGTGAGAGAAATGATACCTGGAAAACTCCTTCAAAACTAGGCAAGGTTTGTATGAGTGGTTAGTCATCCCGTTCAACCTATACAATGCACCAGCTAAATTTATGAGGTTAATGAATAATATATTTCACCATTTATAGATTCATTTTCCATTACCTATTTGGATGATATACTGGTATATAGTGCTACCTAGGAAGAGCACGTTTACATTTGACATAGGTGCTAGAGACATTAAAGAAGCACGAACTACTAGAAAATATCAAGAAGTGTGAGTTTGTACAATAATCTTTTGTTTATATGGGGTATATGATAGGTGGAGGAGAGCTAAAGAGTCCTAATTGACTTTAGACTCTTTTGTCATTATTTCCCACTCATGTCCTCCTTATTCGAGAGCATTTACAAGATATCTCACACATCTAGTTAATTCACTTAAAATCCTAATATTACATTAATTTATCACTTAGGAATCCAACTTCCTAAAAAATACATGACCCCCATATATTCTTAATTACAATGATTTTTTCTTGGATTGAATGCTCTTGCATCACATCCTCTCCCCTCCCCCACCCTCTGTCTCTCCCCATATACCTCCCTCTATCTCTTTGTCTCTCTCTCCCTCCCACTCCTCCCTTCTCTCTCTGTCTCTCTCCCACACGATCTCCCCTGCTCTCTCTCTCCCCCTCTCATGCTCTGTGCCCCCCTAACCCTCTCTCTCTCTCTCCCTCCCCCCCTCTCTCACCCTCCCTCTTCCACCCCCTGGCTGTCGCTCGATCTCTCTCTCGCCCCTTATCCCCCTCTCACCCTCTCTGCCCCCCTCCCCTCTCTCTCTCTCTCTCTCACCCTCCCCCTCTATTCCCCACCCTATCCATCTGTCTCTCCCCCTCCTCCACCCTTTGTCTCTCCCTCTCTACCTCCCTCTCTCTCACTCTCTCTCTCCCCCCTTCCACTCCCCCTCTCTTCCACCCCTCTCCCTTCCCCTCCCCTCACTCTCCCACACCTTCTCCCCCACCTTCTCTCTCTCTCTCTCTCTCTCTCTCTCTCCCTCCCACTTCTCTCTCTATCCCCCATCCCGCCATCTCTCCTCTCTCTCTCCTCTCCCCTCCCTCTCTCTATCTACGTCTCTCTCAACCTCCCCCTCCCTCCCTCTATCTCTCCCTCACTCTCTCTCCCTCTCTCCTCCCTATTTCAACCCCATCTCTCTCCCTACCCCTCTCCCCCGTGTCCTCCCCCCCTCTCTCTCCGCTTGCCTCCCCCTCCCTGCCCTCTCTCTCCATTTCTCCCCCACCCTCTATATCTCCCTCTCTCTCCCTCACCTTCCCCCTTCGCCCCTCTCCCTCCCTACCTACTTCTCTCTCCCACTCTCACCCAACTTCCCCTCTCTCTCTTTATCGTCCCTCCTTCCTCCACCTTCTTCTTTACCACTCCCTCTCCCTCCCTGCTCTCTCCCACTCCCTCCTTCCCCCACTCTCTACTTTACCATTCCCTCTCATTGTCTCTCTACCCCTATCCATCTTTTTGTCCCTTTGTCTCTCTTCCTATACCTCGACTATCTGTCTCTACGTTTCTCCCTCTGTCTTTAACTTTCTCCTTTTAAATTTTAAAAGCCCAAAATACATATATTTTATTTTCAAAACAATACAATGAGATATCTTCAAAATATTGTTTCTCCTAAAATAAATTATCATTTAAATATGTAATAATAAATATTACTTAAAACTAAATTAAATCATATTACATTGAGCAAACAAATAAATTAATTATGAAAGAAAAAGAAAAAGAAAAAAAGAGTTCTAATAAAAATAATCAATAAATGGTTTTACTATATTTATTTCATTTATTTATTGTGGGAGAGGGGGGGAGGGGGAGGGAGGGGGGAGGGAGAAAGATTTTATTTGTGTAAATTATTTATTTTACACAAATTTTTATATACTGCATGCATGACATAATAACTTAATAAATCTAGAAGTCTAGGGAAAATAACACGCATAGTATATATTTCATATTTCAAGTATAGTTTTATTAATTTTTTTTTGATGAACTCACCATTGTAATATCCTTGATAACTTATGAATCATATTGGTATAAAAGCAGGTGACTTTAGTCATTTTGTGGGAATATGCAAGGGATCCAAATTGGTTTAAGATGGAAAACTCAACCATGGTAATAAATCCAAAGATATGGTAGAGGAAAGGTTCTTAAGGCTATAAAAATAGATCATAGATATCATCCATAACATGAAGCTCCTTATGAAAACTCTAGTGAAAAAGATAAGAATAAGAGAAGATGGAGGCTCCAACTTAGAGGTTAGTTGAGAGGGGAAATCAAGGGACATGGATGAACCAAAGAGGAAATCTAAGAAAGAACATGAAAATGAACATCCCAATTCAAGTGTCATGAACCATTCACAATTCTTCTTCAAGAGCGAAGAAGAGGTCTATGTCAAGACATATCAAAGTGAGATTAATGCTTTGAAGTTAAATCACTAATTATAACTGTTTAAGGTTTATTTTAGAGTTCACCACATATATGAAGGACGTAAATTTGATTTTATCATCTGATATTATAGGTACATTCCTTAACTTGGTGGTAAATCCATACGAAAACCTTAAGACTAGAGGGATACCCTCTAGTGATTAAATGGGAAGATTTCAATACTCTAATAAAGTAGTTTTATCATATTGGGTATGTACGAGACTAGTGGATCTAGAAGAATTACTTCGGGTAGATATAAGGGATGAGTGTATAGGAGTTCACCATGAAATTTAGGAAGATGGAGATAATTTTGAGTATCTCCGCAAAGAACCCGTACATGTTTCTCAAGTATATGGGGGGTATAAAGAACCATCAGTCGAAGGAACAATTGTTGTTTAAACCCATAACAAAGAATGAGGATTATGTACAAGCACAATACCAAGTGAAATTAAGCAAAATCAACTAGGTCACAGTAGAAGGAGCACCATAGAGCTTCCTAGAAGGGGAAAGAAAACAATATAACAATGATAACACACTAGTGAAAATATCCTAGCAACCACTATAACATCGATGGTCATATAGAGGAGAAGTGTTGGAAATTGCATCTAGAGCTAAACCCAAAGAACCAAAATAAATATGTTAAGAAGAATAATCTCATGGTCATAGATTCAAGTAATTAGTGGGAAGGAAGCTCATATGTGGATGAGGAAGAGAACGAAATTACCATTCTCTTCCATGTAAAGACATGAACAAAGAAGGCTAAAATTGATGTTCTATTCAACTCGAGATTATAGGAAAATTTCATAGCAATAAATATGGTCTTGAAACTGGGACTAGAGACTCATGATCATCGTAGCCCATAACGATTAAGATGTGTCAACAAGGAGGCAAGGATAGAGGTAAAAAAAATAGTGCAAAACCAAAGTTTCTATTACTGTTGATTTTCTTGTTGAAGTAGAATTAGATGTAGTTCCACTTGATGTCTATGGAGTGGTAGTTGGAAGTCCCTATATGTACATGTGTGATGAAATCTTCATGCAGAAAACTAATTAGTATCATCTCATCAAGGATGGAAATTGCTTCACCATAAACACATATAATGGAAACTCCAATTTTTTCTTGATAAGTGCCAACCAAGATAGGAAACTGATCAATTCTAGAAAGAAGTATGTTTTACTATTTTTTATATGAAACCAATCTACAGAAGAGTCAGTGACAGACAAATAATCTTTCAAGGGGTGTTCTAAGGAACAAAACCAACAAATGGAAGAATTGATATAATAATACAAGGGTGTGTTTTAATAGACTAAAGGGTAATCATCCAAGAGGGAAGTTTTTTTATTTTATTGTCACTTCAATAAGTATTGAAGCTGGCCCAAAAGAAAGAAATTAAAATTTGAATTTTCACCTCCAAAAGTAGAAGTAATCTCCATATTGTTCAAGTCATCCAACCACAAAAGAAACAACTATTGGAGCTCATTAATTCACTATATAAAATCACTAAAATTCCTCCTCAAAGAACTCAATTCAGATCACACAAACATAACATCTTATATTCATCTATGTAAAGGCGACACAAGAAGACAAGGTCGAAGTTGACCATGATGGTATAGCATTTGAACAAGCTCTTATTCTCTCTTTGTTTGACCTCGCATATGTGGAAGAGGCCAAACTTTTATGTGAATACTTTTGCGGAAGGAAAATGAATTTATATGGAGGAATAGGAGGCTGAAATTCAGCCTCGTCAGCTAGAGTTGATCAAAATCTTCTCAGAAGTAGTTTTTTTGTTTTAAGGGTAGTTTGACCAGGCCTGACCTTGGTTTGATTAATAGTCAATTTGAACTTATTTTGAATAGAAATATAAAATTGTATCTCTTGTTGAATTAAATAATTTATCTAAGAAAAGGTTATTGGATTTTTAGCTGACTCTTCATGATCCTACTATAATTATTGTCTTACTGTTATTCCCTATGTATAATTGATTAATGATGAATGTGATATAAGATGAATTGGTTAATGAATCATTAGAAAGTGATTATCGTTCTAGGAAATCATGAAAATTCAACACAGTTTCAAAGCCAATTTAAAGAGAATCCTTTAAAGGTGTAACCCTAGTCAAGTCATGGATGGTTTTTGATGAACTTTGTATGAACCATTGTAAGGAGAACAAGGACCGGGATTCTTATTTGAGACACAAACTCTACCTTATCTGAGTCAAATTTGAACCTGTGTTTGGGCCTCAGTAGCCCTCTATTGACCGCATCGAGAGGAATCAAGCCCTGGTACGAATTTAGAGACTATATAAAGATTGAACTTGTAAAGATAATCAACCTTTGTCTGAGAAAATATTAACCTAAATTTTGTCGTGGTTAGGGTAGTCCTAAATCCACTTTTGGACGTCGCCTTGAAGGTTATTTTGAGCTTATATAGGACAAATATGATGTCGTCCTTAACGTTGTTCTTGTGAAATCCTTGACAAGATTTTGAAGTCATTTGATGTATACTTTAAATTTGATTTGTAAGGTCACTATACCCATTTTTTTGTACCATATAATTCATATTGGTATTTCTAGTAATGACATCATCGCAATTTTGAATATGGAAGTTCGATAAGGCATAAAGGCAAGATATGCCTTGTTAAGTAGGATGAACCAAGTATGTTCCATACACTTGTGAAGTGCACTATGTTGAATTGAAATTATCGTACGAACATTTGTAGAGATACTTCCATATGCGTTCATAAGAGTGTTGTATACCTTGTAGTATTGTTGAAATATCTTTTAATATTGAGGTGTCATTGCTTGATGTTACAAATTGAATCAAGGGAGAAAACGGTCTTCACCTATAAAGAAACAAATTCTAATTAGCACATGACAAAGTTTGTATTTGGAATTCTTAGGTTTTTTTTCTTGGCCACAACACCCCCTATAATTTTCAAACCTTTTTTGGGTACCCTCCATCTAAATCTTGGTCAAACGAATTATTTAATGCTTTAATTTTGTTAATTTTGTGATATTTTATCGTTTCTTATATTTTCATATTGATTGCTCCATTGCATGTGTTTTGTTGCAATTTTCCAATGTTTAAAATTTCATCTCATTATGACTTACAATTTGGAATATATTGTCAATCAAAGTTTGGTTGAATTTTTTTACCTCGGTGTAAAATTTGTAAATTTGTATTTTATTATAATTTTATAAATTGTAAATAAAATTTATATCAATATGTAATATTTTTTATTAAATTTATTTGACTTTAATTAGTTATGTTAATTAAAATTAATTATTTATAAATATAATTTTAACTATTTAATAACGACATGGAGTATTCTCCCTGAGTTCCCTGACTTCTTAGAGGTATTGACATTTCATTTTTTTCGAATCCACCTAGCTTCACTAGACTTTGGGATGACATGGGAGGAGCACAAAGAGTATTCAACACAAATTATAATTAAAAGGAGAGCTTATACTTATTAATGGGTAGATCAAAAATACCTTGGAGTGGTGGAGTGCTCCTACACCACTCACGAGCCTCCACCCACTCCCTTTTTTATTCCTTCACATGTACACACATCCCCTCATTTACTTTTACTTTGAAACCATAAAAACCTTAAAATCCTGCTCTTTTGAATTTTTATATCTATTTTTTATTGTATTTGTTTTTTTAAGATATTTTTAAATTTATTTAAACATAACATTAATAAAAAACATCTTAGGACTATGTATTTTCCAACACTTTGCTAATTTTGGAATCTAGATTTTGGAGGCTGATATCTTGAATTTTACGGAATGGAAATGAGCACGTGAGGGCTTGTTGGAAATATTATATCATCGAGAAGGATATCATAGTGGTTGTATGACCAAATTTGGTCATTAACAACTCCAAAAAATAACATAATCTACAACTATGAATTTGCAACAAAAAATAAATTTATGAGTTTGTTTTGGAGAATTTTCGTTGGTCCAAAATGGTTTGTTGTTGCAAATTCATTTTAGAAGATCAAAAAGCAAGGGAAAACTTATATTTGGTTTTATTAAATTATTAAATTAAATTTGGACCCTTAGTTTGTTTTCCACAATTTTTGAAATCTTAGTTTTTCTCCATTTTAATTAGTTTTTTTTTTATTATTGGTTCTTTATAGAGCTTGGTGGAAACTATGTGGAAAAAAAATCTTGGAGCAAATGGATTGCACTAGCAAAGAAGAGAAAAGGATTATTTCCAACTAAAATCAAAGATCTCAATCATTCTTTCAACAAATCTCCTTTTCGAGCATTTCTTTTTGTAATTATAAATAACAATTGGGACAGGCAGAAAAGGTTTCCAATTCTTTGCAAAAACAGATTTTTTTGCACTATTGTAGAGGACTGAATTTTGTATAAAATTTCATATATTTGGACTAGATCTTAAGAGGTGTATTCCAGCTCCAAAATTTCATGATGTCATTGATTTTTTTTAGAAATCATGTACTCAAAAGCCATGATCACGACTGCAACCTTTGTGCACTAATTTCAAATTTAAAGGTTGATTAAAGGTCTTAATTTCAATTTAATTTTGATTGAATCATTGATTGAGATAACTATTTGATTATTAGGTTTTATGCTATTACAAATTTCACTTAATTGTAGGCTTATCTAAACATTAAAAACCTATATTTTAATGATGCCTCTTATTCATATTAAAGATAGGCAATGAATTTGAGTAGATATGCATGTTATCATTGATAACTCTTTAGTAGATTGATGACAAGTTTATCTTTGGTTTAATCATGATTGTATTATGAAAACTATTTCTTTAATGCAATTATACCACTTATTTTGAATTCATTTTATTTGAATTTAAAGGTATGTGCAGCAGGATAACTATTTATCAATAGTTGAATGTATATATTTTTCAAATTAGTAGCAAGTACTGGAAATATTTCCTTGGCTTATTATCTTAATTTTTATTCTAAATTCAAGTTGGTCCAAAATTCAATATTTTTGTCTAGATTGAGAGGAGGACTAATCCTTCATTTGATCGAGTTAGATTTAATCTATCCTTTTGAATGCTTTTATAATAAATTATATTATATTTGCATTTAGATTTACACTTAGATTTAGTTCTCATCTTTTAGAAGTTTCCTTATGTAGGAGAAATTACATTGGTGGATTAGTTGAGCCCTTATGTCAGCTTAAGAACTGCTTCATTGCAAGCATGCTACAAGAGGGTAAGTTTGGTTGACTTCTCTTTTTGATAAGTTATTAGAAACACCGCCAGTCAACAGGGAGATAGAGGGTAATTTGACCCATTTGAACCAGTCATAATCACCATTTCAAAAGGATAAGGGCTTCGTTGGGACCATGACTAGGTGATCTCCCCATTGTTTATTTAATTCATTTTTTTCCATCAATAGGCTTCAAGGATAGGATAAAAAAACCTTAACTCATGAAAGGAAGGGAAGAAAAGGAACATATTGATTATGAGGATGATGAGTTCGTAGATGGCTTTTAGTCATTCCTACAAGGATGAAAATATCAAGAGGGAGTTGACAATTCTTTGAAAAGATAAGTACTTTGTATATATATTCCTTGATTATTATTGTTTTACAATTAGTTAGCCTCTTACCTTTGTTTCTTTTGTTGGGTTATAATTTTTCTTCCATGGCCTCGTACTGAGGATCGAAGGTACATCATGAAGGTTGACAAGCTTCTAGCAACAAATGGAAGCACTGGAAGAACAAGGAAAAATTTATGACAAGAGGGTTCTTCCAGGATCGATAATTTGTGTTCAAGAGAGAAATTGTACTAATCATACCTGATGACCAGAAGAGCTCCTAGATCAGAGGGAGCAGGTAGGCCAACAAATTTAAAGAATGCTATGATGGAGGAAATTTTGTCGAAGACAGGTCATTGGTGACTTCCAAGTTAATCTCAAGATGAAGTATGTGGAAGATGGAAGCAAAGAGAAGTACAAAGAAATATTCATGAGGATTCTCTGAGAAAGAGGGAGAGGACTATGTGGAGACTCCAGTTTCTAGGTACACTTATGTTACAATTATTATTTTTCGTGCTTCTATTATTTTTTGAAAATTACATCAAGTGGATGTGGAGAACTCTTTCCTAAATGGAGTATTTGAGCAAGAAGAAGTGCACATAGAGCTACGTCAGGGATTTTAGGTACATGAGAGGGAATCTCATGTTTACAAAGTAAAGAAGGTTTTTTATATACCTCGGACACAATATTTTTCGTTATATGGATATCAAATCTCCTAGTAGACCTCTTTACCATATGACTTGTCTCTGACGGGAGTGAAATGACCCACATGAGAGAGGGAGTAGCAGTGCTAAGAGGATTTTCCATCATGAACTGGGTTTGATTACTAGTTAGTTCTAATTTATTTTGAATTGAAAGATCATATTAGTATCCCTTTTTGAATTTAAAAATTTTTCTAAGAAAAGGGGGCTGGTTTTTCCCCAGTTAAGGTTTTCCAAAGGTAAAAATTTGTGTCTCTTTTGTTTGGTTGTCTCTTCATGATCCTACTCTCATTATTGTTTTATTGTTGAGATTTTCTATGTATAATTGCTTAATGATGAATGTGATATAAGATGATTTAGTTAATGAATCATTGGAAAGCCATTACTAGTATAGGAATCATGAAAATTCAACAAAGTGGAGCACAAAATCCAACTATTTTTAGACTCTCCAGTTCCAAATATTGGGTCGTACAAGTGGAATTTTATAGAGACAAACAAGGTGAAGAAGTAGTTGCAACAACTGTTGGAACATGGTGTTTCTTGACCAAGTACCTCACCATGTGGTTCACCACTTATAATTGTGCCTAAGAAGGATGCAACATGATGGATGTGCATTGGTTACAAGGTTTTATAAAAAAATAAGGTCATGATAAAGTAACCCTTTCTTAAGAACCTAGCGTAGTTAGCATTAGATAGATTCTTCTATAATTGATAACAATTTATGAAATTATTTTACTATTTATTTTATCTTCATCTTCTTTGTATTATGAGTGTGTCTGTTTACTTCATCAAACTTTTGCCAAAACAAAAAGACAAGGACACAAGAAGTTGGCATTCTGGCAGGGCCAAAACCTCTCGCACATAATTCTTCTTATAGAGATTCTAATTGATGAACACCAAGACCATTATACTTGACCCTCTATGCCACTTCAAGACCAATACACCAATCCTCTTCCTCTGTTACTACTAAGATCATCAGCATAGATACTTCAGTACTTCTCTTTTATCGAAATCTTCAATGAGGGTTCCACATATATGACTGATGTTTGTCCTTAACTTCACCGAGATCATAATTGTCTCACGGTTGCACCCTTAACTAAGATTATAGTCGTATGACTGTGTCTTCATTGAGATCACATTACTGCACCCTTGAGACAGAGTATCTTCAAATCAGGTTTATGCTGAGATGGTTTATGCCACTATGGTTTACTTCAACAAAATCTTCTCCTTTATCGAGATTGTGCCTTCAAGGAGGAGTCTTTACGATCATTTTCGAGATCCTGTAAGATATCTCAAACAAGTCCAAGATACCAACTTCACTTAGCTATTCGAGATTTTTTGTCTTACTGTGCCATCGGAAGTCCTGAATACCTCTGAGAACTTCAGAGGTATCCGAGATTTGTCCTATGTTTTTGCGGATACTTCAACTAGGTATATAGCAGTTATGACTCCATTTGAGCTGACTTATCCAAGTGAACTGACATGTCATCTTTTAATAATTTAATATTTTTTATCATGCAAACCGACATGATGTTCTTTTCATTGCTTTGCTTCCAGACTTCTTCTTTGAACGATGATGCTTGTCCTGGAGGGTTGCTAGACTCTTGGTTAACCCATTTTAATTACATAGATGCTCAAGTAGAACTCTTCAATATGGTTTTGACACTTTGACTTTCCAGCACTATGGAAGGAGCAGGAAACTCATTCATATTATTTATAAAAATAATAATTATTTTTCTTGACAAATGGAAAGATCAAAATTACATTGACAAATACTGAACCTAATTAGACTCTTCTTCACCACCTCTTCCTCCCTCTCTCTCTCTCTCTCCCTCCCCCCAACTCACCCATTCTAGCTTTCCCCTTCCCACCCTCTATCTCTCCCCCTCTTCCTCCTTCTTCCTCCTCCCCATCTTTGTCTCTCACCCTCTCTCTCTATCTGTCCCTCTCTCACCCTCTCTCTCTCTCTCTCTCCCTCTCTCACCTCCCTTGTTTCTCTCCATCCCTCCACCAATTTCCTCTTTATGGCTCCTTCTCCCCCTACCCCCCTTCTCCCCCCTCCTCCCCTTTCCTCCCTCCCACCGGCCCCACCCTCCGTCTCTCACCCCGCCAGCATCCCTCTCTCACTCCCCTGCTCCTCTCACTCCCCCCACTCTCTCTCTCTCTCTCCCCTCCCCTCTCTCTCTAGCTCTTCCCCCCTCTCACCCTCTATCCCGCTCCCTCGCTTTCTCTCTCTCTCTTACTCTCCTCCCCTCTCTATCGCTCTCATGCTCCCTCCCCCACTCCCACTCTTCCTCCCCCTCACTCCTCCCCCCACTCTCCCTCACTCCTCTACCATGTCCCCTCATCCCCTCTCTCCCTACTATCCCCCCACCTTCTCTCTCTTCCCCGCTCCCTTCTCTCTCTTTGTCATCCTCCCTGCCCTCGCTCTCTCTATCTGTCTCTCCACCCCCTCCCTCTCCCTCCCTCCCCCTTCTCTCACTCTCCCCCTATATATCTCTCTCGCTTCCCCCCCTCCCCCCACAATCTCTCTCCCTCTATACCCTTCGCTCTCTCTCCCTCTCAGTCTCCCCCCTCCTATCCCTCGCTCCCCCACTCACACTCACCCTCCACCTCTCTCTCCCCCAACCTCTTCCCCACTCCTCACTGACCCCCTCCCCCTCACTTTCTCTCTCTCCCTCTCTCTATCACTCTCTCCCCCACCCCCCCCTCTCGCCCTCTCTCTCTCTCTCCTTATCCAATCCTCTCTCTCCATCTCTCCCCTGACCTCTATCTCTCCTTCTCCTCCTCCTGTCCCACCCTCTCTCTCTCTCCCCAATCCTCTCCCCTCCCCGCTCTGCACCCCCCACCTCTCTCTCTCTCCCTATCACTCACCCCCCCCTCTCTCTCTCTCCTTCCCTCACCTCCTATATCTTCCTCCCGCCTCCCTCTCCCCCTCCCTCCCTCTCTCTCTCTCTCCCCCTCCCCTCCACTCTCCCCCTTCCTCTCACCTCCTATATCTCCCCTCCCCTCTCCCCTCCCCCTCCCTCACTCTCCTGCCCCCACCTCTCTCCCCCCTTCCTCTCACCTCTCATGTCTCTTCCTAACCCCTCTTTCTCTCTCTCTCTCTCTCCTCTCCCCCCTCCCTCCCTCTCTCTCTCTCTATCTTTCCCCCTCCCCATCTCTCCCCCTCCCTATCCCTTTCTCTCCCCCCCCTCTCTCTCCCCTCTCTACCTCCCTCCTCTCTCTCTCTCTCTCCTCCTCTCTCTCTCTCTCTCTCTCTCTCCCTCTGCCCACCCTCTCTCTCCCCGTCCCGCCTCTCTGCCACCTCTCTCTCTCTCTCTCTCTCTCTCTCTCTCTCTCTCTCTCCTCGCTCCCTCCCTCCCCACTCTCTCCCCCTCTCTCTCACCTCCTGTCTCTTCCTCCCTCTCCCCTTCCTTCTCTCCCCCCTCCCTCCCCCTCTCTCTCCTCCACCCTATCCCTTTGTCTCTCCCTCTCCCTCCCTCCAACCCGCTCTCTCTCTCTCTCTCTGTCCTTCTCTCTATCCCACCCTCTCCCTCAATCTCTCTTCCCCTCCCTATTCTGCGTCCCCTCCTCTCTCTTCTCTCCCCTGCCTCCCCCCTCTTCCCCGCTCCCCCTCCCACTCTCTCTCCCTGCCTCCCCCCCTCTCTCTGTTCCCCCACCTCTCTCTCCTCACCCCCTCGTTCTCTGCCCTCTCTCTCTCTCACCCCCTCGTTCTCTCCCTCTCTCCCCCTCAACCTCGACCCCACCCTTCGTCCCTCACCCCATCTCCCCCACCCTCTGTCTCTCCCCCCCTTCTCCCCCACCCTTTATCTCTCCCTCTCTCCCTCTCCTCCCTCTCTCTCCCACTCCACCTTCCCCTCTCTCCCACTCTCCTTCCCCTCTCTCCCACACCTTATCTTCCACCTTCTCTCTCTCTCAGCCTCGCCTACTCTCTCTCTCTCCCCCTTGTCCTCCCCCTCTTTGTCTGTCCCTCCCTATCCCTCTCCCCTTCCACTCCCCCACCCTCTATCTCTCCCTCCTACCTACCCCCCCTTTCTCATCCCCCTCTCTCCCCCACGCTCTCCCCCCTCCCCCTCCCTCTCCCACACCTTCTCCCCCACCTTCTCTCTCTCTCTCTCCCCCTCACCCACTCTCTCTCTCTCTCCCCCTGCCCCTCTCTCCCCCATCGTCCCACCTCTCTCCCTCTCTCTCTCCCTCTCTCCTCCCCCCCTCACTCTCTCTCCTCCTCTCCCTCCCTCTCTCTGCCTATCCCTCTCTTTGTCTATCCCCTCTCTGTCTATCCCTCTCTCCTTTCTCTCCCCCCCCCTCTAGCCCTCATCTCTCAACCCCCCTCCCTCTCTACAAGCCTCTGTCCTCCCTCCCTCTCTCTCTCTCTCCCTCCTTCTTCCCCCCATCTATCCCCCCTCTATCCCCCTCTCTCCCCCCCTCTCTCCTCCTCCCTCTCACCTCCTATCTCTTCCTCTCCCTCCTCCCTATCCCCCTCCCTCTCTCTCTCTCTCTCTACCTCTCTATCCGCCCCTCACTCTCCACCCCTCTCTCTCTCCCTCGCCCTCCCACTCTCCATCCTCCCCTTCTCACTCTCTCTCCTGCCCTCCCCATCCCTCTCCCCCACCTTATGTCTCTCTCTCTCTCTCTCCTCCCTCTCTCATCTCTCTCCCATCCCTCTCCTCCCATCCTCTACCCTGCTCTCTTTCCCCTCCCCCACTCTAACCCCCCCCTCTCCTCTCTCTCTCCACCCATCCCCATCTCCACCACTGCTCCCTCTTTTTCTCTCTCTTTGTCTCTCACCCCGATCGTCCCCCACCCTATGTCTCTCCCTCTCTACCTCTCCCTCTCTCTCCCTCTCCTCACTCACCTTCCCCCTCCCCCTCTCTCTCTCTCCACACCTTGTCCCTCACCTCTCTCTCTCCTCCTCCCCTCTCCTCCCCCTCTCTATCTCTCCCTCCCTCCCCCTCACCCTCCGTCTCGCTTCCCCTACCCTCTGTCTCTCCCTCCCTCGACCCCTCCCCTCTCCCTCCCATTCCCATCCCCTCGCCCGTTGTCTCTCTCCCTCTCCCCACTCTCCCCCTCTCCCCCCTCCCCCCCCTCCCCCCCTCCCCTCCCCCTCTGTCCCTACCCTGCCCTGCCCTCCCTCTCTCTCTCCCTGCCCTCCCCTTCCTCTACCCTGCTCTCTTTCCCCCTCCCCCACTCTAACGACCCCCTCTCTCTCCTCCACCCATTCCCCATCTCCACCACTGCTCCCTCCTCTCTTTCTCTCTCTTGTCTCTCGCCCTGATCGTCCCCCACCCTATGTCTCTCCTCTCTCTACCTCTCCCCTCTCCCCTCCCTCACTCACCTTCCCCCTCCCCCTCTCTCTCTCCCCACACCTTGTCCCTCACCTTCTCTCTCTCTCTCCTCCACTCGTCCTCCCCATCTTTGTCTCTCCCTCCCCCTCACCCTCTGCCTTCGCTTCCCCTACCCTCTGTCTCTCCCTCCCTCGACCCCCTCCCCCTCTCCCTCCCATGCCCATCCCCTCACCCTCTCTCCCCCACACCTTCTCCACCACCTTCTATCTCTCTCTCCCTCGCCCGCTGTCTCTCTCTCCCTCTCCCCCTCTCCTCCCTCTCTCTCCTCTCCCCCCCTCCCTCTCTGTCCCTACCCTGCCCTCCCTCTCCCTCTCTCTCTCCCTGCCCTCCCCTCCCCTCTCTCTCTCCCTCTCTCTGTCTATCCCTCTCTCTCTCGACCTCCCCCCCCTCTTTCTCACACCCTGCCCCTCTCTCTCTCCCCCGCTCCCTCTCACCTCCTGTCTCTTCCTCCCTCCTCCTCTTGATCACCCCTTCTTCTCTCTCTCTCTCTCTCTCTCTCCCTCCCCCCTCTCTCTCCCCCCTTCCTCTCCCCCACCCTATCCCTCTGCTCTCTCCTCTCCCCACCCTATGTCTCTCACTCTCCCCCTCCTCTCCCCTCTCTCTCTCCCCCCACCCTCTCCCTTGCTCGCTCTCCCACCCTCTCCCCCCGCTCTCTCTAACCCTCCACCGCTCTGCCCCCCTCCCTCTCTGCTTCGCTCCGCCCTCTCTCCCCTCTCTGCCTCCTCCCTCTCTCTCTCTCTCTCTCTCTCTCCCTATCCCCCTCTTTCTCCTCCTCCCCTTATCCACCTCCCCTCTCTCTCTCTCTCTCTCTCTCTCTCTCTCTCTCTCTAACCTCTCTCTCTCTCCCTCCCCCCTCTCCTCCCCCACTATCTCTCCCTTCCTCTCCTCCCCCACTGTCTGTCGCTCCCTCTCTACCTCCCTCTCTCCTCTCTCTCTCTCACACACACACACACACACACACACACCCCTTCTCCCCCACCTTCTCTCGCTCTCTCTCTCCCCCCCTCGTCCTCTCCCATCCCCCCCTCTACCTCTCTCCCCCTATCTGACTACCCCCATATCCCTCTCTCCCTCCCTATCTACATCTCTCTCCCACTCCCCCTCTCTCTCATTGTCGCTTCCCTCCCCCTCTCTAACCGTGCGCCTACCCCTCTCTCCCTCCCTACCTACCTCTCTCTCCCTCGCCCTCTCTCCCACTCCCTCCTTCCCTCACTCTCTACTTTATCATTCCCTCTCACTATCTCTCTACCCCTATCCGTCTTTCCTCCCTCCGTCTCTCTTGCTATACCTCCACTCTCTTTCTCTCTACCTTTCTCCCTCTCTCTTTACCTTTCTCCCTTTAAATTTTAACAACCCAAAATACATATATTTTATATTCAAAAGAATACAATGAAATATCTTCACAATATTGTTTCTCCTAAAAAAACAAATATCATTTAAATATGTAATAATAAATATTACTTAAAACTAAATTAAATCAGATTACAGTGAACAAACAAATAAATTAATTATGAGAAAAACAAAAAAAAATAATAAAAAATAATAAGAAAGATGATTTTACTCTATTTATTTCATTTATTTATTGTAATATTTCTTGTCTTACAATAAATTCTTTACCAAAAAAATACAACATAAATTCTTTAGCAACTAAAGTAAAGACAAATATAAAACATATTTAAGTATATGAGAAATACCTCCATAATTATCTTGCAAAGTTGCATTTTAACAACAGACTCCCACGTCTCCACTCGAGCTCCTCCGCAATCTTTCAGCCAAAAAAAAGAAACCCAATAAAGAAACGATAAACAAACGAATGTAACAAATGTAGAAGGCTTTAAATGCGATTTATAAGTGATGTACAACCCAACGGATAGAACCACCTCAGTCGATGCTATCAGCACCGCACGCTTAGAAAACGTTGAACTACACGATGTAGGAAAAGGAATTCGTTTCAGATCTGGGAATTCGCTGGTTCGGCAAGTTGAACAATTTTCCTCCTGTTGGCGAGACGAATGTACCCTTCTCCATTTCCTTCTTTCCCAATAACATGATCATATATTTCTGCTGCTTTTCCGTCATCCTCTTTTTTCTTTTCTCAGGCGGTCCTCCATCCTTTTGCATCTCCACTATAAAGAAACAGTGCATAACTCTTTTAACACTCACCCCAAAAAAAACCATTAGCAACGCCACGATAAAGAAACAATGCATAACTCTTTTAACACTCACCCAAAAAACCAACAGAACTCCAAAGAAACAGTGCATACCTTTTTTAACCGCTGCACAACATGTGAGGAGTAAATCAACCAAGCCAGCTTATCCTCTCATCTCGCAGGGAGAAGCAAATCTAAACAGCAAAAAAACAAAACAAAGACCCAAAACAAAACAGTTACAAACATAAAAATATCATTATTTAAACAGTCAAAAACAAAAACCCAAAAAAATAAAACCCAAAACCCATGGAATGGCTACAAGCAGAAAGAGGGAAATAACGATGGACATTGCTAAAGCATCCACAAAAGAAAGAAAAAGAAGCAAAAAGAGAGAAATAACGATGGACATTGCTAAAGCATTCACAAAAGAAAGAAAAAGCAGAAATGAAAAAGGACAAATCAACCAGGTGCAATGCTAAATCAACCCACTACCCAAGATGCTCTGTCCTCTAGCAGCATTCTAGTCTGCTACACTCAGTTTATGTCATGCTTTGTACCGGCATTCAGCTCTGCTACACTCAGTTTGAATGCAAAAGGTATGACCCGTATGCGAAAGGTAATCGTTATATATACCATTAATGAACAGAGGGTGTTCACAGAAATGGAATCTGACGGCCTCCTTTTCTGAAATCCCATCACGTGTCCTCGATCACCACGTGAACCACCACGTCCTCTCGCTGGTTCTTCAAACGATGGTTCCTCTCTATGTGCTTCACAGAGTCGGTCAAGCCCCATTAACATTCGGTGGAAGCCACGAGGGTTAGAACATTGGATGGTCAAATTGCCCTAGCATGAACCCTCTACTGGTCGAAGGGTGGAGGGTCAATTCGCTTCGTTTTGCAGAGTATCGATGACTTACTGCAATTTATGATGGGGACCACCTGGTTAGGCTCTGCACCCATAGCTCCAGAACTCCCATCCCATGCTCGATCACCTGGACGAAATGAACCACCATGCTCCCACTCCATGTGATCCTGCTCTGCATCCTGCAATTTACAGAAATTTCCATGGGATTATAAGTTCACCTTTTGGATCCCTTCGACATGCCTTTGAGCGTTCAGAGGATGGTGAGGATTCTATTTAGTGCCCTCACATTCAGTGGATTCTATGTCTGCATTCTCCGTCTGGATGCTAAGTGGTTAAGCAGCAACTCCCACGCAGATGTGCACCAGCAAGCCTTTCTACGAGCTCTCTCGACGCATGGAAAACACGGTAAGTTCAATCCTTATTTATTTCCTAGTGTCCACAACGGCTATGCCTTTTTCAATTCACTATTTTCCAGAACACATCATAGCCGTTTTATCCACCTGCAATCGATAGCCTCCGATACCCTCCACGATCTCCGTTTTCAAGTTCTGAGTGCCGTTGTCCTCTGATGTGGCACTGATTTCAAATTTGTTAAAGTCCGTTAACATTTATTTCATGTTAACATCCAAATTAGAAATTTTAGTATTATATATAGTAAAAAGTCATTAATCAAAATAAAAATAGAAATTTTCCAATTACAAATATGGTAAAATATATTAACAATCGTTTTAATGTTTAAAAAGGTGAAATTTGTGAATCGTTTTCATGTTTAAAAAAGTGAAATTTGTTAATCATTCTTTTGATATTAACAACTTAATTATACATCTGAGATTAACAATTTTGGAGATTGGTTTTTAAAAATTAACCACGCAACTCCAATATGGAACACTTTACTATTTAGATTTTATATTAAATATATTAATTGTTTGTGTAAATAATATAGATATTTTTTATCGTTTAATATTGAATAGATGACTATATATAGTTATTTAATGTAAAAATCACAAAATTTTGACTTTTTAATCCAAAAGAT